>CM064514.1:52607953-52652953 GCA_032716605.1 Paralithodes platypus | reverse complement strand
AATGGTACAGCCCATTTACTCTAGCCCCTTTTTGAGTTACAGAGGTTAGAGGTCACGACTTCTGGAATACCTACTGTATAATGGACAGGGTATAGTAGACGATTATCGAAAAGCGGGGAAACTGTTTGACAGTAATTATCATCTAATTTTCATTCCACACACCAAACTCTTCTGAACGAAAGTAATGAAATCATGTGACCCTACCGGGATTAGAACCTGGGTCACCATATACAGATCTTAAACATTCTAACCATTACACAGTTTACGATCATTATTATCGGTGAACTTTTGATATTAGCTGTACCCGCTCACTCAAACATACACATTCATATTCACAGCTATAAATATATACAAATCAACTAATTGGCATGTTTGTCAATATATAAGGTTATTATTAATTATGTTTGTACTATAAATACATTTAAATTATATGAATTTATATAGATACAAAGTTCATTACCACGATTGCAGACGCTAAGGAAGACTAAACTGGTCCCTGTTATGAAACAGGAGTTTATTGTTAACTAAGGTACAATAAACCACTTTGTGTGCATGTGTATGTGTGTTTGTGTGTGTGTGTGTGTGTGTGTATGTGTGTATGTGTGTGTGTCTATGTCTGTCTGTCTGTCTGTCTGTGCACAACACTCCTGTAAGCCTGACTGTAAGTTCGAATGAGTTTGTACTTGTGTGCAGGAAACTTAAACTTTAACTTTAGTTTGTATATAATTAAACCCTCAAAATCTCAGATACACTCACCCCCCCTCCCCCCATAAACACAAACACACAGACACACACACAGATATATATATAGATAGATAGATAGATAGATAGACATATAGTTTATTTATAGACATCTGCATACAAACACTTTTTACATTTTATACATGATTACAATCATTGCAAGTATTAATCATTCCACGAGAAAGTTCAATAATAGTGATCTGCAGTCCAGCACCACAACACCAAACAACACACACACACACACACACACACCCACACACACACACACACACACACACACACACACACACACACACGAGCCTATTACAGGATCAAAGCTTAAATTCCAAGGTCTGACTGATATGCAAATAGCTCTCATTAATATATTTTCCTTGTGATTAAGTATAGGGTAACAAGAGGGGATGTGTTACTTTGTGCTCTATAAATATACAGATTGTGTGTGGGGGTGAACGGGGAAGGCTTGTATGTAATTTATGTGTGTGGGTGTGTGTGTGTGTGTGTGTGTGTGGGTGTGTGTGTGATGTGTGTGTGTGATGTGTGTGTGTTTGTACATGTGTGTTTATAAAGAGGCATATATATATACTGTATATTATATATATATATGAGAGAGAGTGTGTAATATATCATATCTTATCTCTATATATAATTACTTTTGAATGAGGTTACTTGAGAAAATAAGCCTGGAAAATGTTCAACCGTTCTATGGGTCTTTGGTCCAGTTCCTTGTGGAGTGCTCTATAGAATTTCTACCACCTTGTGTTTAACCACTTCAGCACGATGACGCCTTTTTGCCTTTGATTCTGGCTAAAATTAGGCTCCTTTATGCAGCTTAAGACGACCGATGTTATTCAGAGTACTAGCTTAGATCGTATTTACACACACACACACACACACACACACACACACACACACACACACACACACACACACACACACACACACACACACACACACACACACACACACACACACACACACACAAAAGACTAACTCCCCTAAAATATTTCCAACCAATGAGCGTGCCCTCTCTGTCGTGCGTCAACTGTTCACGACCATCTTCACAAACTGGATAGGGAGAAAATTAGCTTCCAATCAACCATCAAAACAAACTACACGTGCGTCATTTTAGGTCATCAAACGCTTTAAGCCCAGATCTAGTTAATTTCAAAGGTGATTAAATCAACTGAAATGAGTCGGTAATTATATGGTACTCTACATTTTATTTTAACACGAACAGCCATTTTATGACGAGTTTGACTTATTGTTATCATATATATATAATATACACATTTATTTATATATTTATCTATATGTGTCGTGTGTTAAATGTATTATCTTAAGATTAATAATGAACTTTATTAAAGAAAATGTTGGTAATGTAGTGAGTTTCATTATCCAATAAGTCTATGATTTGCTACAGTAATCTGAGACACTATTGACTAGTACCCAAGCCTACGCAAACTAATGATCCAACTTGTATATATTATCCCACCCCAACATATTATCCCACCCCAACATATTATCCCACCCCAACATATTTTAATTATGTTGGTGTAATCTGTACCATGGTTCACGGAGATATGCGTCACTCATTATTATATTTGTTTGTATTGTTATTGAGAATATTGCTTGTTTTGTCAATGTAATATATTTTGTTTCTTACGCTAACAAAAAAGTCATCCCATACTTCGTTTAAGCTAATAAATAAAATTATGTCCACCCTGACCACCCTCCACGCTAACATTGCACATTGTGCGATAGAAAATTCCCCGACCAGAGGCCGATTTCTTCTAAGTTATAGCCTCGCTATCGCTGGCCCGAAAAAAAAATCGACACCTGAATGGGTAGAAATTTCTTATTATACCCAAACGTATGGTGGCGAAACATCGTTAAGTCTCCAAACTAATGGAGCGAAACTCTTGCAGTCCATAAAGACCACCCCTCGAACCAGATAGGGTTAAATGTCAGGGGCAACATTAATAAATGATGTTATGTATATAATCTTGGGATGTTAGAGGGTTAAGATAAGAATGTTATGCTTTCGTAGATAATGTTAGTCTTACCCAGCGTAATGAAAACACACAAGTACTCCAAGTTAGTTTAAGGTTTCATCTGTGTTATTTATAGGGCCTTGCGTCAAGTAAATATGCTTTATATCTTAGCCAGAGTTCCTAGTTGTCTCATGCATCAACAATGTTGTTCATGATGACTAAGGAGTATATTACCCGTTTAGTAATCGAGGATGCGTTTTAGTAATCGAGGATGCGTTTTAGTAATCGAGGATGCGTTTTAGTAATCGAGGATGCGTTTTAGTAATCGAGGATGCATTTAGTAATCGAGGATGCGTTTAGTAATCGAGGATGCGTTTAGTAATCGAGGATGCGTTTTAGTAATCGAGGATGCGTTTTAGTAATCGAGGATGCGTTTAGTAATCGAGGATACGTTTAGTAATCGAGGATGCGTTTAGTAATCGAGGATACGTTTAGTAATCGAGGATGCGTTTTAGTAATCGAGGATGCGTTTAGTAATCGAGGATGCGTTTAGTAATCGAGGATGCGTTTCAGTAATCGAGGATGCGTTTAGTAATCGAGGATGCGTTTAGTAATCGAGGATGCGTTTAGTAATCGAGGATGCGTTTAGTAATCGAGGATGCGTTTTAGTAATCGAGGATGCGTTTAGTAATCGAGGATGCGTTTAGTAATCGAGGATGCGTTTTAGTAATCGAGGATGCGTTTTAGTAATCGAGGATGCGTTTTAGTAATCGAGGATGCATTTTTAATTATATTCTGGCAATCATTAGACGATTTTAGGCAGTTTGATAAGAATATTTTGGAGCAAAAAGTGTATTGTGATAATAATATGTTGTGATAATAATAAACGGCTTCCCAGAAGCTGGGTGTGTTCAATCGCCTCCGGGGGTTCCTTACCCCTGCACAGCTTTTTGCTCTTTGCTCTGTACAATGGACACAGTGCGTCCATGTATCGAGTATTGTTCGCATGTGTGGTGAGGATCCTCCTCTCACACAGCACTTCTAGACAAAGTAGAAAAGAAAGCCTTTCGTCTCATTAACTCACGTCCACTCACCGATTATCTCTCTCTTCGCCGCAAAGTTGCATCTCTCTCGCTATCGTATCACTATTACAAAATTCAGTTTTTCTCAGAGCTCTCTCAGTGTATGCCACCTCCTCAACGTAGACTGCGTTGCAACCGTCTTGCAACACAATCCCACCCCTACTCTGTGCAGCTCTCCAAACCAAGAGTATATAACGATATTCCCTATCTTTCTTTTATTCAACAGCTGAGCTCTGGAACTCTCTCCCTGAATCCATCTTTCCCCCATCCTATGACTTACATTGCATAAAACTCAAGAAATTTGGTCTCGAACATTCCTTGATTTTGGCCCTGTGACTCTTTCAAATCTAGGGGGAGTCACTCGTCCCTCATCCACATGAAAAACATAAATATACTTCGCTACAAACTAGTCGTAGTAACTGAATAACCAAGATGGAAACATGACATATTTCCGCCACCTAGAAAGAAACAAACTGTAGGATCAATGTTGAAGGGTTTGTGTGAATTCACTTGTTTGTTCGTCAAGGGGAATCCACGCAATGCGAGCTAAGCTCATTATTATCGCGCCTCCTTAACTGGGAATGTATTGCGTGAAATGCATGTTAAGTGTTTATGTATCGTTGGAATGGCTGTGGATGTGTGTGTAGTCTGTATTTAAGCCAAATGGGGACATCTGGAAACGAAGGCTTAGGGTTAATCTGTACGGTACCATTCTCACTACGATACCAGTCTCACCCGAAAGCTTAGGTTGACCAGTAGCTTAGGTTGACCAGTACGATACCCATCTCACCTTGTAACCGATCACCAACCCCAGATGGGACGTCACAACTTCGTCCACTTATTCCAGGTTCCTATTGATACTGCTAGGTGAACAGAGGCTACACCGTTAGGAGACTTGCCCAAATGTCTCTTCCCCGCCCGGGTCTCAAACCCGGGACCTTCTGGTTGTGAGCCAGACGCGCTATCAGTTACGCCACGGGGAGGTGTGTGTGTGTGTGTGTGTGTTTGTTTGTGTGTGTATGTATGTGCGTGTGTGTGTGTGTGTGTGACTGTTTTAGTTCGCCACGTGCATGGTCGCGTATGCGGGTTCACTATAGGCTAATGTATTCAAGAATGGTTCTGTGTATCGACCTGTAGGCTATAGTCTATTCGCTGTATGTAGACGAGAAATCATAACCTCTAACCTCTGTAACTAAAGAACAACTAGAGTAATCGAGCTAATATATCTGCCAATTGGGAAGAGTCAGTCAAGGAATAGATGTGGAAAGTTACAGCCAATTTGTTCTAGCCCTTTTTGAGTTACAGAGGATAGAGGTCATGATTTATCGCCTACTTACAGCTAATAGAATATAGTGTGTGTACAGTCGTGGTCAAGCATACCTGAACACCTCTTAACCCCTCTGTACCTGCAACACCCTATTAACTTGATTCCGGCGACTATTAGACGATTGTATTAAGTTTAAAAAAGAGTCTCCAGTAATTAACAGGCTTCGAACTATCTCACTTACTTAAACTGCCTAAAATCGTCTAAATAAACCTAGAAAACAATTAATGAGACGTCGCCGGTTCAATAGTGGTTATGGGGAGGTGTTTAGTGTGTTCCCTAGACCTCCACCAAGCTTAAAATTATAACCCCCTAGACCCCCTTTCAAGATAAATTTGTACATTTTTCGTTTGAAAAATCTCCCGGCCGAAGGCCGGTTCCTCTTAAATTACAGGCTTGCTATCGCTCGCCAGGAAAAAATCGACACCTATTTGACAGTTATAATATTGACAAAATAAAAGGGGCGCAAGGTCTTAAAATAGAAGGGGCGCAAGGTCTTAAAATAGAAGGGGCGCAAGGTCTTAAAATCGCCAAACTAATGGGCTGAACGTCATAAATACTGAAAACTAATGGGGCTAAACATGAGGGAGAAGGAGGACCAGAGAAGCGACCCACCTCGACATGTAGGCTAGGGAGTAATGTACAGTCGGCCTAATAAGTGATGTCTCGGCACCAAGTATATTTTGATCTATAATTGGTTTCAGCAATATCTAAACTTAATTTATTCATTTCGAGGGGGATACACAAACCTATTCCTACACTTACCCACCCTATTCAACATCTGGCAGACATTATTACAGCACAGAGCGAGCCAAGCGTAAGGACAGCTGATACATGACTTAATAGCGCCACCGTACAGTCGTGGTCAAGAATATCTGAACACCTCAAACACCAACAGCGTATGTACAGTTTGTACACGTTTCCTAGCATGTGTACACCTTCCCAACATCGTGTGTGCGCCTTCCGTAGCATGTGTACACCTTCCCAGCATCGTATTTGAACCTTCCGTAGCATGTGTACACCTTCCCAACATCGTGTGTGCACCTTCCGTAGCATGTGTACACCTTCCCAACATCGTGTGTGCACCTTCCGTAGCATGTGTACACCTTCCCAGCATCGTATTTGAACCTTCCGTAGCATGTGTACACCTTCCCAACATCGTGAGTGCACCTTCCGTAGCATGTGTACACCTTCCCAACATCGTGTGTGCACCTTCCGTAGCATGTGTACACCTTCCCAACATCGTGTGTGCACCTTCCGTAGCATGTGTACACCTTCCCAACATCGTGTGTGCACCTTCCGTAGCATGTGTACACCTTCCCAACATCGTGTGTGCACCTTCCGTAGCATGTGTACACCTTCCCAACATCGTGTGTGCACCTTCCGTAGCATGTGTACACCTTCCCAACATCGTATGTGCACCTTCCGTGAGCATGTGTACACCTTCCCAACATCGTATGTGCACCTTCCGTGAGCATGTGTACACCTTCCCAACATCGTATGTACACCTTCCCAACATCGTATGTGCACCTTCCGTAGCATGTGTACACCTTCCCAACATCGTGTGTGCACCTTCCGTAGCATGTGTACACCTTCCCAACATCGTGTGTGCACCTTCCGTAGCATGTGTACACCTTCCCAACATCGTGTGTGCACCTTCCGTAGCATGTGTACACCTTCCCAATCGTATGTACACCTTCCCAACATCGTATGTGCACCTTCCGTAGCATGTGTACACCTTCCCAACATCGTGTGTGCACCTTCCGTAGCATGTGTACACCTTCCCAACATCGTATGTACACCTTCCCAACATCGTATGTGCACCTTCCGTAGCATGTGTACATGCTACATGTATACATGAGTGTAATGTTCGCGTGTATATACTGTACAGTAAGTACGGTCTGCGCATGTATAGTGTGTGTAAGAGAGAGAGAGAGAGAGAGAGAGAGAGAGAGAAAGAGAGAGAGAGAGAGAAAAAATGGGAGGAATGAGCGAAAAGAGAAAATGGATGAAAGAAAGGAGGAGGGGAGGAGGGAGGGCGGGTGGGGGGGGGGGGGGGAGGGAGGGAGAGCAAGGGGAAGGGAGGAAACACATGATCACACCTTATTGCCAGATGTACGATATTGTTTACATTTACGGCTATTTAAATCCCCTACTCATCTTATGTATTGAATAATCCTTTTAATCTTACTTATTACTATTCATCACTGCAGTATTTCAAAAGTGTGGAGTTGTTTCTTATTACATTAAGCGGGATTATGTTGAAATATTTCGTTTTATTGATTGATCGGCTCATTTAATGGCCGAGGCTATACATTTTTGACAAGGCCATATTAGGTAATGTCGGACCTTCGGACGTATCAAGCACCTTATAATCAGATCGGTATATATTTTTCTTTTAAAACATTATCAACTAGGTGAGTTATTTAAGTTCGAAGGTTTAATTAGGCGTTGTTTTGCATTAGGTAGTTTGCAAATCTCTTGATGTTTGTACCTATTAAATAAAGTTAGGAGTTACTGAGGAAAGCTTGAGGGATATATCGAGCGTATTATTGACCTACAGCTCTGGTCTCCCTCCCTCCTCCTCTGTCTTTCCGCGTGAGGTGTTGATTGATAGTGTGTGCCGCGGTTTTTGTTTCTGTTCTTTTCCGTTTGTGCTGGATTTTCGTCATTTTGTGAGCTTAGGACGAGCGGACATTGTGGAGCAGGTGTCATTGCAAGTTATATTGGAGAGGTAAGTTGAATCAACTAAGAAAATTCCAATAACTAGATCTGTGTGATTGAAGGAGTTAATATGATAAATCGTCAGCATATCATGATTATTCTACCCATTTATCTATCCATCTATCTATCTATCTATCTATCTATCTATCTATCTATCTACCCTATCTATGTATCTCCATCCAATAATTAATAATTGTCAGTTTTATTGTTCATTGTAGCCCAGAGGCTGAAAATCTACAGATTTGTCTTAAACCTAGGTAAACAATACTAATTCTACCTTAACTAAGAGGTCACATGCGACCTTTGGCAACCGTGAGGTGCCTGGCTTCCCACCAAGTACATACGCAGATCCACTTTGTATTGATGAGAAGATGTGTAGGCTAACACAGGCTGATAGCGGCTGGCTTGGTTAGGGAGGAATCACGATACAATTCTCTCTGTCGCTATGGCTGAAAAAACTTTAGCATTCTAACGGGGACTCGCCCCGGCCCAGCCCTTATGGTCAGAGCGCAAGACACAGGGCTCTAGACCACTGGACTATAGCGACCCATGTGTGTGTGTGTGTGTGTGTGCTGGGTAATTATGCGTGCATGTAGTGTGAGATCGTGATGTGCGTGTTTGCATAATGAGAACTCTTCCTTGTACCTTAAAAGCTTTAGAGAAAAAGTTTGGTGTTCCTATTTATAACTCTTGATACCATACTACACTCGTCTCTCTCTCTCTCTCTCTCTCTCTCTCTCTCTCTCTCTCAATAATATATACTTGATATATGCACTTTGGCATATTAATTTCACGATTTCCGTAACTAAATTTGGCACAACTTGATAACATTTTCATTAAATCTTCTATACTTTTCATTCTAGATTTTCCATCTTTCTATTTCCATTCACAGTTGCTATGTTCAATCAACATTTAATTCAACATTCCTTCAATTCAGTGTCATATTTGTGAGTAATTTTATTTAAAGATATGCATACTTTAAACTCCTTTCGTTCAGATTGGTAATATCCTACCGTAATATAATCTGTCTTGTATGTTTATATTCCTTCTTCTTTGCCTTTTCCTCCTTTTGTCATCATTAACATCTTCCTCATTCTCTTCTTCCTCATTCTATTCTTCCTCCTTCCCCTTCCTCCTTTTCTTCTTCTTCCACCTATTGTCTACCCTTCTCTCCATCTTTACTGGCTTCCTGCTCTTCCTTTCTTTCCTCCTCCTTATCCTCCTCCTCCTCCTCCTGTTCCTTCTCCTCCTCCTCTCTCCTTTCTCTAACCTTTACCATCGGAATTTCTTCCACACGCTCGCCTTCAAAACTTTCACTCCCAGTCTTTCTCTCCTAATTCAATTCCCAACGCTTCTCTGCAACCACTTTATTCCCTGCATGCGATTCAAGTCAATATTCAAGCATCCTTTTCTCGTCTTTTCTGTGTTTATTCTTCCCTCTCTATGCGTCTTTTCCTCACATCACTCTCTCTCTCTTTCCCCTCACCTTCTCTCCTTTCCTTTCTTTCTCTCTCCTCAACTTCTCCCCATTCCTCTATTCCTCTCTCCTCTCCTCTCCTCTCCTCTCCTCTCCTCTCCTCTCCTCTCCTCTCCTCTCCTCTCCCCCTTCCGTAACCCAAGAAAGGATTAAGCTTCCGTGTTTATGCGATGTTCTGACACCCGATACCTTCACAGAGAACCCTCCCCCGCACTCTCTCCCATACCCCCTTCCCCCACCCACTCACTCCCTCCCCCGTACCTTCAGAGCCTCATCCCCCCTCCTCCTACTCCCTCACCCCTCCAATACCCCCTCTCCCCTCCACTAATCTCTCCCGTACACTCTTCCCCCACCCACTCAGACCCCCCCCCCCCCTCCTCACCCCTCCAATAACCCCCTCTCCTCCAACTCTCTCTCCCGTACCCCCTTCCCCCACCCACTCCCACACCTAATACCTTCAGAGCCTCCCCCCCCCCCCCCCCTCATCCATCCATTCTCCCCGAGACACCCCAATCCCCCCCCCCCCCCCCCCACCCCCCCCCCCCCATCTTTCAAAGCCTGGCACACTGAAATAAATAGAGAACACACACACACACGCACACTCTCTCTCTCTCTCATACACACACAACAGACACACACACACACACAATCTCTCTCTCTCTCTCCTTCTCTCTCTTTCTCTCTCTCTCTCTCTATTTATCTATCTATCTATCTCTATCAATCTATCTCTTTCTGCTTACCTTACGTTCCAGTCAGTAGCAAATGTTAGAATTATGTCTGGACTGCCTAGTAGGCACTGCAAGATCTGTACAGTCTGTGTATCTATGTAACTCTATGTCTATGTAACTCCTTTCTCTCTCTGTCTCTCTCTCGCTCTCTCTCTCACACACACACACAAAATAACTCACTCACCCACACACACACTCTCTCTCTCACTCACTCACTCACTCTCACTCTCTCTTTCTCTCTCTCTCTCTCACACACACACACACACACACAATAACTCAGTCACCCACACACACACACTCTCTCTCTCTCTCTCTCTCTCTCTCTCTCTCACACACACACACACACACAATAACTCAGTCACCCACTCTCTCTCTCTCTCTCTCTCTCTCTCTCTCTCTCTCTCTCTCTCTCTCTCTCTCTCTCTCTCTCTCTCTCTCTCTCTCTCTCTCTTTCTCTCTCTCTCTCACACACACACGTAGCTGGTACACTACACTACCATAAACTTGAGAACACAGAGAATTAATTGAGGCCCAGCACGGAGCCTGAGAGGAACGTGGTGGGGCTAAAGAGAGGGTTGCTAAATAATACTGTACGTGCGCGTGGTTTTAAGGCTAGGTTTTCACTTTTTCTGGACCCATTTAGCCCCATTGCTTTTGAGATTTTAAGACGTTCGCCCCGTTAGTTTGGCGATTTTAAGAACTTTCGCCCCATTTCTGTCAATTTTAAGACCTTTCGTGCCATTTAGGTGTCGATTTTTTTCGTGGCGAATACGGTGGCTCTAATAAGTTATGTCTCAGCTGTCATTACCTTATGCTCGTTCTGTGTTGTATTAATGTCTGTCAGATGTTGAATAGGGTGGAATAAGTGTAGGAACATGTTTATATATCTCACTTGAAATAAATATATCAAGTTTAGATAATGTTGATACCAATTATTGATCAAAATATACTTAATGCCGAGATATCACTTATTTGGCCGACTGTACCTGTATGATATATTGGCGAACTATTATCTGAAGCTTCTTGAGCCACAAAAATCAAATTATTGTCTTGAATTAATTAACGTTCACCGTCTTGTTTTTTTATCATTAGGTGTTCAAAGTAATCCTGACCACGACTGTATAATTATGATACATCGGCGAACTATAGAGAAACTGCTTGGGCCACAGAGAACAAATTACCGACATCCATTAATTAACGTTCACCGTCTTGCTTTTTATCATTAGGAGGTGTTCAAGTTGTCCTGACTCCGGCTGTATAATTCCCTGTCTTGGAAGGTGCATGGTGAAATGTTTATTGAACAATAATTCTGAGAAGCTCATGAAATATTTGCAATCATCTCTTCTAATTAATTTATGACAGTTCGCCCCATTAGTGTGCCTAGAGTATAAGACGTTTTGCTAAATTCAGGTGTAGATTTTTCTTGGTGATCGATAGTGAACCTGCATTTTAAGAGAAATCGGCCTTCGGCCGACACATGTTTCTACCGAAAAATGTACATAATAAGCTTGAAGGGGGTTGGGGGGGGGGGGGTAGCTTGAAGGGGGTTGGGAGATTATATTTGGTTTTCTTTCTTGAAGTGGGCTAGGGGGGGGGGGGGGGTAGCTTGAAGGGGGTTTGGAGATTATATTTAGTTTTCTTTCTTGAAGAGGGTTAGGGGGGATAGCTTGAAGGGGGTTTGGAGATTATATTTGGTTTTCTTTCTTGAAGAGGGCTAGGGGGGGGGGGGGGTAGCTTGAAGGGGGTTGGGAGATTATATTTGGTTTTCTTTCTTGAAGTGGGCTGGGGGGGGGGGGGGGGGGGTAGCTTGAAGGGGGTTGTGGGGAGCCATTTTGTATTATTTATATATTTGTTTATTTTTATATTTTGTTTTAGCTTGAAGAGGTTTGGGGGGAGGAATTTCTCAGGCCTTCCCTGCCCCTTTGTCCCAGACACTTCCGCCTCGGCACAATTGTCTGAGTCTTTTACCACTCGTGTATTGACTGTTGAGCCATTCATACCTTGATGGCTCCCACGGCACGATTCAGCCTCGGAGCGGGTTGGACAATCGATAGTGGTGTGTAATAGCGGTATTCAAACGGAGGGTGGTCTCTTAAATTCCCACCAACACCATCCCTATTCTGCGCTATTAGTTCGGTGATTTAGATATTTAGTTCCATTAACTTGGCGATAATAAGACGTTTCACCTCATTCAGGTGACGATGTTTTCCGGGCGAACAATAGTGACCCTGTATTTCGGGAGAAACCGGTCTGCGAAATTTTTCTACCTAAAAAGGTAAAAAATTATCTTAAAGGAGGGTCTTGGGGGTATTTTTTAAGCTTGCTAGAGCTCCAGGGAGGAAACTATAGGTTCATCCTCCCTTAAGATGGGGATGAGTCAATTTCTCGCTAACTTAAGAAAATCAGACCATTGATCCCTTAAGCCTTTGAAGATTTAGAGGATTGTGGAGGAATTTTATGAGCCTTTTGCCACTCGGGTATTGATTGCTGACCCATTCATACCTTGAGGGCTCCCCAGGCACGATCCAGCCTCTCACGGGGGGGGGGGGGGGGGTTTGGCGGTAATGGATAGTAGTGGTTTGTAATAAGTGTATTCAAACCGAGGGTGGTCTTTCAGATTCCCCCTCCACCCCAGTATCGCACTGTTAATAGGACGATTTTACTGTTTCGTCCCATTAGCTTGGCGATAATAAGACGTTTCAACCCATTCAAGTGTAGATTTTTGCCTGACGAACGATAATGAGCCTGCATTTTGGGAGAACCCGGCCTTGAGACGGGACATTTGTCTACCGAAAAATTAACAAATTAAGCTTGAAGGAGGGAGTCTGGATAGGTGTTTTTTAGCTTGAAAGAGGAGTTTGCAGATTTTTTTCTCTCTTGTATAAAGTATATATATATATATATATATATATATATTGTATATATATACCGTATATATATATATATATATATATATATATATATATATATATATATATATATATATATACCGTATATACTGTATATATTGTTATGTTTTGTTTTGTTTTATTATTTATATTTAAGCCACTCCGGTATTGATTGCTGACCCATTCATACCTTAAGGGCTCCCCAAGCACGATCCGGCCTCTCACGGGGGCCGGTAATCCATAGTGGTGGTCTTTGGAATAATCTTTGTTATCTTGGTCTGTTTGTTGGAAGGTCTTTATTTAATCATGTACCCTTGGGTGGTTTTGTTTCTTTGTATTTATTGTTATTTACCGTCCTGTGCAAGCCACAACACTTAGGAGAACGATTTAGCTCTAGGCCATGCAGATAATATATATATATATATATATATATATATATATATATATATATATATATATATAGTGTATACTAAGGACATTGGAGAAAAAAGCTATATTATCAAAACTAGAGCGAACACGACAGATCCCTGACAAATTACACAAATAACATCACACACTGAAGTTTATTACGTTATATTCTAGTACATTATTTATTGGAAAGACAATACATATTATTTGTGGGAAAGACAATACATATTATATATCACATTATCAAAAGAGAACAGCTATGTTACTGTAGGTAGTGTACAGTTGCAAACACATATTCGGGATTATTTATGATGGGTTCAGAAAAATACACACGAACCAATAAACATGGAATACATAACTACACACACACACACACACGCACACACACATTAAGTACAGAATTATTGATAAGATTCTATTCAGTTCAGGATAGCTATAAAACCTTGACCCACTATGTCCTAGTGTGTAATGAACCTTTATTAATTAACCCTTTCAGTACCGCTGTCGTTCTTTTGACTATATCCTGGCTACTATTAGACGATGTTATTCCGTTAAACAAGGAGCAAGTGACAGGCTTGGAACTATCTCACTTAATCTCTTTTACTACCACAGATCCTTCATAAACTGCTTAACCCGTTCAGTACCAGTGTCATCGTTTTAATTATATTCTGGCAATGATTAGACAATGTTATTAAGCTTAGGATGGACCTATAGCAATTATAAGGATTCGAACCATCTCAAACAAGCCTTTTTACTACCACAGATCCTTCCCAAGCTGCACAAAATCGTCTAAATGTAGCTAGAATAAAATATAACACACGTCGATGGTACTCAAAGGGTTATAATCGTCTAAACATAGCTAGCACAAAATATAAGACGTCGCAGGTATAGAAGGGAATAAATGTACCAAGCTGATTTATCATCGTACTAATTATGCCATCTTCGCCGTGCCCTCTATCTCTGAAGAAACTCTGACAAGGCTGCTACAGTTTATAGCCCC
Source organism: Paralithodes platypus (assembly GCA_032716605.1). Lineage (NCBI taxonomy): Eukaryota > Metazoa > Arthropoda > Malacostraca > Decapoda > Lithodidae > Paralithodes > Paralithodes platypus. The sequence goes on along the minus strand of CM064514.1, from coordinate 52,638,590 downwards.
ATTAGCTAGATAAGGGAGCATGTAGCAAGCAGCGTTATCTATGTACAGTACACAGGGGGCCTCTATGTACAGTACACAGGGGGCCTCTATTAATGCCCATGCTAACTTGGGTACAGTAGCCGAGTAGATGAGGAGAATTTAAATATTCAAGTAGCCTACATTTGCTTCTAAAATTCCAATCATTAAAACATATATGCCAAATACAATAATAATATGTGTGTGCTTGTGTGTGTGTGTGTGTGTGTGTGTGTGTGTGTGTGTGTGTGTGTGTGTGTGTGAGTGTGAGTGAGTACCTTGAACGTATCAGACACAACCTTCACCTATAATTCAATATTGACCATATAATCAAAGCTCATCAGTTGTGAATGTCACTGCACACACACGGCTGTATACTATAGCTTTTGTTAGCCCCTTCTGTACCGGTAACGTCTTTTAGCTTTTATTCTAGCTATAGTTAGACGATATTATGAAGCTTAGGAAGGATCTGTGCTAGGTAAAAGGGTTGATTGAGATGGTTTGAAGCCTTAATATTGCTAGAGGTCTTTCATAAACTCCATCAAGCTTAAAAATAAACACCCTAGACCCCCTTTCAAGATAAATGTGTACATTTTTCGGCATATAAATGTCCCAACCGAAGGCCGGATCCTCTTAAATTACAACCTCACTATCGCTCACCAAGATAATATCGACACCTATATGTCACGAATGGTCTTAAAATTGGCAGAAATAATCTCTCTCTCTCTCTCTCTCTCTCTCTCTCTCTCTCTCTCTCTCTCTCTCTCTCTCTCTCTCTCTCTCTCTCTCTCTCTCTCTCTCTTCGGTGAGTTGGTGGGGAGAGAGCCTTCTGCTTTGCTATCCCTACCTTCAACTGTGTAGCAAACTCTATGTTAGTATTTAGTCTGGACTGCCTAGTGGGGACCGCAATGTCTGTGTAGTCTGTGCACCTATGTAAATCCATGTAGTTATCTCTCTGTCACACACACACACACACACACACACACACACACACACACACACACACACACACACACACACACACACACACACACACACACACACACACACACACACACCTTTAAGATACTACCTGCACACTTTATTACAGTAATTCATGTATCTTTATGGTCCAGTAATGCCCATATTCACTACCACTTACCTGGGGCACACCACTAACACTAAATTTAGTTTCATTTATGGACATCCGTACAACCACACGCATACGCGTTTTCAAGCACACTATCTCATAAAAAAGACGGGTAACCTCAAAAAAAAAAAAAAAAAAAAAAACTGCCGCTTATATATATATATATATACACACTACTTACACACACCCGCGAGCGTACACACACACGTATTCATACACACACACACAAATATGCATACCCGAACTGCCATAAACACACGCTCACACCAATATTTATGTAAACATTTGCATGCTCACACATATGATCTCTTCTATATATACATTGGTACAGTTATTACTTTATCTATTCTATTACAAAGCAAGATTTAGCGTTATATCATTCAGCTGACGGTAAATTACCATGTCTCCGTCTAAACTACTCGGATTGTACTACCTCTTTTTAGAGTTGAATATGTTGACCATGTTTAAAAGCTAGACATTATTATGATGCAGAGACACAGTATTTACTTACTTTGCCCTCAGATATCTATACATATGGTGTTGAATGGATAAGGTTGTCTCCAGGGGAACGAAGGATGTATGGCCATTAATGTTTTCCCTCAATTATCTTCAATTTTATATGATCGTTAAGGGGAGATTTCCACCTGGAGGATTTTTTTCTGGACCCCTTTTTCCCTCATGTTTAGCCCCATTGCTTTTGAGATTCTAAGACGTTCGCCCCATTAGTTTGGCGATGTTAAGAACCCTCGCCCCATTTCTGTCAATTTTAAGACCATTCGTGCCATTTAGGCGTCGATTTTTTCCTGGCGAGCGATAGCGAGCCTGTAATTTAAGGGGATCCGGCCTTCGGCCGGGAAATTTTTCTACCGAAAAATGTACAAATTTATCTTGAAAGGGGGTCTAGGGGGAGTAATTTTAAGCTTGATGGAAGTCTAGGAAACACACTAAAAATCTCCCCTTAACATAACGTATATTTTGGTTATTTTGGTACGTGAGGCTCTGATATCGTGTAAGCTACAGTGACACATTGAAACTTACAAATAATAAGTCTCAGAATACAATTGAACTTTATTTAAAAGTCCCCTATACTCTATTAATTATAGGTGGGCCAAAAATCCTGACCATTAAACTCTATAACTCGAAAAGGACTTGGGTAATTGAGCTGTTATGTCTGTCATTTGGGAAGAGTCAGCCAGGGAAAACGTGCGGAGATTCACAGCCCATTTGCTCTAGCCCTTATTGAATAGGGGTCACGATTTCTGGCCTACCTATAATTAATGGACTATAGTATTCTACAAATTCATATCAAGCCAATGTTTTTCTTTCTTTCTATAATTGTCTTCTACTTTGGGGTTCTGACTATCTTACTTGGATTATAAGGTCTGTGTGGTCAGTGTAGCTATGTAAATCTCTCTCTCTCTCTCTCTCTCTCTCTCTCTCTCTCTCTCTCTCTCTCTCTCTCTCTCTCTCTCTCTCTCTCTCTCTCTCTCTCTCTCTCTCTCTCTCTCTCTCCTACTATATTACCCAGAAGCCCCACAACTCCACATAAGGCGGGTATGAGGAGAAATGGGATATATTGCACCAGCCTCGACGCAACCTGAAATTCCACCTACAGACCCTATATATCTATATATCTATCTATATATATCTATCTATATATCTATCTATCTATATATCTATATATCTGTCTATCTATCTATCTATCTATATATCTATCTATATATCTATCTCTCTCTGTCTGTTTGTCTATCTGTCTGTAACCTATTTTCAACCTATCTACCTGTCTTATATTCGTTTTCTATGTGATTGAGGGAGACAAAAGGCAAAACTGCCTGTAACGAGTGCCTTCCCCAAAGTTGAAAGAGTGACAAGGCCAAAATCAAGAGGTGTTCGAGCCAAAATGCCTGCACACACGGAGTTTGAAGCAATTTAAGTCATAGGAAGAGGAAAAGACTGATTCTGGGAGAGAGTTCCAGAGCTCAGTTGTTGAATAGAAGAAAGACAAAGTAACGTTTATATATCAATTATTATTTTGTTCTCTCACATTCTACCTACATACCCTATCTTTATATATCTATCTATCTATCTATCTATCTATCTATATATATCTATCTATATATGTCTATCTATCTATCTATTTGACATTCCACCTAGAGACCCTATAGCAACAGAGATCAGCCAACCTCCGCCATATTGGTGCCCTTAGCGTTTTAATTAGGCCTCTTGGTACACTCCTTATGCATTCCTATAATAAACATTCGACAATACTGGTACAAGATATAATTATTTGTTCTTCGTATATAAATGCAACATAAATTATCTATCTGGTAAGTGTATCAATGTAAATATGTGTAACCCCCCCCCCCCCTCTCTCTCTCTCTCTCTCCACCTCGTATCATTATTATCCTAGTGATGGCAGAGTTTAGAGGCCATTATCCTAATTATAAGATAGGATTATAATAGTCACCCCCATGATAAAAGAAAACGGACAACTTCCGCCATATTGGTACCCCGGGTGTTATTAGTCGGGTCGCCATCTTAGCTACTTTCCCGCTAGATCTAGGGTTTTTTACTATTTGTTTTAGTTTTGTCTAGATGTATTTCTATAGATATTTACTTCGATCTAGAGGCAAAATTTTGCATCTAGTACATGCATTCTAGCGATATTCTGGAGATTTGAGCCATTTTAGTGTGACATTCTAGAGATTACGGCATTATTCTAGCCATATGCTGGAGATTTGAGCCATTTAAGTGTGATATTCTGGAGATTATGGCAACATTTCGGGTATAGTGTATGTTGTTTGGTCTTTGGAGTTAAGTTCTATTCGTAAAAAAATGAATATAGCCTAGATAAATTAAATGAAGCCAAGATGTTTTGATATTTTTGACACCAAAATGAAGTCTAAAGGATCTCTAACCCCCCTTTCTCCCCCTCCCCCCTCCCCCACTTCTCTCTCTCTGTCCCATTCCCCTCCATTCTTCCCCCCTCAGCGCCTCTCTCCCTCCTACCCCCCCTCGCTCCCCCCCTCCCCCCCCCACTTCCCTCTCTCTGTCTCCCCCCCCCTACTTCTCTCCGGTTTAACCCTCCCACCCTCTCTGCCCCCCTCCCCCCTAACCATCTCTGCTACGGGGGAGGGAGGGGAGGCGGGTGTTTAATATTGAAATCTCCGCATAATTCCGCACGGTAGTTACGTTTTTTGCAGCGCTATTAGATCTCATTATGTATTTTACCGGACAATTAAATTTGCGGTTCGTAGTATTTATGTGGGGTGTTATTATAGCGTTAACCCCTCGAGGATTAGGATGCGTGTTCACCGTTGATTCAGTCTAATTGTTGAACGATTTTATTCACACGAGGAAGTATATCTATCTATCTATCTATCTATTTACTCAGGCCCAATCTCCACTGTTCCTTAATTTTAATTTTTATTTATTTTTATTTTTTTTATTGAGTGAGGAAGTACAGTCACTTATAAAAATTCGGGGACCCCCAATGTTTTTATGTATCCAATTATAACTCTTTGGATTATTTTTTTAATTCAACTTGCTTTTCAATAAATAGTGTCTATTTGATTGAAGTTAATGTATTGGAAATGATGTGCATAAAGTCGTTTCCAGAGATATACTACCATAATTAGAAAGAGGTGAGGTCCACGAATGTTTATGAGTGACTGTACTTGTGGAAGCTAGAGAGTTCATCGAGATAAATTTAACCACCCTTCGAGGAGGAGCACTTTATTGGCAACATCTAGCAGATTTTTTAGTTTTCAGGTTATTATCGCACACTCGAACCCTGGACACTTAACCCCCTTTTTACGGGCGACGCCTTTTTAATCTTAGTCTAGTTTCATTTAGACGATTTTGTGCAGTTTAAGAAGGATCTGTGGTAGCAAAAATGATAAAGTGAGATAGTTTGAAGTCTGTTAGTTGCTGGAGGCCCTTTTTAAACTAAATACAATCGTGTAATAGTAGCTAGAAAAAAGTAAACAAGACGTCGCCGGTACGGAAGTGGTTAAGGGGAGATTCATATATATTTATCTTTATATTGTCTTTAGTTTCCTCCCAAGACCTCTCTTGGAGATGAATTTGTACAGTACAATGTCTCTGTCGAAAGCCGGTTCCTACTAAATTACAGGGTCGCTATCGTTCGCCAGGAAAAAATCTACTCCTAAATGTCACGATAGATGTTAAAATCGCCAAACTATTAATCGATCCATTTATAATTAGGGTACATATAAGTACATGCTTAGATTAATAGCCAGTATTCGAGAATGGATAATATATCGTGAATTTGTGCTTAAACCTTTAACTGTCTTGATAGCATAATGGTTAGTGTGCTAGATTTCGGTCTGGGTATCCTACGTTCAAATCCTCGCAGTACCAAAGTGTATTAATTAATTTCATGTATTTCATTAATTTGGTTTATTTGTAATTTATTTGATGGGAAGGTGATATTAAGAATATAATATGTATTTGTTGATTTCATTAATTGAGTTTAGGATTAAAGTCGGTTGGTGGAGGTAACATAATAATTAGGACACTAACCAATCGATTAATTATTCAGTAACACTACACGGAAGAACAATAATATGCCTGAAGTTTCAATATTCAGTAGCACAGGAAGCAACACAGTGGCATTGTAATTATAGGTCGGTGCATAATATTAAAGGTCTAACAACGTGAGCATGTGTTAGTGAAGGTTAGTCTCAGGCCACATTACAGATTATTAGATTTTGTTGGAAGGTTATCTCTCTCTCTCTCTCTCTCTCTCTCTCTCTCTCTCTCTCTCTCTCTCTCTCTCTCTCTCTTATTATACATTCAGTGGTCGACACGAGAGGGACTTCACATCAGATAACCATGACGACGGACCTGCACGATAGTTTTTTAATCTAATGGAGTGGACGGCTTAATACATTTCAACAAATTCCAATTGACTACTTGCGAGTTTCAGGCTATAAGGAAGTTGGAGCTGTAGGCATCAATATTTAGCAGAATTGCCAGTTGTAGTAATATTATATAAACACCCTATTAAATTAAACAGACATTTTATCCATCTGTGACCTACATAATTATTGCATTTATGTTTAATACCGATGTTTACAGCTCCAACTTCCTTATAGCATGAAAACTCCCAACTGGTCAATTCTTAAGAGAGACATTTGAGATTTACAATTGATTGTTTCGTACATGGCTGTACTGTATATTACGATTTGTTTTTAAAGTAATGCAAAACAATTTATTTCTTTATTTACTCTCTCTCTCTCTCTCTCTCTCTCTGTCTCTGTCTCTGTCTCTCTCTCTCTCTCTCTCTCTCTCTGTCTCTGTCTCTGTCTCTGTCTCTGTCTCTCTCTCTCTCTATCTCTCGCTCTCTCTTACTTTTTCTTTCTGTCAGGTTTGATTGATCCATTAGCTGTGTTATGGTACCCCGGGGGGGGGGGGGGGGGTTGTTCGTGTGGCCAAGACGGTGATGAATGAATACACGATGGTTGACGTATATACACACAGGGGTTCGAGGGTGTTATTATGGGCAGACGTCGGCGCTGGCACACACACACACACACATAGACGTTTGTACGCCGACGTCTATCTATCTATTTATTTATTGCCGGACGCCTTGAGGGTGGCCATACACAGAAGGCCCCCAAGTGGACCTATCCCCTGTAAGAGGGACAACCCATGCCAGTTTACTGAAAAACTTACAGGACTGACCACTCAATACGCTGACGTATATGTATACATTTACACGGTTTATACACACATATAATATACATATACACACACTCATACATTGGCATTGAAACTCACACACACACACACACACACACACACACACACACGCGCACACGTACATACAAACACACCCACCCACGTACACACACACACACACGTACACGTACATACACATACACACGCGCACACGCACACATACTGACACTGGATTACACACTTGTATATGGAAACACGACACGCATATACACACGTACACGCACATAGGCACTAACGTATAAATTAACACAACACGCCCACACGCACACTCACAGACACATAGACACATACACACACACACACACATACACATACATACTTGTACACCAACGCCACGAATACATCAACACGATAACCTCACACGCACACGCGCCTCTACACCATTGCACACTTTTAAATCATCACGACACTCACACACACACACACACACACACATACACACACACACACACACACACACACACACACACAGAAACACACACATACACACACACATGTACACCGGCGCACATGTACACATCAACGCAATATCCACACACGCACGCAAGAAAGTCATTCAAACTGAGTAAAATTTTCACATAATGAAAACTCACATGCCAATAATCTGACAAAATGATGGGCTTACAGAAGGTATGTAAAGGGTAGTTAAAGAGCCCATACAGTATATATGTCTTTGTAAAGGCATATTGGTAGGAATATACCCATTTAATATAAGGCTATTAACGAAAATAACTATATACATACCTTAAATATACCATTGATATTTTGATAATTTTATTATTTTTATTATTTATATTATTAGTATTATCCCAACTCCAAATAATAATAATAACAATAATAATAATAATAATAATGATTAGAATACTATTATTTTATGTAGAGAGATATATATATAGGTATTTATTCAGATAGTACTTACTGTTTTCAAGTCCGGATCTGGCTTTGGGCTTGGCGGCACAGCAGACCATAGCCATTGCAGCAGCCATCACCAGCACACTAAACAGCTGCCGGGGAACAGCAACCCACAACATGGCTGCTGTTATTAGATGAACAGGAGCGGCTTGGCTGTTAAATAGATGCTTTGCAGTGTCTTGTACTTGGCATTAGACGATTTTCTTCAGTTATATTCAGCAATCCAATATGATAAAGTCCATATCAACTAAGCTATTGACTCCCACAGATCCTTTTCATTAAATTGTCTAATATAATAACTGTCTTGATGGTGTAATGGTTAGAGCGTGTAAGTTCTGTATGAGATATCCTAGGTTCGAATCCTGGGAGAATCACATGCTTTCATTAATTTAATTTGGGGTGTTATTGGTGTTAAGAACGATGTTAATAATGGTATAATGGTCTAACGCATAAATCTGTGTTCATTTTCACAACACAAGTACACTATATTTGTCTATGAAAGCTCGAAATGTTCTAGATGGCTTTGTTTGCTTGTTTTAATGCGAGGATATAGTTTCAGAGCACCAAAACACGTCTTGTTATGTTGTAGTCAGGAGCTGGGGCTTTAATAACTTGAAGTGTTATAATGGCCCAAAGTTTTAATAGGTTTTCACTTAAAAATGCATACTCACAAAACAACACACTGTTAATTATTGTTTAGACTCCTTTGTGAATTTCTAATAGAGGCTCCTAGATTTCTGGATTGCTTGGTATATGTGTTTTCTATTTTGTCACGATTTCATTATTTTCGAACCGCAAGCAAAGTTATAGTTTTAGTTACCGCCTAAAGTTGTTTAAGCTTCTTTTTTTTTTCACAGCACAAAAACACGTTAATCGATTCTTATCCCTTTTTACGTATTTCTAACAGAGATTCGAAAGTTAGTGGATTCCTTCGTGTGTTTTACTGTGAAGATGTATTTGCCAACCACGAGAACACACGTTGTTTTGTTATTGTTGGTTGACTGTTTTGTGGCCTCTGGTTCATTCAGTTTTTTGTAACCTCCTTGTGAACGTCTGAAGATCATAATTTATTTATTTCTAATTGTTTTTTTCTAATTGATTTTAAGCCGAATATAGATTCTCTAAACACCGTTATTCGTTTGTTATATGATTAATTATCTTTATTGTATGTGTCTATTTATATATTTCTTGTAATTTGTTATTACAAACTGAACAGTTTGGTGTTATTTGCAGGTTGTGGAGATGTTGCTATCATTAAATGCAATTATATGTTTTACTTATATTTGAGACACAGTCAGCACATTTCAGTATTATAGACATTAATACCATTTTCTAGTTAGCTTCACACATCCACCAATAACTCCAGATATATCATGATATTCATTCACAGATACACATTCAAGTTTATCCCGTGTTAGTTTCAGACTGATCTTGCAAGTTACTCTCAGGTTCAGCTTCTAATTTAGTTCGAATTTTTGTCCATTTCATTTTTAGCTTTGCCTTCAAATTCAGTTTTTATCTCAATGTTCAACAATTCACTTTTTCCTCACGATTTCACTTAAAGTTTTACCTCCAAATTCGGCTATTATTTCAATATTCAATAATTCACTTTTCCTCACGAGATATTCGGAGTGATTGGAGAACACTCCATTGTACCCATTAGCCCTGCTTAAATAAATATAATATATATATTACTTGCTGCTTTCCTAAACTAACTATATCACTATTTGTCTATGCTCATCAGTTCTTGCTTAAGGGGAGGTTTTTAGTGTGTTCCCTAGACTTCTATCAAACTTTGAATTAGACCCTCCTTCAAGATAAATTTGTACATTTTTCGATAGAAAAATGTCCCGGCCGAAGGCCGGTGCCTCTTAAATTACAGGCTCGCTATCGCTCGCCAGGAAAAAAATCGACACCTAAATGGCACGAAAGGTCTTAAAATTGACAGAAATGGGGCGAAAGTTCTTAAAATCACCAAACTAATGGGGCGAACGTTTTAAAATCTCAAAAGCAATGGGGCTAAACATGAGGGAGAAAGAGGTCAAGACAAAAATCCCTCAAGTGGATATCTCCCCTTAAGGCACACAGATAATATTTGTTCATGTCGGTATTACTCTTTCCGATTTTACATTATAATTCACAAACTACAAAAGTTTCCCCTTTTCATAAAAGGTTTCAATTACCCAAACATCTTGAGCATTGTTTTTTCTTTCTTGTTTTCTTTTATGTTCTATGATTTCGTGTCTTCTATACTGTCCTTCGTATCACCGTATCTCACTGGTATTCACAATTTGTAAGCCAAAGTTATCAATGCTTGGTTAAACTTGAGTAAAACAACAAGCCTAAGAAAGTTCAAGGACTTACTTTGTATATCTCTTTTGTGATTATCTTCGTATTGAAAGTTCAAGATAAATAGTTCTTTGTTCATATGTTCACCTTGGACGCACTTCAGATCTGCCCGCATAATTCTGTAATGGAAATGGATCAGGTTATAATTGGCAGGGTATAGATTTCTTGTCGTCAGGGAGAGGGGCCCGCTTATCTTCTTCTTTTTTCTTCTTTGTTCTCCTTTTCTCTCTTACTCTGGCTTGTATCTATGCGACCCCATTCAGCCTACTGTTTTAAGACGTTTATCCCCATCCAGGTGTCAATTTCTTTCTGGCGAGCGATAGCGAGCCAGCATTGTATGAAGAAATCCGGCTTCGCCGGAGAATTTTTTCTATCGAAAAATGTACAAATTTAGCCTGCTGACATAAGCATAATAACAAATATGCAGGCTCGTTACCGTTCGCCACGAAAAAATATCGACACCTGGATGGGAATAAACGTGTTCAAACAGTAGGCTGAATGGGGCCGAATGGTTGCAACCCAGAGAGAGAGGGAAAAGACCATCATATTTCTGTAATGGAAATGGATCAGGTTATAATTGGCACGGAATAGATTTCTTGTCGTAAGGGAGAGGGGCCATCTTTATCTTTTGGACTCCATTTTGGGGGCCTTAACCCATTAATTACCGGTTACGTCCTTTTACCTGTAATCTGGCTACTATTAGATGATTTGATTGTCTCAAAAAGGGCCTCTAGCAATTAACAGGTTTCGAACTGTCTCACTTCACCTTTTTTAATACAAAACATCCCTCATAAACCGCACACACTCCTATAAAGTCAGAATGAAGTTAAAAGAACATCATCGGTGTAGAAGGGGTTAATTATAAAACAATAGGGTTTTATTTTACATGTGATCTTGTAGAATGCATATCCAAAGACCAAACTGTATATTATCGTGTATCAATATTTCTGAATGATCATTATTAGTATGGAAATATTAACCCTTTGATTACCAGCGACGTGTGCTATATAATATTAACCCTTTGATTACCAGCGACGTGTGCTATATAATATTCTAGCTATATTTAGACGATATTATGCAGCTTTAGAAGTAGCTGCGGTGGTGAGAAGGGTTAACTGAGATAGTTTGAAGCCTTATAATTGCTAGAGGTCCTTGCCAAGCTGAATAAAAAATCATCTTATAATCATCTTATAATCGCCAGAATATAATGAAAAGAACATCCCTGGTACTGAACGGGTTAAGTGTAAAGAGAAGAAAACAACACCATAGGCACCAAGACGGCGGAGGTTGGCCGAGCTCTGTAACTCTTAGGATCACCAGGACGGTAATAATGGTACAAATGGCGGTAAATTGAAAGGCCGCGGAGAAGGTCAGCTAATTATGCTTCCCAGGGAGTGACGTAAAGCGCCGGATATAATGCTGCCAGTACGCAATGACGCATTTAACCCATACAGTACCGGTGACCTCATTTTAACCCTTTCAAGCATTTATGACGCAGAAGTTGCCAGATTAGCAATAAGAAATATAGTTATCTCACTCTTATACTTACCTCTCCAAAATTAGTTTTCTGCCCACAGCTAACTCAAAGACAACTGCAGAGGTTGAAGTAACTAAACTAAAGGTTTCTAAATACCCCTGATGGTAACAAAGGCTTTACAGTATCCCCAATAGGCTTAAAATCGCGTCATATGTCGGAGAGGGTTAATATTATTCTGGCAATGATTGGGCAATATTTTTCAGCTTAGGAAGGACCTTTAGCAATAATAAGGCTTCAAACTATATCACCCAACCTTTTTTAACTAGCACAGATCCTTACTAAGCTGCATAATATCGTCTAAATATAGCTAGAACAAGATCTAACACGTCGACGCTGGTACTCAAAGGGTTAATTTATGTGGGTTAACATTAAGGGGAGATTTCCATGAGGCACTTTTTCTGGACCCCATTCTCCCTCATGTTTAGTCCCCATTAGTTTTCTGATTTTAAGACGTTCGCCTCATTAGTTTGTCGATTTTATAACCTTTCGTCCCATTTCTATATCAATATTAACCCGAGAGCGACGTGCTATTGGTAGTTCAAACCCTCCCGCTATGCGAGGATGTTTTGGTTCATTCCCACCTAAAATCGTAATTTTACCATAAATATCGTTATTACCTATATTCATATGCGCCTATTTTACGTTTAATATGAAGATATTAACATGTACAGTAACAGCAATAAAACAAGTGGGAATAGTATTTGAGGGATGAAAAAGACGAATTATTGCCGACCCTCCAGTCATGAGGTAAGAGACGAACGAGATGTATATCCTCCCTCTTCAAGGCCTGAAGGCAGACTGAAGTCTCTTTGTCGCTTTCTTTCTCTTCCCAAGCTCTCTATATGCGCACTAGACGACCATGGAACCGGGTTGGAGATATTGGCGTGATAAATAAACCGATAAACAAGGGAATAAGAGGAAAAATAGGTGATAATTGAAGGGGGGGGGGGAAAATGGGGGAAGAAGGGGGTTTTGACACATGTGGTTGTGGAGGAGTGATAGGAGGTATGGCGGGGAATTAGCTCACATAATTACATATTCTTTTGTTTTCAATTTGTACACATTTATCTTAAAGGGCATCTAGGGGGTGTTTTTGACAGCTTGATGAAGGTCTAGGGATGAAATAAAACAATAATACAAAGATAAAACTATAAACCAATAATTACGCCCATCTCCCCTTAACAGAAGTAAAGGCCTCATAGAATAATAAAAAACCTATTAGCACAAACGTCCCCATGGCTAAGAACAAAGGACCATTATGGGTAGGGTGATACATGGGAATAGCGTGATATATGGCTTTCCAATGGTATAAATAATAGTACGCCTCAAGGAACAGGTAATGGATAACGGAACATGATATAGCACAACATAGAAAAATCATAGATTCTTTGCAGTCTCTCTCTATTCGCCGCAATGTTGCATCTCTCTCGCTATTCTATCGCTATTGCAATAATCAGTGTTTTTCAGAGCTCTCTCAGTGCCTATCACCTCCTTTACGTAGAATACGTAGCACCCATCTTGCAACACAAACCCACCCCTATGCTGTGTAACTTTCCAGCCCAAGAGTGAAACGACATTTCCAATCTTTCTTCTATTTAACAGCTGAGCTCTGGAACTCTCTCCCTGAATCCATCTTCCCATCATCCTATGACTTGAATTGCTTCAAACTCCTTGTGCCCAGGTATTTTGGATCTAACATTCCTTGATTTTGGCCCTGCCACTCTTTTAACTCTGAGGAAGGCACTCATCACTAATTCTGCCTTTTGTATCCCTCAACCACATAGACAAAATGTGTCAAGAGCACGACTGGTGGCGTACCCTTGTGAATCAATACCGGACACAAAGGAGACAATACAATGATCTATTATAGTAGAAGGGACTGGAGTTCTCGAAAAGGGTTCCATTACTGACGCTATTCCTGACGTGCAGTGTGCTGGCATAATAATCTAGAACGGTTGATAGCCTCTGAAGTCCTATTTTAACTAACCAATAAGTATAAGCTCACCTAACACCGGGAGGTAGACAACATGGCGGCGATGTTATAAAGGGTTGTCAGGCCTTCATATATACAACAGCTTATGGCCCACTCAAGTAGTTAAGGAAAGGTTTTTAATTTGTTCCCTAGACCTCCATCAAACTTATTATTACACCCCGTCGACCCCCTTTCAAGATAAAGTGTACAGTTTTTGGTATAACACGTACCGGCCGAAGGCCGGTTCCTCATAAATTACAGGCTCGCTATCGCTCGTCAGGAAATGAAATTGACATCTAAATGGCACTAAAGGTCTTAAAATTGACAGAAATGGGGCGAAAGTTCTTAAAATGACCAAACTAATGGGACGAACATTTTAAAATCTCAAAAAGCATCGAGATAAACACGAGGGAGAAGAGGGTCCAGAAAAAAAAAATCCCTCAAAGTGGAAATCTCCCCCTAAACAGCTTGGCCACTTTGACCAGCTTTGATGTTCACTGGAGACTCAAGGGGGAGGGTTGGCTTTGTCTTGTCCCCCTTCTCCCTCAGGTTTAGCCCCATTATTTTTAAGATTTTTAGACGTTCGCCCCATTAGTTTTTTGCTTCATATGTTAAGCTCTTTCGTCCCATTTCTTGTTTTCATTATCGAAATTGTTCGTGCCATTTAGGTGTCGATTTTTTTCTGGCGAGCGATAGCGAGCCTGTAATTTTGGAGGAACTGGCCTTCGGCCGGAAAATGTTCTACTTAAAAATTTACAAATTTAACTTGCAGGGGGTTCATCAGGATAATTTATTAAGCTTGATTGAAGTCTACGGAGGAAACTAAAACAATAATATATATATATATATATATATAATGTATTAAATAGAGCCTACCCCCTTAATAGCTAGACCACTAGGACCAGCTTTGAAGTTCACTGGATACCTATACTGAGACTGGACAACTGCTTACAACGGAGTCATTATAATAACTTCAAAACTCCTTTAACTATTTGTTTGTCTTTCCTTTGTCTAGTAGTGATATTTAGTAAGCTCAGTAAAGGCATTTTTTGTTTTGTTTTAATATAAACACAACACAAAACAAAGAAAACAAAATCAATACAATGTCAATGAGCACTGAAACCGACCCGAGAATGTGTGTCTACGGTATATAAACAAATACTACTAATAATAGTACTATTAATACTATGACTGCTACTACTACTACTACTACTACTTTTTTTTTTTTTTTTTTTTATTTTTTTTTTTAACCACTCAGCCTGTGCATCCCCTCTTTGGACCCTAAACCAGGTCAGAACAGTCATCACTACTACTACTACTACTACGAATACTATACTACTACCACTACTTCTACTAATAATAATAATAATAATATTTGTTGATATGTGGTCTTAATCTCCCCGTCTTCTATTCAAGGCACTGTGACTTTTTTTTCCACTCCATGGGATCAAAGTGGCTCAAGTTGTATAAGCAAGGGACCAATTTATAAACACGCACGGAGGTAATTACTTCTTTTCAGGCTATGAGGACACCTTTCTTCTTTTCAGGCTATGAGGACACCTTTCTTCTCTATAGTCTGGCTATCATTAGACGATTTTATTGAGTTCCCTCCAGACCACATTCAAGTTGAATATGTAAAAAAAAAATCGGTAGAAAAATGTGCCTGCCCTTGGCAGGTTTCTACAAAATTGCAGGCTCGCAATCGCTCACCCACAAAAAATCGACACCTGAATGGGGTGAAATGTTCTTATAATCACCAAATTTTACTTCATCGTGCTGAAAGTGTTAAGGGGGTCACCGTTTTTTATTGTTCTCTCCTTTCCTCTCTTTCCCTGGCTTGTCTCCATTCGGCCCCATTCTGTCAACTGTTTTAAAACGTTTATCCCCATCCAGGTGTCGATTTCTTCCTGGCGAGCAATAGCGAGCCAGCATTGTATGGAGAAATCCGGCTTCGCCGGAGAAATTTTTCTATCGATTTTTTTTAAAATGTAGCTTGCTATCAAAAAAAAAAATATATATATGCTGGCTTGCTACCGTTCGCCAGGAAAATATTGACACCTGGATGGGGGTAGGCCTAAACGTCTTAAAACATAAGGCTGAATGGGGCCGAATGGATACAAGCCAAAGAGAGTGGGCGAGAAAGAGAAAAAAAAAAGCAAGGTGGGCTCTCTTAAAAGATATCAAAGTGCCTCCAGTTGATAAGCATGGGACCAATTTGTAAACACTGAGGTAATTGCTTCTTTTCTGGGCGAGAGGGAAATGGCGCGTTCCTTCATGCTATTTTTGGATATCATCAAGCAATTTTATGTAGTTTAGGAAGGATCTCTAGTAATCAAACGGGTACCTACCATCTTAATTCACCCTCTGACTCCCATAACATATTCCTAAACTAAATAAAATCGTCCAATGTTGGCGAGAATATAACTTAGAATAGCGTCTCAAAATACTGAAAGGGGTAAAGGGATCAAAGTGTCTCAAGTTGTAAAGCAAGAAAACAATTTGTAAACGCAGAGGTAATTGGTGCTCTTGTGTGTGTGGGGGCATAATTGGTGCTCTTGTGTGTGTGGGGGCATAATTGGTGCTCTTGCGTGTGTGGGGGCATAATTGGTGCTCTTGCGTGTGTGGGGGCATAATTGGTGCTCTTGTGTGTGTGGGGGCATAATTGGTGCTCTTGTGTGTGTGGGGGCATAATTGGTGCTCTTGTGTGTGGGGGCATAATTGGTGCTCTTGTGTGTGTGGGGGCATAATTGGTTGATGTCTTTGTGCCGTCCTTATCACTTAACAAGCCCCACACTAGTAGTGCCCTCCCTAGGGACTTGTTACGGGGAGGGCTTTGAGAGGTGGGATTGGAGGGAGGGAGGGGGAGTGGGGAGGGGGGGATATAACCACGTCAGTATGAGGATGATTGTCTTCGCTATATACTGATTATTATTAGACGATTGTATTGAATTAAAGAAGAAACATCCACTTGACCCCCATGACTAAAAATAGAAAACCCTCACCTTACACCTTTCAAGCTAAACATCGCCCCCATGGCCAAAGGCCGGTTTCTCCTAAATTGAATGCTTGCTATCGTTCATCCAGAATAAATCGACACCTGTCAAGTTTCTCATAATCTCGATATAAATTACTTCATCATGTTGAAAGAGTTAAAGGGATCAAAGTGACTCAAGTTATAAAGCAAGGGAGCCAATTTGTGAAAACCGAGGTAATTGGTGTTCTTGTATGCGGGGGCGTAATAGGTTCAGGTTTGTGTGCCATCCTTATCACTTGACAAGTCCCACACAAGTAATGCCCTCCCTATCTGTAACCTGTAATATGGGTCCAAATTCAATCTACCTTATGTCAATCGACTCCATTGGGCCTACAGATTCCATATCCGGTCGCAGATTTAATCTACGATTTGTCAATCACCCATAATCAAACCTATTTATCCTAAATTGCCTGGGTTCTAGGCCAGGCGAAAGTTTGTAACTTGTCAGGTCATTTTCGATTTCCAAATGCTTAAGGTTATTTTCTGAATCTTCACAACGTTGCGATTCAAACTGTATTTCATTTATATATTTTTGGACCTTTGTTGTGCCCATGGCGGCTGATCAAAGATTTTCGAAATCCAAAAATCACAATTAGACGAGGTAAGAATGCATGGATTTTAATCAAATTTGTTTCACAAGTACACTTCGACCCCCTGAATCCATTGACATCATCATAATTTAATCGGACCATTAGTTTGGGCTTCTGATTTTGACTTGACTTCCCAAAACGCCCGAAATGGACCTTTCTTGACGTTTCAAAGTCGTTCGTAGCCTTTATTTTGGGACCAATTTAAATTTACCTTATGCCAATCGACTCCCCTTGGGCCTACAGATTCCATATCCGGTCGCAGATTTGATCTACGACTTGTCAATCACCAATACTCAAACATATTTATCCAAAATTGCCAGGCGAAAATGTGTAACTTGTCAGGTCATTTTCGATTTCCGAATGTTTAAGGGTATATTCGGAATCTTCACAACATTGCGATTCCAACGGTATATGATTTATTTATTGTTAGACATGTGTTGTGACCGTGGCGGCTGATCAAAGATTTTCGAAATCCAAAAATAACCCATAGACGAAGTTAAAATGCATGGATTTTTATCAAATTTGTATCACAAGTACCCTTCGACCCCCTGAACCCAATGACACCATCATAATTGAAATCGGACCAGTAGTTTGGGTATTCGATTTTGAATTGACCTCCCAAAACGCCCGAAAGGGACCATTTTTGACGTTTCAAAGTCGTCTGTAGTCTTTATTAAGGGTCCAAATATACATACAGTGCAGTCAAAGAGTGGAATAGTTTACCATGGGAGGTGGTCGACAGTAATTCAATTGATACGTTTAAGAAGAGACTTGACAATCATCTGATGAAGATTGGATTACTATGGGTTAATCAGTAGGTATGTGTATTTTCCCTTTCAAACTAATTTCTTTCTATACTCTATAAAAACTTTCTTAACGGGCATTTCTTGACCCATAAGGTTACACTTCTTTCTATTTTCCGGTACGGCTTTTTAGCCGGAGGGAGCCGAGGGTTGGGAGAGAGCCTTCTACTTTGTTGTCGTTTTCTTGTAATATAAACTGTCCCTGCCTAGTAGTATTAAGGCCAAACCACCTAGTAGGGACGAAAGGGTCTGTGTAGTCTGAGGATCTGTGTAACTCTGTGTAACTCTCTATCCAGAACACTCCCGCCAAAGTAGCCTATAAACGGTATTATTTATACCCGTTTCTCGTAGGAGTGGAATTCCCGGGTTCTCGTAACAGCCGAAGTCACACGGCCGACTCTCACTTTACAATTTTCTCCCTCACTTTGAACCACTTTGAGGCCCGGGAAACGTTCGAGAGAGAGAGAGAGAGAGAGAGAGAGAGAGAGAGAGAGAGAGAGAGAGAGAGAGAGAGAGAGAGAGAGAGAGATTATTTTCCTACATGTTGCAAATTACAATTGTTTTTCTTTTTCGTACAGCGATGTTAGCCATCAAATTGATACAATAGTTATACAAAAATATTTTCTCAATTTGTTTTTATTGAAATTTACTGAACTTTGTTTTTAAGCTTTATTTTCGGTGACTTGGCCCCGTCTCGCGCAATAACATATTCATTCCCTCTCGTTACCGTTTCCGTACTGGCATATTCATTCCCTCTCGTTACCGTCTCCGTACTGGCCAGAACAATAACATATTCATTCCCTCTCGTTCCTGTCTCCGTACTGGCCAGAACAATAACATATTCATTCCCTCTCGTTACCGTCTCCGTACTGGCCAGAACAATAACATATTCATTCCCTCTCGTTACCGTCTCCGTACTGGCCAGAACAATAACATATTCATTTCCAGAACAATAACATATTCATTCCCTCTCGTTCCTGTCTCCGTACTGGCCAGAACAATAACATATTCATTCCCTCTCGTTACCGTCTCCGTACTGGCCAGAACAATAACATATTCATTCCCTCTCGTTACCGTCTCCGTACTGGCCAGAACAGGTACGGCATTTCTGCTTCCTTAACCCTTTTTGTACCGCGACGTCTTATTAACTTTATGCTGGCTACTATTAGACGATTTTATTAAACTTAGGAACGACATCTACACATTAAAAGGCTACAGACTATCTCACTTCACCCTTTTGATTACCACATATCTTATTTAAACTGCACATCATGGTCTAAGTATAGCTAGAACAACATTAAAAAGACGTCTCCGGTACAGAAGGGGTTAAGGGGGATGGCCGTATCTATTTGCTCGTTATTGTATCATTTTACTATTTTTTGTTAGTTTCCTCCGTAGATCCCTATCACACATATAAAAACACCCACCCAAGACCCTCCTTTAAGATATATTTGTACATTTTTCGACAGAAATTTTTCCCGGTCAAAGGCCGGTTCCTCTTAAATTACAGGTTTGCTATCGCTTGGCAGGACAAATTCGACACATAAATGACACGACAAGTCTTAATATTGACAAAGAAATGGGACGAAAGGTCATAAAATTGCCAAACTAATGGGCCGAATGTCTTAAAATCTGAAAACTGATGGGTTTAAACACGAGGAAGAAAGGGGACGACCAGGAAAAACAAGCATTCCCCTTAACCTTTCTATTTCACAGGCTTCGGAGGCCCTTAACCCCTTCAGGACCATGACGCCATTTTACCTTCGCTTCTGGCTATAATGTAATGATTGTATGCATTTTAAGAAGGACCTATGTTAGTAAGAGGGTATATTAAGATAGTGTTTACCCATTTTAAGAAGGACCTAAGAGAGTAAGAGGGTATATTAAGATAGTGTTTACCCATTTTAAGCAGGACCTATGTTAGTAAGAGGGTATATTAAGATAGTGTTTACCCATTTGAGTCATAGAAGTAGATTATTTACTAGAAAAAACGTCTAATGGTATCCAGATTATGATGTAAATTACGTAATGGTGGTAAAAGGGTTAAATGTTCATGTGCTCTGACTTTTATAGGTTACATAAGACGTGGAATTAGTTTAGAACATATTTTATCGCAAGCATATAAACATGAAATGATATATTTCGGAAAAACAAAACTTTCAATGTAATAAAAATATATAATAATACTAATAATAATAATAAGAAGAAGAAGATAATAAAATAATACGATAATAATAATAATAATAATAATAATAATAATAATAATGTGTAATTTTACTATATCACAAGTCCAGCTGCCAGGGTATTACAATATTCATCTGGCCTGCACGGTATAAAAGCCACGATAACTCTGAAACCATCTCAACCCTGATATATCTTATATTATTCACTATCAATTTTCTCCTGTGTATAGATGGGGGGATATATATAATAATGTATCTATATATTTATTATACTATATTTAATAATGTATCTATATATTTATTATACTATTACCTTCCTCCCTATACCTCCATCAAGCTTAACAAAAATATCCCCCCCCCCCCCAGGACCATTTTATACATTTTTCGATATACAAATGTCCGGTTCCACTTATATTACCAGCTTGCTATCGCTCGCCAGGAAAAAATCGACACCTAAGTTACACGAACAGTCTTAAAATTGACAAAGAAATAGGGCGAAAGGTCTTAAAATCGCCAAACTAATGGGCCGAACGTCTTAGAATATGAAAGATAATGGGGCTAAGCATGAGGGAGAAGGGGGACCAGAAAAAGCGACCCATCTCCCCTTAAATTATTAACACATAACCTTCCCCAGTATGTAGCGGGCTCTGGAATGTTCTTACTCCACATCATTTATAAATTGACCGTCAGACAAATCGTGTAGCCAAAGGACTGGAGTATTCGAAAAGGGGCTCGACAGCCCTGGCGCGATTCTTGACTTACAGTGCGCTGGCTTAATAATCCAGAAGGGATGATAGCCTCTGAAGTCCTATATTAACTTACTAATCGTGTAGCTCTATAGCATAGGTGCCTGATGAGTGGAGAATGTGTGTATTAAAGGAGCTCAGACGGTATTGTGCAGCATAATTTACTGGTTCGGCTCAATGGTTTAAGGAGGGGGTCTAGTTTGTTCTCTAAACCTCTATCAAACTTTAAAAACCACCCACAAGACGATATAAATGTGTACATTTTTTCGGTAGAAAAATGTCCCAGCCGAAGGCCAATTCCTCTTCAAATACAGGCTCGCTATCGCTCGCCAGGAAAAAGTGGACACCTAAATTGCACGAAAGGTCTTAATATTGGCAAAGGAATGGGACAAAAGGTCTGAAAATGTCCAAACTAATGGGGCGGATGTCTTGAAATCTCATAACTAATAGGGCTAAACATGAGGGAGGAGGAGGACTCGAAAAACCAACTGCCTGATACCATTTTTAGACGGATGATCTCTCTATTTCGCTCTACTTATTCTCTCTCTCTCTCTCTCTCTCTCTCTCTCTCTCTCTCTCTCTCTCTCTCTCTCTCTCTCTCTCTCTCTCTCTCTCTCTCAGCGTGACTAATCAATGTGCAACTATAAACAGGTCATTAATAGTTTTTGTTTACGGTCGTGAGTGAGAGAGAGAGAGAGACGGGCAACACCATCTATTGATTGGTGAACTATCTCTCTCTCTCTCTCTCTCTCTCTCTCTCTCTCTCTCTCTCTCTCTCTCTCTCTCTCTCTCTCTCTCTCTCTCTCTCTCTCTCTCTCTCTCTCCATCATCACATCACAAATCACCTCCCTGACCTTCAGTATACCTGTCGTCACTGGCGTCTATGGCGGCTTTATAGGGGGGGTCACCTGCTTTTTTTTTCCTCTCCTCTTTTGTTCATTGCTGGAGGCCCTTTTTAAGCTGATTATAATCGTGTATTAGTAGCCAGAATAAAGTTAAAAGAACGTCACCGGTACTGAAGGGGTTAAGGGGGCACACCTCGTTTATTTTTCATTATCTCCCTCTCTCTCTCTCTGGGTTGTATCCATTCGGTCCCATTCAGCCTACTGTTTTAAGACGCCTATCCCCATTCAGGTGTCGATTTATTCCTGGCGAGCGATAGCGAGCCAGCATTGTATGGAGAAATCCGGCTTCGTCGGAAACATTTTCTATCGAACATTTTTCAAATTTAGCATGTTGTTAAATTTTTTTTTTAAATATGCTGGCTCACTAACGCCAGCCAGGAAAAAAATCAACACCTGGATGGGGATAAACGTCTTAAAACAGTAGGCTGAATGGGACCGAATGGATACAACCTAGAGAGAGAGAGAGAGAGGGAGAGAATGAAAAATAAACGAGGTGTGCCCCCTTAACCCCTTCTATACCGATGACGTCCTTTTAACTTTATTCTGGCAACTATTACACGATTATAATCAGCTTAAAAAGGGCCTCCAGCAATGACCAGGCTAAGTCAAACTATCTCGCTTAATCCTTTGTAATGCCACAGATCCTTTGTAAACTGCATAAAGTAGTCTAAACAAAGCCAGAATACAATTTAGAAAACGTCGCCGGTACAGAAGTTTTTTTTATTTTTATTTTTTATTTATTTTTTTCCCGCTTGATAATATAATGCAGGGACTTCAAATTACAAAGTGATTAATGTCAGACTTCAAATAACAAAGTGATTAATGTCAGACTTTAAAGAACAAAGTGATTAATGTCAGACTTCAAATTACAAAGTGATTAATGTCAGACTTCAAAGAACAAAGTGATTAATGTCAGACTTCAAATAACAAAGTGATTAATGTCAGACTTCAAATAACAAAGTGATTAATCTCAGACTTTAAATCAGTTAGTCATGGTATATATATTTGTTTTCACAATCTGCTTTTCTATAGCAATATCAAGACCTTTCGTGCCTTTTAGGTGTCGATTTGTTCCTGACGAGCGAAAACGAGCCTGTAATTTTCAGAGAAACCGGCATTTGGCCGGGACATTTTTCTATCGAAAAATGTACAAATTTATCTTGGAAGGGGGTCTAGGGAGTGTTTTTTTTAAAGCTTGGTGAAGGTCTAGCGAGGAAACTAAAACATATAAAAATAAATAGACCCCAGAAAATAACCACTGTCCCTTTTATGTTATTAACAATGTAATGCAGTAGCTTCGAATAACAAGGAGATTAATGTCAAACTTAATTTGTTTTTTTTCATCTTTTTTTCACAATCTGCTTTGTTTTGTATTGAACCTCTTAAAATCGATGAGGTGCAACAGTGATTACAACACACAGAAGGCACAAGTTAGCTTAATGGGAGATGGGTTGTTTTTCTGGTCCCACCTTCTTCCTCATGTGTAGCCCCATTAGTCTTTAGATTTTAAGACGTTCGGCCCATTACTTTGGCAATTTTAAGACCTTTCGCCCCATTTCGTTTTAATATTAAGACTTTTCGTGGCATTTAGGTGTCGATTTTTTACGTGGCATGCGATAGCGAGCCTGTATTTTAAGAGGAACCGGCCTTCGGCTAGTTCCTTTTAAAAATGGCAGGCTCGCTATCGTTCACCATGACACAATCGACACTTAAATGGCACGAAAGGTCTTAACATTCACAAATAAATGAGGTAAAAGGTCTCAACATTGCCAAACTAACGGAACGAACGTCTTAATAACTGAAAACTAATATGCTAAACATGAGGGAGAAAGGGGTCCAGGAAAAGCGACTACTACCCCTTAACGTAGTACAAATATTTGTAACAAAACCGGTACATTTAAAGAAAATTAGAGTGAGCACATTATCTAAACCTCCCTTAGAGATATTAGAGTGAGCACATTATCTAAACCTCCCTTAGAAATATCACTCCTACAAAAAATTATGTTTCTAAATTTCCCGAAAAATAAACGTTCGACGAGTTGCGCTAAATATGTTTTTATCAATGTATTATGGGTACCAGTATTGCTAATATCTGGTTTTGTTTTCAACACACACACACACACATACACACACACACACACACATTATACAGGATAGTTTGTCTGTTTGTGATGCTGAATACTATTATCAAGTGACAAACTACCTCGCAAACGTATCAATCAGGCAGGAGGATTCTAGCCCACACTTACAGCCTTCAATCAGACCAAAATTTAATCAGGTGAGAAGTTGCCTCACAAACGTATCAATCAGGGAGTAAGAATGGAGCCCGCACTTCTAGTCTTCACTCAGACCATAATCTAAAGCGTTGATTTTGTTTTTGTTTTTTCTATGTGAGTCTGAAAGTTTGTGATAAATAATTATATGACCCAATTAATCTAAGTCTCCAGTATAGATCCCGTTGCGCAGTGAAAAAAAAAACAAAAAAAAAACAATAATAATAATAATAATAATCATATACTGTATATATATATATATGTATATATATATATATATATATATATATATATATACATATATATACTGTATATATATATGTGTACAGTATATATATATATATATATATATATATATATATATATATATATATATATATATATATATATATATATATATATATATACACAGTATATATACTATATATATATATATATATATACAGAGAGAGAGAGAGAGAGAGAGAGAGAGATACGTATTGCGTCAATAAGACTCCATAAATATTACCTGAGACAAGTCAATCATGGAGGATTTCAGGTGTGCTAAAAACTTTCGTGTACGGTGCGATACCTCCTTTAGGGGGCCCACCTCGCTTTTTTTCTCTTTCTCTCCCTCTCTCTTTGGCTTGTACCCATTCGGACCCATTCAGCCTACTGTTTTAAGACGTTTACCCCTATCCAGGTGTCAATATTTTCCTGGCGAGCGGTAGCGAGCTAGCATATATATATATATATATTTTTTTTTGTTTACAGCAAGCTAAATTTGTACATTTTTCGATGGAAAAATGTCTCCGGCGAAACCGGTTTTCTCCATACAATGCTGACTGGCTATCGCTCGCCAAGAAGAAATCGACACCTGGAGGGGGATAAACGTCTTAAAACAGTTGGCTGAATGGGGCCGAATGGATACAAGCCAAGGAAAGAGAGAAAAGGAGAGAAAGATATAACTAAAAGCCGGTGACCCACCCCTTAACATTATATTGAGTCGTCTGTTTTATTCATCAGCCAACTGGGACGCCTGTGGCCTGCCTGTCTTGCCTGTCTTACTGGCTGCTACCATATTTACCACCCATTGACTAGCTCGTTCGGAAAAAGAAAGTTAGGGAATGGTGTCGGTAAGGATTTTTGTGATATGTTGTCGGTTTTGTGTGGTTGGCGATTATTGGACACGTAAAGCTGGTATTATTGTTACTTTATGCCAGAGGTTTAGAGTTAGGTTTTGTGTTAACTGGGTTTGCTTGACATATATGCTATTCAACAGGTTTTGTTTTTTATTGTGTGTGTGTGTGTGTGTGTGTGTGTGTGTGTGTGTGTGTGTGTGTGTGTGTGTGTGTGTGTGTGTGTGTGTGTGTGTGTGTGTGTGTGTGTGTGTGTGTGTGTGTGTGTGTGTGTGTGTGTGTGTGTGTGTGTGTGTGTGTGTGTGTGTGTGTGTGTGTGTATCTATATCTACTGTATCTAGTAGATACAGTACTATCTACAGTATATGTATCTATTTCTGTCTCTCTCTATCTATATATCTATCTGTTCCTAGCTAACGAAGCCAAGTCTGTACTGCTTTCAGAGTATAAGATTGACAGCATCATGGAAAATGGTATAGCTGCCATTAAGTCACGAATACTGTATGTTCAAAATAATTAACCCACCTTGCGGTAGGATGAAATGTTATCAACTGTATATATGTAAAATGTTACCATGTAACCTTTTATGAAATAAATAATTAACTAACTATCTATCTATCTATCTATCTATCTCTCTATCTCTCTATCTATCTATAATGGTTTAACGTTCTGCTCCAACACAGTATATTAACTCAGACGGAGTTGCCTTTCAGCAGGTAGAGTGTAGTACAATAAAGTCCTGCCACAACACTGCCCCACCATGCCATTACTACAGCTGATGTTGGCATAGTGCTAACAGTGCCTCAGCAAAGTTCCTCTATAGTATCTACATAAGAAGTGTCTGTAACAGTGTTGCCAATTTAGCTACTTTCCCGTTAGATCTAGAAGTATTTACTTTGATCTAGAAGCAAATGTTTACATCTAGCGACATTAATTCTAGCGATATTCTGGAGATTTGAGCCATTTCAGAGCGTTATTGTAGAGATTGTGACATTATTCTAGCGATTTTCTGGAGATGTGAGCCATTTCTGAGCGATATTTTATAGATTGTGACAGTATTCTAGCGATTTTCGGCATTTATTTACTATCCGACGGACTTGATTTTATAACCCTGATCTGTAACCACACCAATCAGTGAGCCTGTGATGTAGGTGGAACCAGCCTATTTTATTCAACAGTAAATCGGGGGCCCCTAGCTACGGCCTGTCTGTCTCTCTGGCTGCTAGAATAGTTACCCCTTCTATACCGGCGACGTTGTTTCATTATATTCTAGCTATATTTAAAGGATTTTGTGCAGTTTAAGAAGGATCTGTGGTAGTAAGAAGGGTTAAGTGAGATAGTTCAAAGCCTGTTAATTTCTGGAAGCCCTTTTGAAACTGAATACAATAGTCTAATAGCAGCCAGAATAAAGTTAAAAGGACGTCGCCGATACAGAAGGGGTTAACAGCCATTGACTAGCTTGTTTGGAAAGATAAAGAAAGTTAGAGAATAGCGCCAGTAAGGATTTCTGGTATAATTCTATCTGTGGCTTCAACTCGAATTGGGTATTCAAATTATTTCCATAAATCTATATATATCCTTACTTATTAATCTATATACATCCTTACTTATTAATCTATATATATCCTTACTTATTAATCTATATATCCTTACTTATTAATCTATATACATCCTTACTTATTAATCTATATATATCCTTACTTATTAATCTATATATATCCTTACTTATTAATCTATATATATCCTTACTTATTAATCTATATATATCCTTACTTATTAATCTATATATATCCTTACTTATTAATCTATATACATCCTTACTTATTAATCTATATACATCCTTACTTATTAATCTATATACATCCTTACTTATTAATCTATATACATCCTTACTTATTAATCTATATATATCCTTACTTATTAATCTATATATATCCTTACTTATTAGTTTCTGGTATTATAAACTGGGGCATTTTCGTATTAAAAGTACACTAGTTTAGGGTAGGTTGTTAAGTTCGGGCCGTTAGGTTAACACAAAAATAAATTGCAAACATTCTTTACAAGGACGTCACCGGTACTGAATGGGTTAATGTTGTCTTATTTAGTTAATACTATATAGTAATAATAATAATCATAATAATAATAATATAAGTAAATAATGGCCTTAATACTCCTAAGTTCTGTAACCGTTCTCTCGGATGGCAGGGTGTATAATACGCTCTAACCATTCAGCCATCCAATCACCACAATCAGTAACTATAGCAAACAACCCAACTCTCGCCAATCACTGGGCCAATTTGTGTGTGTGAGAGAGAGAGAGAGAGAGAGAGAGAGAGAGAGAGAGAGAGAGAGAGAGAGAGAGAGAGAGAGGGAGAGAGAGAGAGAGAGAGAGAGAGAGAGTTACAAGGTCACAAGGAATAGTTAGTATCTTAGAGATCTTGCAGTCCATCCCGAGGAGGTACTCGAAGTGGATAGAGAGAGATTGTTTAGTGCACTGCACTCATTACAGGCCATGCAAAACACTATCTACTATCTTCTTTAACTGCTCTGCTGAAGAAATGTTACAACTTCTGAGGGAAGTCTGTTCCAGGTAGACCAGATCTTGTATGAGAAAACGTTTCCACAAAAACTAGTGCTGAACCTTTTCAATTTTAATCTCCAGCCATGGTTGCGTGTTGTATTCAAATTGAGGCTGAACATTTTACTATAATCAACGTTGTCACCCATTAAATACTATAACAAATTCAATGAGCTGACATCTTAGACTGTGTGTCTCAAACAGCAAGATTTCAAGAGCTCTTAACCGGTCCTCAAAACCCTAATCGACGGAATAAGCTTTGTAGCCCTAGCTTGTACTCTTTCTAGTCGCTTTATATCTTTCCTGAGTGATTGCGACCAGAATTGAACAGCAGAGAGAGAGAGAGAGAGAGAGAGTAAGTGACTGAGTGTTATTAATAACTAAAATACTAATTACATTTCGATTCAAGCCTCTTTCATGTGGGTTGCTTATAGCTAGATATATTTCTTCGGATTAACCCGTTCAGTCTTTGGCGACACTTTTTCACTTACTTTTGGCTAGCATTAGACAATTTTACTCCTCTTTTTAAGGCCCTCTAGGAAATATATGGGTGAAATATATCTTAATTAACACTCTGACTGCCACAATTCCTTGCTTAACTGATTTAGTAATATACTAATAGCCAAAATAATAAGAAGGAATGCGTCCTCGTATCTTGAAAGGGGTTAATCCCAAAAGGTCAAGTCAAGGTATTTACAACAGAATATGTATTTAATAATGTAATACATATCACATTATATGGGGCACTTTATTTTGTTTTGTATGGACACACTTGAAACTATCTGACTAACGGCTCGATCACGCGAAAAATGTTATAGTCAGTTTTTTTGGCCAACCAGTATTAAGGCAACATTTCTTTTACACTGTTATTTGAAACTAGGCTAAATGTTGATATGCACCTAGAAATGCAGGAGCCTCAAGACATTCCCACACAAAATTAAAACAACTGCACTAAAGAAAATGGGAGTCCAAGAAACTAAACACTGTAAACAAACTGGGAATAGTACTTATTGAAAGCCCAGTGACACTCGTTTCCCCGGGACCCACTCAGGGCCACAAAGGCACTCCTTTGGGAAGTTTTGGCCACTCAGTGGAGTACCTCAGCTACTCTATGGTGTGAAGCACGTTCTCAAGTGAAATTAAGGCAAATTATGTTGTTTTTAGCTCAATCATTGATTTGACAGCATTATGTGTTATTTTGTTTTCTGTGATTCAAGTTTACTCTATAAACGCCACCATTCATGCTATTGATACTAAGGAGTACATCCTTCATAGAATACATATCAAAGAAAGTACAATTTACTGTCAACCCGATTGTTAAGCAAAAGTCAACATAGTTTGACATTTAATTATAGTTGAGAACGCGCTTAACAACATTGATCAGATGAGGTACTCTACTGGAGTGGCCGAGCCTTACCCCAGGCTTTCCCCTTCCCCTTGACCGACCGCCTTTGTACCACTCACCGCCAACTCTCTGCCTTCCCCTCCTTCATATTCCCCTCACACCAAAATCATTACCCCTTGCCCTCTCCCCTCGGTAATGTGTTCTATATCGGTCCCTGTATGCCTCAGAAACTCTTAATTTACCCCTTATGTCAGAGTAATGTCTAGATTTATAGCCCAGCCGTCATGTCGCGACCCCCTCTCCCTCTTCCCCTGACACGGCACCTCCCCTTGGCTGTATCAAAGTGACCTCGCTCAAATAACACGCCATTAGGGAAAATCATTAGGCAATAAT
Organism: Paralithodes platypus; assembly: GCA_032716605.1. NCBI lineage: Eukaryota > Metazoa > Arthropoda > Malacostraca > Decapoda > Lithodidae > Paralithodes > Paralithodes platypus. Next base: position 52,608,942 of record CM064514.1, on the reverse strand, counting down.
TCCGTTACTTTCATTTATGTAGTATTCTTGTTTAAGCCTTGCAGTATTGGGTGGCTCGTTTCTTGTTTATATTATGGTTATGCATACACGACTGTATCTAGTTTAGGAAGAGTATCTGGGAATCACAGGGGCAAGAACTATATTTAATCACCCTTTAAACGTTCAACTCTCTCAGGCTAATATGTTAGTATTCAGATGCCCCCCAAAACGAGTGCTTACCTCATTCAATGTGTGTGTAATACTGTGTATTAATGTACTCTGAATGCTAGAGATCTTTCCTCAAATGTGCAAGATAGTTTGATCTAGGAGAATATACTGTTAACATGCGTCAACATTCTGCAGGGGTGAATGTGGTTCTCATTTCAAAGGTGGACGAGAATTATTCATCACATTTGGGGTCTATTTCTATTCCTCACCAGCCACCACCAAGAACCCTTCAGAGAGAGATAATATGTGTTTGGTGTGTGTGTGTGTGTGTGGTGGTGGTGGTGGTGGTGGAGGGGGGGTACAATTAATAATACAATATTAGATCATTGGTCGGAATAGATTAATAACCCCACATAACCTCTCACATAACCTCCCACATAACCTCCCACATAACCTCCCACATAACCTCCCACATAACCTCCCACATAACCTCCCACATAACCTCCCACATAACCTCCCACATAACCTCCCACATAACCTCACATATATATATTAGCAAATTCCCTTAACCCTATCTAATCCAGTTAAATTTGGCGATTTTATGAATGCATTAAGGGGAGGTATTTAGTTTGTTCCCTAGACCTCCATCAACCTTAAAATTACACCCCCTCGAGTCCCTTTCAAGATAAATTTGTACATTTTTCGGTAGAAAAATTTCCCGGCCGAAGGCCGGTTCCTCTTAAATTACAGGCTCGCTATCGCTCGCCAGGATAAAATAGACACCTGAATTGCACGAAAGGTCTTAATATGGGGTGAAAGTTCTTAAAATCGCTAAACTAATG
>CM064514.1:52599783-52602853 GCA_032716605.1 Paralithodes platypus | reverse complement strand
AAAGGTGAGGTAAAGTCTTTGTCCTCCACCACACAATGTATCAGTGCCTGCCCGTCTCCTCCCATCTCCAACGCGATGTTACACGAACCATTGTTTCTGGCAAATTTTCTACGAGCAAGTAATTTTCTCTCAATAGTCGGAGTATATTTTCACATTGGTATTCGGGAACTATACTAGAAGTATAACGTGTTTAAGACCTAATATATGTTTAATTCTTATTAACCAAACGAGAATTGCTCCCAAAATATTGCCAGAAAAAAGCGCTCGTGTGCCACCGGCTTCTTTCCTGCTTAAGGCGAAGACGAATACGACGCACTAAGAGGATAGGATATCATATTCCACTTCCTTTCCTCCATTTCTGGCTTCCCCTCTGTAGCCCAAGTCCCCTCAGCTGCATTTTTTTTTTTTTAACAATCCAAACGAATAATACTCCCCCTCTCTCTCTCTCTCTCCCTCTCCTCTCCTCTCTCCCTCAGGCTCAATGTATGTTATTCAGATCATCGGGTCATAACTCTCCTCTCCTCTCCTCTCTCTCTTTCTCTCTCCTCTCTCTCTCTCTTCTCTCTCATCAATTGTTGGGGTTTTTAAAAGGGGGTCGGAATTGATGTTTGATAGGGCTATCTCTCTCTCTCTTCTCTCTCTCTCTCTCTCTCTCTCTCTCTCTCTCACTCACTCTCTCTCTCTCTTTTTTTAATCTCTCTATCTATCTATCTAGCTATCTCCTCTCTCTCTCTCCCTCACCCCCTCTTTCTCTCAATAATGAGTGACCTGTCCGTCAAGATGATTTAGGATGTGGATGATATATTACCGTGGATAAATTGGGGTTGCTGTGGAAATTTCTCGATATAATTTATGTGTGTGTGTGTGTGTGAGAGAGAGATGAGAGGGAGGACCGACGAGAGAGAGAGACTTGAGAGAGAGAGAGAGGACGAGAGAGAAAGAGAAGGTGGGATTCTGGAGGAGGGAATACTACAATAATGTCACTTTTAAGAAGGTAATGTTTCTTTATTATTTAGTAATGATTAAATGCATATCTTGATGAATAAACAGGCCCCATCCCAGGAAATAGGCCTATAGAGGGCACTGATATATGTTTGTTCTATGTGAGTGAGGGAGCCAAAAGGCAGAACTTTGACCTGTAGCGAGGTTCCTCCCCCAGAGGTATTGAAAGAGATGGACAGGGGCCAAAAATCAATGGTACGTTCGGGGCCAAACATGCCTGGACACCACGGAGTTTGATGCAATTTAAGTCATAGGAAGAGGAAACAAATTATTTTGGGAGAGAGTTCCAGAGCTCAGCAGTTGAATAAGCCTTTTCTATATTTGAAACTTAAACTATCCTCATTGCTGCTTGTAATAATTTTGAATTACTAATCACACAGATATATATATATATATGCTATGTATATATATATAGACTAATATATATATATATAAACCCAACTTCGGCCAACATACGCAGGGTCACAAATAACAATGGTGATCTTTTCCATTAGTTACGTATAATCTCAAGGCCAATAGCAAACAACCCCACATATTTCCACTGTAATCCTGTCATTAGTGTTCCGGTAATCCTGATGACGGGGAAAAAAAACAGGAACAATAAACAACCACTCTCGTAAAGGTCATAGTTTTCTTAGGTATTCAGCATCTACCTGGTTATAGACTAATAGGAAAATTATCATAAAATAACAATGATTATCCTTTGACTACGAGGCTCTATTAAGGGTGGATTGCCGTATTTGTTTTCCTCATTTTTAATTATTTTATAAATTTTTTAGTTTCTTCCCTAGACCTCCATCAAACTCAATAAAACCCCCCCCCAATATCCTCCTTTCAGATAAATTTGTACATTTTTCGATAGAAAAATGTCTTGGCCGAAAAACGGTTCCTCTTAAATTACAGGCTCGCTATCGCTCGCAAGGAAATAAAAACGACTTCTAAATGGCACGAAATATCTTAAAATTGACAGAAATCAGGCGAAAGTTCTTAAAATCGCCAAACTAAATGGCCGAACGTCTGAAAATCGAAACACTTATGAGGCAAAACATGAGGATGAAGGGGGACCCAAAAAACGACCCCTCTCCCCTAAAGCGAGTTCACTGCTCAATAGGTGGCGTTCTGAGAGTGAGGGTCTGAGTCTGGAGGGTGAAACGGTGAAGCACTTGAACGAAGCAACCAGCCGCTTCAGAGATGAGCTGCCTTTGAGCCATGATGGATGCTTCGCATGTCTCACTCCCCAGACTGGAACAAGACCTCACGGGCTTCACCGTGTTGAGCGGTGGAATGTACAGGCTCTCAGCCTATGCCCGAGAGGGAGTAGTTGGAAAAAAAAAAAAAAAAACGTAATAACCCTTTGAATGAGGTGGAAGAATGTATACCGTACAGTTAGACTATACACTATCAATGAAAGAACCTTATATAATCCTAAATAACATTTATATTGCCAGAAGTAATTTCTATCCTAAATAATAGATGTTGTAGCTATGAATAGAATCAAATAAATTATACAGTATATACTGTATATATACGCAAAATAAGGGTTAAAATTAACATGCATATTCTGCAATGAATTAAAGAAAAGAACATAATGGCTGGTCTATACTGCTAATATATACTCATATATTCAATTGGAGTTCAGTTTTACGTACTGTAGATGCGAACTAAACATGTCTGATAATTTCAACTAATATAGGCTATACAGTATATGAGCTTCACGCAAACGTAAGGTAGTAAGTAAGCTATATAGTTTGTAAGCTATATAGTTAGTAAGCTATATAGTTAGTAAGCTATATAGTTAGTAAGCTATATAGTTAGTAAGCTATATAGTTAGTAAGCTATATAGTTAGTAAGCTATATAGTTAGTAAGCTATATAGTTAGTAAGCTATATAGTTTACGTACATGAAGCTTGAAATTATGATGAGGTCATCCATACTGTATAGTGATGAATTGTAAAGATATTGTGCAAAGTCATATAATATTTGTTCTACTAATATTAACCCTTTGAAGATCGTGACGCGTTTTGGCAGTTTCTTCTGGCTATCATTAAACAATTTTAGATAGTTTAGG
>CM064514.1:52537283-52594783 GCA_032716605.1 Paralithodes platypus | reverse complement strand
TACGGTCCACTCCTCTGTAGCCTCCCACGCACTTCCAGACACAGCATAATAGCCAAGCAGTAATTGGTTCTGGTTCTACTTGAGTGTGATGGAGAATCGGAGTAAAAAGGTAGCTAAATTTAGTTTGTATCTTCAAGCTGCTAAACGTTTAGCAGCTTGAAGATACAAACTAAATTTAGATACATAATACAGTTATAATGAATGAGCAAATTGTCCGATAATAGACTTAATTTTAGCTACCGGTACTTTTTTATTGATACTAGAACAAAAGCCAATTACTGCCTGGCTATTTCGCTGTGTCTGGAAGTGTGTGGGAGGGTACAGAGGGATGGAACGTAATACACTACAGAGGGATATCATTTGGGGATATCATTTGTTAACATCGTTCTTAACACCAATAACTCCCCAGTGAAATTAATGAAAACATTTGATCCACCCAGAATTCGAACCCATGATGTCACATACAGAAACTACACGTTCTAACCATTATACCATCAAGACAGTTAGACGTACAGCACATGGCAACGATTACTATCCATTTATCGAATACTGAATACCAATCTCATCATATACTGGATTTATCGAATACTGAATACGGTACCAATCTCATCATATACTGGAATCAACTGCACTATTAAAACCCCAATGCTTCTCCATTATGAAAGATCTCGCTTGGATTCGATACAGATACAAATGGGTATGCACGTACTATGGCTCACGACTGTACCCTCCCCCACACACACACACACCCACACACTGCCAGACACCGCATAATGGACCAAGCAGTAATTGGTTCTTGTTCTGGCTGCGTGTGTTGAAGTGCCTGGTTAGATATTTTACAAACTGGGTAGGTTGCCTGACACTCGTTCTGCAATTTCAGATAGATAGATAGATGATTAGGTAGAGGGATAGATAGATATAGATAGATAGACAGATGGTTAGATATAGATAGATAGATAAATAGATAGCTAGATAAATAGATAGATAGATAGATGGTTAGATATGGAGAGATAGATATATAGAAAGATAGATAGATAGATTAGCTTAGTTATGGCTGTGTGTGGTGAAGTGCCTGATCCCTATTTTACAAACTCTGCCACCAGTCTAACACTCGCAAGGCAACTTGAAAGAGAGAGAGAGAGAGAGAGAGAGAGAGAGAGAGAGAGAGAGAGAGAGAGAGAGGTTGGTTCCTATTCTGGCTACTTGTAGTGAAGAGCCTGGTTCGCTACTTTACAAACTCCGCCACTCGTTGAACAATGACTCGCCAATTTCAGATAGGTATACTGTATGTAGATAGAGGATAGATAGATATATAGATAGATAGACAGATAAATAAATAAATAGATAGATAAAGATAGATACTAGTCCTTGTTCTAGCTCCGGGAGGTGGAGTGCCTGGTTCGCTACTTTGCAAACTCATCTAACACTCGCCCGGCAATTTCCTCCTGTCCTTCTCAAATTTTAGACTCGGGTTCAAGTGGGCCGGGGCGAGATTGAAGCGAACGTCAAGGATGGTGTGTGACTACTGATGTTCTGGCCTTACATTTATAGTTAGTTAGTTAACCCATTCAGTACCGGTGACGTCCTTTCCATCATATTCTGGACACTACAAGACGATTACATTCAGCTTAGGAAGGATCTGTGGTAGCTCAAGGGATTAGATGAGAGTCGGTAGCCTTTTACTTGGTAGAGGTCCTTCCCAAGCTGAATACAATCATCCATTAGCTGCCAGAATATAATGAAAAGGAGATCACCGGTACTAAACGGGTTAAAATAGGACATCAGAGGCTATCAACTCTTCTGGATTATTATGCCAGCACACTGTAAGTCAAGAAAAACGATAGAACTGGATCCCCTTTTAGAGAACCACTGTCCCTTGTCCTTTTTGAGAACCACTGTCCCTTGTCCTTTTCGAGAACCACTGTCCCTTGTCCTTTTCGAGAACCACTGTCCCTTGTCCTTTTCGAGAACCACTGTCCCTTGTCCTTTTCGAGAACCACTGTCCCTTGTCCTTTTAGAGAACCACTGTCCCTTGTCCTTTTCGAGAACCACTGTCCCTTGTCCTTTTCGAGAACCACTGTCCCTTGTCCTTTTAGAGAACCACTGTCCCTTGTCCTTTTAGAGAACCACTGTCCCTTGTCCTTTTAGAGAACCACTGTCCCTTGTCCTTTTAGAGAACCACTGTCCCTTGTCCTTTTAGAGAACCACTGTCCCTTGTCCTTTTAGAGAACCACTGTCCCTTGTCCTTTTCGAGAACCACTGTCCCTTGTCCTTTTCGAGAACCACTGTCCCTTGTCCTTTTAGAGAACCACTGTCCCTTGTCCTTTTAGAGAACCACTGTCCCTTGTCCTTTTAGAGAACCACTGTCCCTTGTCCTTTTAGAGAACCACTGTCCCTTGTCCTTTTTTTATAGTGGTGTACAGTAATTTATGGAGGCGAAATTGTGTTAATCTGGCGAACTATTATGAACTTGAACTAAACGTATGAACAAAACGGAGATTCCTAGTTTATATTTATTCACTATGATTATGTATTATCAAAACGAGATGTTCAATTATGCATGACTAGGATAGGAATGTCTAGACCATTTATGGGGGTGAAATTGAGATGCACTGGATAACTATTTGTGTGAACTCTGAACCTCCGTGTAGCAAACAACTGAGATTCCCTGGTTTATGGTTTATTTGTTTCCGTACATGATGTTCTAGTTAGTATTCATGACAAGACTGGAGTTTCTAGAACATTTATAGGGGCGAAATTGAGATGCACGTGATAACTAGTTTGGTGAACTCCTTAAGGGGAGATTTTTAGTTTCCTCCCTAGACCTCCATATATATATATATAATATATCCCCAAGACCGCCCATTCAAGATAAATGTGTACGTTTTTCGGTAGGAAAATGTTTTGGCCGAAGCCAGGTTCCTCCTAAATTACAGGCTCGCTAACGCTTGTCAGGAAGAAATCGACACCTAAATGGCACGAAAGGTCTTAAAATTGACAGAAATGGGGTGAAAGGTCTTATAATCGCCAAACTAATGGGGGGAAGTCTTAACATCTCAAAACATATGGAGTTAAGCATGAGCGAGAAAGGCGTCCGGAAAAAATAGCCTGAGTGAAAACCTCCTTTTAAGGGGGGTGACCTGCTTTTTGTTATTTCTGTCCTTTTCTCTCTTTCTCTGGCTTGTAACCATTCGGCCCCATTCAGCCAACTATTTTAAGACGTTTATCCCCATCTAGGTGTCGATTTCTTCCTGGCGAGCGATAGCGAGCCAGTAATATATGAAGAAATCCGGCTTCGCCGGAGAAATTTTTCTATCGAAAAATTTACTAATTTAGCCTGCTGTCAAACAAAAATAAAAAATATGCTGGCTCGCTACCGCTCACCAGTAAAAAAATGACACCTGGATGGGGATAAACGTCTTAAAACAGTAGGCTGAATGGGGCCTAATGGATACAAGCCAGAGAAAGATAGAACAGGACAGAACAAAAACAGGTCACACCCCTTAAGCCACGTGTATCAAATAACTGAAATTCGCTCGTTTATGTTCACCCTTTTTTTCCGGACATGATGTTCTAGTATTCATGACTAGGAAAGGAATTTCTGAATATTTTATGAAGGCGCAATTGTGATACACGGATACATACTGTATGTCCTGGAGTGTAATGTCCTGGAGTGTAATGTCCTGGAGTGTAATGTTGCCCAGGTAAGTTCTGTCCCTTGTCGTTATGTTTTGTATGAGAGTAATAATCTGTGTGTGAATGAATTGCGATGTTGTTTGTTTTTCATTAACTGTTGACTATAGTCCGTTCGTTCGTTCTAAGTTGGGCAGAAATCGTAACCTCCAGCCGTTGTAACTCATAAAGGGCTGGAGCAAATGAGCTGTCAATGTATACGCATATTCCCTAATCAAGTCTTCCTATGTTGTGGAAATATTAGCTCGATCACTATAGTCCTTTTTGAGTTATGAGAGATTAGGGGTTTTCGAGTTCTGCCCAACCTAGAATGAACGGACTATAGTCAGATGAGTTAACCCCAGTTTTCCTTTTTTTTTCTTTGTTTATGGGGGTGGCCGACTCGAGACAGAGCTCGAACAGGGACATCACAATACATCAGAAAAAAACAAAACCAACTATCACACACAATAACTATAGTAATCTTAATCATAGGTTCTTAGTGATTGAAGTCGTTTGTTAAAATAGTTCGTTGATCTATCGTAATTGTAGTTGCTCACATAATGTCTGCACCTCTCCGTGATCTATCGTAATTGTAGTTGCTCACATAATGTCTGCACCTCTCCGAGATCTATCGTAATTGTAGTTGCTCACATAATGTCTGCACCTCTCCGAGATCTATCGTAATCGTAGTTGCTCACATAATGTCTGCACCTCTCCGAGATCTATCGTAATTGTAGTTGCTCACATAATGTCTGCACCTCTCCGTTGATCTATCGTAATCGTAGTTGCTCACATAATGTCTGCACCTCTCCGAGATCTATCGTAATTGTAGTTGCTCACATAATGTCTGCACCTCTCCGTTGATCTATCGTAATCGTAGTTGCTCACATAATGTCTGCACCTCTCCGAGATCTATCGTAATCGTAGTTGCTCACATATTGTCTGCACCTCTCCGTTGATCTATCGTAATCGTAGTTGCTCATGATTGAATTACGAGAGTTACTCTAATGCAATCGTAATCGTAGTTGCTCACATATTGTCTGCACCTCGCCTTGACTAATTTTATACATATAAATAAGTACTTTCATGATATATAATTTTACTCTAATGCAATGGTTAACTCTACTGATTATTATAAGAAACCACCCTCGCAATTCCTTCAGACTAATTTTACTTTCATATATATAATTTTACTTTCATATATATAATTTTACTTTCATATATATAATTTTACTTTCATATATATAATTTTACTTTCATATACAGTATATAATCACGACGAGGAATATCATTTATGTGGGCAACTGTCTGCCAACATTTCTGGCATATTTTGCACTGGTATCGGAAACTAGACTGATGATGGATGACTTTAGGTAACCGAAATATTTGAAATGTTAACATCATAAGCTGCCAGACCAGTGTTGAGGATAAATGTTGAGGGAAAAAGCGCTCGTGTGATACCGGCTTAAATTGACATATCTTTGGGAATTGGATTATAAATGTTTGTTAGAACTTTAAGGGGGTAGTGCTTTGTTTTTTGCTCTATATTTATAGCTATTAATAGATTTTTGAGTTTCTTCGCTAGACCTCCATCAAATCGACAATTAAATGACACGAAAGGTCTGAATATTGACAAAAACAAATGGCACAAAAGGTCTCAAAATCGCCTAACTAACTGAAAAAACATCTTAACATATCAAAACTCATATGATAAACATGAGGTAGAAGGGGGTCCAGAAAAATAAACTACCTCCCCTTAAGGAATGTCACGCTAAATAATATATGAAGACAATTTGTGTTACAGGTTTTATAAGTTAGGAGAAGTTTGGGTAGAGCTAGCAATGTCGTCGAGATATTTTAGAGGGTGTAATTTTCTGAAATAGGCTTATAATGGGAATGAGTAATATTACACTGGATAGAATTAGGGTTACATCGACGGACGAGTAAGATAATTATGGTTTTCGATTATGTATGAGGAATCTGTTTACATACGAACTCGAGAAACCTTAGATGTGAAAATTCTATTAACTTCTCGAATCTATCTCTATCTGTCTATCTACATATACAGTATAAATCTATATGTATATATATATATATATATATATATATATATATATATATATATATATACCGTGTTCTGTACACATACAACTATAACATTAAAATGACCTTAAATGCACTATGTTTTGCACCACTTAACATTATAGTCTACCACATAATTTGGCTCACATTCGTTTTCTGTTCACTGTAATTCATTCTCATTTTGTCATCACTGCATAATTAATATTTGTCTTACCTCATGGGACGATTTGGATGTAATATATACCGGTGTATATATATATATATATGGATTTTCATGGATGCTAATTTATGCGAGCGTTATCACTTGTAGAGTTAGTGGTAAGTTACGGTATACAAATAGTGAACACTTTTATATTGTCATTCACTCACACACTGTGAAATTGCGGCACTGTTTTGTTCCTCATATTGTTCACCAAGTACCGGGTACTGTGCACATCTTTTGTTCTTCTTTGTAAATATATACAATATCACAAGCGTATAGTGTTTAATATAACATGTTTTTATGCAGTCACAGCACAGGTAGTTCAGATGTAAATTATAATAACAGTAATTTCAACGTTCAACAGCCTGAGTAAGCGTCAATATTGCTAGTGATTAACCCCTTCAGACTCATATGACGCAGAGGTTGCCAGATTAGCAATAAGAAATAGAGTTCTCTCACTCTTATAACTACCTCTCCAAAATTAGTTTTCTGCCCACAGCTAACTCAAAGACAACTGCAGAGGTTGAAGTAACTAAATACCCCTGATGGTAACAAAGGCTTTAAAGTATCCCTAATCAGTTCACAATCGCGTCATATGTCGGAGAGGGTTAAAAGGGTATATGGACACTGAAATTACCCATTTCATACCTTCATTAATCTCACTTTAGGACCCAAAGGGGTAAATATGATTTCATTAAACCCTCTGAATAATATAGGTTCTTGTTAAGCTGCATACAATCCTCTAATTTTGGTCAGAATCAAAGGTAATAAGGCGTCATCGTACTGATGGAGTTAACATATTTTTTAGCCCAGTGATTCCTAGAGATCCTTCTTAACTGGATAACATCTTTAACTGATACCCAGCATAACATAAAGGTATCCTCTTACATAATAATAATAATAATAATTGTAATAATATTAATAATAATAATTTAATTAATTGATGTAACTCCCAAGATCAAACACCTCCCATTAATGAGAGCTTGTGATCCTAACATAACAATAATAATAATAATAATAATAATAATAATAATTAACAACAAAATATGAAACAAATATATAATTTCCCAGTATAAAAATACAGTTCGTATTCTACAGATGAAAAGATTCTCACTAAAACTTTTATTTTGTTCGGATTGGTATAAAGCTTGTCCTTTTTTACCAAATAGTAAAAACTGTTCACGCGGGCTGATTTTTTGTTTTTTATCTGAGCCATACTGTATAGTTTGTGATTATTATTCTCTCGTTCACAATACTGAGTTTTTAAGGGAGCCCACCTCGCTTTGTTTCTCTTTCTCTCCCTCTCTCCTTGGTTTGTATCCATTCGGCCCCATTCAGCCTACTGTTTTAAGACGTTTACCCCCATCCAGGTGTCAATATTTTCCTGGCGAGTGGTAGCGAGCCAGCATATATATATTTTTGTTTTGACAGCAAGCTAAATTTGTACATTTTTTGATAGAATAATGTCTCCGGCGAAGCCGGATTTCTCTATACAATGCTGGCTCGCTATCGCTCGCCAGGAAAAAATCTACACCTTGATGGGGATAAACGTCTTAAAACAGTTGGCTGAATGGGGCCGAATGGATACAAGCCAGGGAAAGAGAGAAAAGGAGAGACAGAGAAAAAAAATCCGGTGACCCCCTTAAAGTTGTTATTATCATACCCGTGATTACGCTGGAGTTTTTGTTATGCATTCTTTTCATTGTGGGCTTAATTTATAAAAGTCATGATTACTTTTTCTACGCATGACAAGTTGACATTAATAAAACTGGAAAATGTGTGTGTGACATATTTTTGCATTGCTTATTTAATGTGTTTCATATTAACGGTACCGGGTATTAACGGTACCAGGTATTAACGGTACCGGGTATTAACGGTACCGGGTATTAACGGTACCGGGTATTAACGGTACCGGGTATTAACGGTACCGGGTATTAACGGTACCGGGTATTAACGGTACCGGGTATTAACGGTACCGGGTATTAACGGTACCGGGTATTTGTATTCATTTGTTTAAAAGTCTGGTGGAAGTTTGTCGATTTTATCACTGAGTATTTGAAGGCAATTTATTGTAATACATATTATATACGGAGATTACCGTACTACTCTGATAAAGGTGTTGAGATAATATTAATATAGCCTATATGATAATATGACATTACACTGCCATTATCTGATATTCTGTTGTTGTTAGGCTAATTAACACTGCATGGTAACATATCTACATAAGATCAATATCGTGATAATTTAATGTAATGCACAATAATCCGTTGCAACGCTCAATGAAGAAATAATTTACTCTTATTCTAGCATGGATTGTTTTTTTGTTTTTTTTAGCTAGGGTTAGTAAGCTATCGCTCGCTAGGAAAAAATCGACACCTAAAGCTAAAGGGCACGAAAGGTCTTAATATTGAATACAAAATTAGGCACAATGTCTCAAAATCGCCAAACTAACGGAACGAACGTCTTAAAACCTCAAAACTAATAATATTATGCTAATCATGAGGGAGAAGGGGGTCCATAAAAAGCCAGTACTATATACCCCCTTAATGCAGGACAAAGAGGTAAATTACTGTCAATATACCCGTGGATTTAATATTCCATTCCAGTATCTCTTTGTATAGCCTTAATTTTCACATTGGGGTACGATCGCGCTAATAAGTCCTGTCCCAGTTGTCATTATGTTTGGCTTCCTCTGTGCTGTATTAATGTCTGTCAGATGTTGAATAGGGTGGGTAATTATAGGAATAGGTTTGTATATCTCACTCGAAACGATGAATTAATGCTTAGATAGATCTGATACCAATTATTGATCAACATATACTTGGGGCCGAGACATCACTTATTAGCGCGATTGAAATTTTATTTAGTTCAACATAATGTCCTTGCATTACATATCCACATAATACTAGTATAATACTAGTATAGATGTTTATGCTTAATTTGTATGTAATTAGCTTGGACCTTCTGCAATATAATCGGTTTTAATACAGCTGGCTGTAAATTGAATCTGTAAGGACTTTATTTCTCGATACCGGTACCTAATGGACTGATATGAGACTATTATGTCTCAGCGTCATAGTATTGCCAATTTATCACAATTAGCAACATATTTCGCTACAAAATTATCACATGAGTAAGTAACATAGAAACATGGCAATTTACCGTACAGTTGAACAAATGTCTATAGATATTCGCATGTGGATAATTGGTTTTTTTTTGTTTCTTGCTGAAGGGATTTGGTTACACGATCGCCGCTAGCACTGAGGGAAAGGACCGGAGCGAGAGGGGGGGTGGGGGGAGAGCGGCGGAGCGACACGTATATCCCCCTTCGAAGATGAGAGGTGACTGAACCAGTTTTCTTGCTCTCACCGATGCTACCTAAAAGATCCTGTAGTCAGAAAGATCGGCCAACTCTTTCTTTGTAGACGCCATTTTGGTACCGCAACTTCAAACAGCGGGGTGATAATAAATTTTTGCTGATATAGAAGTTAGACCCAAAAATCAAACTCTAAATCCTTCACCAGTATTGCCGAACTTGTATTATGGGTATGGATAGATTTGAATGCAAAGATAAACGATATGACATTAGTGGCTCCAGTATGGCGAAAGTTGGCCAATTTTGACTATAGGGTCTCTACTTGACTAACCACATCCCTGTTTCTTCTCATGCACTTCATATCCCCCCCCCCCCCTCTCTCTCTCTCTCTCTCTCTCTCTCTCATTACATCTCATATATGAAGAGTAGTGTTACATACAATATTAAGCTAGCCAACATATAGAGTATAAATAAGTTTGAACACGCAGAAGATAAGTGAGGGTGAGGATATTAGTGTAATAAGAAAGTGCAATTAAGAATTAAGTACCGGTATACTTGTAATAAGCATAGAATACGCATTGAGTACATGCATTATAAGCTAAGTATAATAACAAGTTAAGTAATTATATATACATTATACAGTAAGATAATTAAGATAATGCAATGATAACTCAATAAGTTGAAACAAGAAAGTTAAAGAAAGCCAATAATTAATACAAACAAAAACATAGAACAAATGCAAGCTAAAATATAGCAGAAATCCATTATAGTGAAAACATAAAGTAGTATTAACATTCTATGTATCAAGTTGTTGGCTCATCCACCATCAATCCCATACATACATACACACACACACACACACACACACATTGATAATTATATGAGTCATGTTAGGCCGAAGATGACCACACAAATAAATTAAGTGTAGGTCATTACAAATAAATTAAGTGTAGGTCATTACAAATAAATTAAGTGTAGGTCATTACAAATAAGTAAATAATAGGCTGGCTTGATAGTAAGTTACCTTGCTATCCTTATAATAGGCTGGCTTGATAGTAAGTTACCTTGCTATCTTTATAATAGGCTGGCTTGATAGTAAGTTACCTTGCTATCCTTATAATAGGCTGGCTTGATAGTAAGTTACCTTGCTATCCTTATAATAGGCTGGCTTGATAGTAAGTTACCTTGCTATCCTTATAATAGGCTGGCTTGATAGTAAGTTACCTTGCTATCTTTATAATAGGCTGGCTTGATAGTAAGTTACCTTGCTATCCTTATAATAGGCTGGCTTGATAGTAAGTTACCTTGCTATCCTTATAATAGGCTGGCTTGATAGTAAGTTACCTTGCTATCTTTATAATAGGCTGGCTTGATAGTAAGTTACCTTGCTATCCTTATAATAGGCTGGCTTGATAGTAAGTTACCTTGCTATCCTTATAATAGGCTGGCTTGATAGTAAGTTACCTTGCTATCTTTATAATAGGCTGGCATGATAGTAAGTTACCTTGCTATCCTTATATTACTGTACGATCAATGTACAGTCGCGCTAATAAGTGATGTCTCCGCACCAAGTACATTTTGATCAATAACTGGTGTCAGGAATATCTAAAACTTGATTTATTCGTTTAGAGTGAGATATACAAACAGGTTTCTGCACTTACCCACCCTATTCAACATCTGACAGACATTAATAAAGTCCAGAGCGAGCCAAACGTAATGACACCTGAGACATGACTTATTAGCGCCACTGTATCATTATACAGGTAAATTAGCATGAACTCTTCAGTTACTCCTTTCATCTGTTTGTTTTAGTACCAATATACTTTGGTAAGAGTAAGTTATTATACACAATATTATTACCATTTCCATTCCTTTGTTAAACCTATAAGTTTCAATTAATGTGAGTGCATGTACTGTATGTATTTCAACCTTTTATTAGCTAAGTACTATTATTATTTGTTGTGAGTGAAGGAGACAAAAGGGAAAGCTGCCTGTACTAAGTGTCTCCCCCTAAGTTGAAAGAGTGACAGAGAGCCAAGTTCAAGGTATGTGGACACGCGGAGCTTGAAGCAATTTAAGTCATAGGATGAGAGAAAGCCCGATTGAGGGAGAGTTCCAAAGCTTACTTGTTGAGTAGAAGACAGGCTGGGAAAATCAGTTGATTCTTGTGTTAGAGAGTTGGACAGAAAAGAGGTGGGAGTGTGTTAAAAGGCGGGCGCCCCCCACTCACTGTAAGGGAGGAGGTATACACGGAGAAAGCTCTGATGCACACTGAGTTTTGTAATAACGGTAAGCGAATGCAACATTGCGGCGTGTAGAGAGAGATTAGCAAGAGGAAGTGAGTTAATGAGACGAAGTGCTTTTGACTCTACCCTATCGAGAAGTACGGTATGGGTGGAATCTCCCGCTGCGAACAATACTCGATACATGCATGGTCGCACAGTGTCCCTATACAATACTCGATACATGCATGGTCGCACAGTGTCCCTATACAATACTCGATACATGCATGGTCGCACAGTGTCCCTATACAATACTCTATACATGCATGGTCGCACAGTGTCCCTATACAATACTCTATACATGCATGGTCGCACAGTGTCCCTATACAATACTCTATACATGCATGGTCGCACAGTGTCCCTATACAATACTCGATACATGCATGGTCGCACAGTGTCCCTATACAATACTCGATACATGCATGGTCGCACAGTGTCCCTATACAGAGCAAGAGGCTGTGTAAATGTTAATGTAGTATACTGTACTCTATACATTACAAGTAGGACATATAAAATAGGCCAACATATAATAAAAAATAGCGTCCGAATATTGGAAGGGTTAAGAGGAGGATTTTAGTTTGTTCCCTAGACATCCATTAAGCTTAAAATTGAACCCCTTAGACCCCCTTTCAAGATCAATTTGTACATTTTTCGGTAGAAAAATTTCCCGGCCGAAAGTCGATTCCTTTTAAATCGCAGGCTCGCCATCGCTCGCCAGGAAAAGATCGACACCTAAGTGGCACGAAATTGACAGGAATAGGACGACAATTCTTAACATCGCCAAACTAATGGGACAAACGTCTTAAAATCTCTAAACTCACTGGGGCTAAGCATGAGAGAGAGAGGGGTCCTGAAAAAAATCCCTCTAGTGGAAATCTCCCCTTAAGGCATAATAATGAAGCTTCCAGTCCCCTGTTTACTAAAGGGTGGTGTTGGCGGGGTTGACAGCTGGCGCCATCTATTGCCAGTGAGCGGAACCAAACACAGCCACAACAGGAGAGAGAGAGAGAGAGAGAGAGAGAGAGAGAGAGAGAGAGAGAGAGACCCTGTAGTAAGAAAGAGTGGACATCTGGGGATTGGGTCGCCATTTTGGTGCCGTAATAATCACATAATGAGGTGATTTTATGTTTTATTTTTGACGATGTAAATCTAGAAGGCATAAATTGGCATGGCGGATGTTGGCCGATCTCTGTTACTATAAAATCTCATGAAAACTCTATCTATCTATCCATCTATCTATCTATCCATCAATCTATTGCCAGACGAATGAATCCTCGCGAGACTGGTGTTGGACAATGGATATTATGGTTTTTATAATGTGTATAATTATGACAAAATAAAGGTATATTATATAACTTCTGAGTCGAAAACCACTTCAACACAAACTCTTATTTTATAGCTGACAGGGCTAGAAAGCGAACCATTCAGGCAGTGTCCAACCACTTACACCATCACAGGGTTAAAAAAAAGGAATTTGATACTTCTACCAGTATTCCTTCCCAACCCGACTCTGATTGGGGGGGGGGGGGGGGGCAGACAGTTATTTAATCAAAATCCAGCTCCTCTGATCATGACAAGTTGTTTATGTGATGACATTCGGCCTGGACATTTTGCTATCGAAAAATGTACACATATATCTTGAAGAAGGGGGGGGGGGGGGGGGGGGGGGGGTTAAACCTTGATGGAGGTCTACGGAGGAAACGGAAAACAAAAATATTCAGATATATAAATTAAGAAATAAATACGCCCATCCCCCCTCAACCACTTCATCACAAACTTTTATTTTATCTTCCCGGATGGCTTTATCGTGACCCATGATCGAATTATCGCATCTATTATCAAACCTGTGGAAAGGTTGATTGTTCATAACGTAAAAGGTTATTGGAAAACTTTTGTTGAATTGATACAATTACAAGAGATTAAATAACATCTGAGGTGAAGCCATTGATTTCGGGGGCTGATGAGTGATTGGTGGGTCTGAATCCTTGTGTGCTTGTGTCTGCTTATGAGTTCTTGTCCTCTCACCTTTTGTATTCCTTTCTCGTTATATTGCTGATCCTCCCTACCCCTTGTGGGAGTAAGGGTTGACTACTGACTGACTGACCTACAATATCTTCTAATTTTTCTAAAATCGTTCTATTTGTTATTCAACAATTCAACCGATTTATCTGTAGTAATATCTAATTTTAAAATGCAACGAACATTAAAAATGGCAAGTTGGCAAACATGAATTTCCGACATATTCCAGAGGGTGGATTTTATCGCACCATGAATAGTTAGATACTTTCTTACCGAACGAAAGCGAATTATTATCTTTTAGAGAAACCAACCGGCCTTAATATGGTCACATAATCACGTTCAACCACACTCCACCTTAATATGGTCACATAATCACGTTCAACCACACTCCACCTTTCACCCTTCAGGAGCTGGGCTGGCTGACTCGGCACTTTCTTAACATTGACTGGTCCGACGTCTCGTGGGTTGTTATTATATATATATATATATATTTTCTTTAATACATACGAGGTTGAAAGAAATGGCAATTTCTGCGTTGGAAATGTTATTATTCAAAGTTTCCAGGTCTCTGATGAGTTTTCGCTGGGTGGCAGGAAGTAGATGAAGGAGATGAGCAAAATTCATGGTGGTACATCTCCTTCATCTACTTCCCGCCACCCAGCGAAAACTCATCAGAGACCTGGAAACTTTGAATAATAACATTTCCAACGCAGAAATTGCCATTTCTTTCAACCTCGTATGTATTAAAGAAAATTTATTACCTGGCTTTACTAACATATATATATATATATATATATATATTTGTTTTTGCCAGACGACGTAATTCCCGAGAAGGACTGGCCAAGAACATCACAGTAGGTGTTTGTCACGAATCGCTCGGTCAAGTTGCCCGGGCTTGACATTTACCAATAACATTTTGACAGTGCGGCCTCGATCCACCGACCCTTTGATCAGCAGTCGGCGCTCTGCTGACTATGCAATGGCTCGTGACTGAAAGATGTCCACCCAAACTCCCTGCAAGCCAAATTTGTACAGTCGGCCCAATAAGTGATGTCACGGCAACAAGTATATTTCGATCAATAATTGATATCAGCATTATTTTATTTTTATTTTTTTTACTTCATCGTTTCGAGTGAGATATACAAACATGTTCCTATCTTCACACTCCTTATTCAACATCTGACATACATTAATACGGCACACAGTGGGCAAAACGACGTATTGACAGCAGAGACACGACTTATATGGCCATATAATGGCCAACCGTACATATTCCGATAGGAAAATGTCCTGGTCTTCCCAGTTTTATCTAAGTTACGTACTAGCTTGTAATCACTCGCCCGAAAAAAATATAACTACACCACGCCAAACTATTGGGGTAAATGGTCTTGAAATCTCGAAAGTAATGAAGTGAAATGGGGTAAACAGAAATTGATAAAATTCATAGTATCACCAACCTACTAATTAACTTACAAATAAACCTAATTAATGAAATCAATGAAATGTGGTACTCCAAGGATTCGAACCTAGGATACTCACACCGAAATTCCGCGCGCTAACCATTACGCTAGGAAGACAAACGTTCACTCAGGTCTGGGCAGCACTCTCTAGGAGTCTAGTTGGTGTAGTGACTCCTGCAACAAGCTTTAAGGGGATAGTGGCTGTTTTTTTGGTCTATTTATTCAGTTATTCATAATTTTTTTTTAGTTTCGTCGCTAGTCCTACATGAAGCTTAAAATAACACCCCCTAGACCCCCCCTTCAAGATAAATGTTTACATTTTTCGGTAGAAAAATTTCCCGGCCGAAGGCCGAATCCTCTTAAAATTACAGGCTCGCAATTCCTCGCCAGGAAAAAATCGACACCTAAATGGCACGAAAGGTCTTAAAATTAACAACGAAATAAGGTGAAAGGTGTTAAAATCATCAAACTAATGGGGCTAAACACGAGGGAGAAAGTGGTCCAGAAATCCGGCCCATCACCCCTTAAAGAGCGAGTGGTTGAGAAACAGGTGGCGTCATCTGTTGCCGCTCAATGGAATTATACACACCCGTCCTAGAGACCAAGGGACTGGGGTTCTCGAAAAGGGGCTCCAATCCTGACGCTATTGTTGACTTGCAGTGTGCTGGCTTAATAATCCAGAAGGGTTGATGGCCTTTTAAGTCCTGTTTTAACTAACTGACCTACCAACGTTTTTTGTTTTATATGTGTATCAGGGAGACAAAAGGCAAAGCTGCCTGTAACAAGTGACTCTCACAAAGTTGAAAGAGTGACAAAGCCATAATATGGGTGGTTGGTGGCCATCTTCATAAAATGTTTTTATTTTATTTATGCTTTATTTTATTGTATTTTTTTTTTAAAGAAGTGTGGTGTGCTTGTTTAATGTAGTGACATTAATAAGAGTTGGAGGTTTTTGTGAAAGCCAGCTGGATTACTCTGTATAGGTGAGAAACAAATTAGAAAGAGTGAGGGAGGCCAAACAAATTAAACAGGGGTTCCAGCAACTTCTTATCACATGCCTATGAGGCCTCCATTGCCCTGAGAACCCTTAACCCTTACGGTATCATTGGTCCTTCAAAATACTTATTTATTATAGTTTGTTTATTCTGGCTTGCATTAGACGATGGTATGCAACAATTAGCAAGCATCTGTGGGCAACAAATGGGTAAACACTCTCAATGAGCCCTCTCATGTCCATCTACCCTGTTGGATTTGAAGATAATCGTCTAATAATATCCAAAAAAAACAGAAAATGCGTAATCGTAACTTAAAAGGGTTAAAAGGAAGAAAAAGCTTCTCATTTGACTCCCTCTATTACTCAGCAAGCATACAAATATTTGACTCGTTTTTTTTCTTCTTATCTTTAGTAACATGCAGGTTTTAGAGCACGTATATTTCATGAACGAGGAATTAAATATGTGTTGGACGATATATATTATGAATAGACATCTACTATGCGATACACTATGTACAGTTTCCTGCACAAGTTAAGGTCCTCTCTGAGAGTTTGTTTATGAAAGTAACACTACTATTATTGAATGAGGCGAGTTCCTTACTGTGCAGTAGTTAATTCACCTGCTCATGCAACTGTTGAATAAGATACTGCACTCTAAGTTGAAATATACTATCTTAAGTTTAAATATACTATCTTGACTACCATAAGAAAACTCTTGGAAAGTACGGTGGCGCTAATAAGTCATGTCTCAGCTGTCCTTACTCACTCTCACTCTGTGCTGTAATAATGTCTGCCAGATCTTGAATAGGGTGGGTAGCTGTAGGAATAGGTTTGTATATCCCCCTCCAAATGAATACATTAAGTTTAAATATTGCTGAAACCAATTATGGATCATAATATACTTGGTGCCGAAACATCACTTATTAGGCCGATTGTACATGAAGCTTTGCAGGGAACTTTAATCCATTTTGAAGTTCATGGCAATCAAATTAGTAAGAATTGAATTGAGACATAGTCTGTTACTGTAATTTATAACTATTACTCATATTACTCTATAATTTATTCTTGTATTCTATCCTTTAGTGTCTTTGTATCAGTTTTCAATAGCCAATAGTAGTAGTTCAGGACTTTCTGCAGCGACTGTACATACGCGTTGCTCAGGCTGGGCACCAATCACTCAGAGCAGTTCGTAAACTTCCTAAGTTTATAATCATGAGACGGCGGAGAAACGCTTAAGTTGGAGAATTTGTGTGTGCTGATTAACACACCCACACACATACATACATGCATACACACACACACACATATATACATTCGTACATACATATATACATACATACATGTACATATACTGTATACACACACACACACACACACACGCACGCACGAACAAACACAAACGTACAAATACAACTCTCTAACCCATGAGCGCACCGATTTTCCCAGTTGTTCTTCTACTCAACAAGTAAAATCTGGAACTGTCTCCCTCACTCTACGACCGAAACTGCTCCAAGCTCCGTGTGTCCAAACATTTCGACTCTAACGTATGTATAATTTGGCTCCCTATCACTTTTTTCAACTTGGGCGGGGGGGGGAGGGGTTGCGGCACTTGTTACACGCACCATTGCCTTTTATCTCCTCCATACGCATAACAAAATACTTACACACACAATATATATATATATATATATATATATATATATATCGTATACTAGTAGCTAGAATATAATGAAAAAGACATCGCTGGTACTGAAGGGGTTCACATCATATAGTGGGATGAATAAAGTGCCGGTCAGTTTTCATTCACAACAATGTACATATCCGTATTATTTGTCCAATATTCCTCGGCATACATTTAAAGGATTTTCAATAATGTAATAACAGCTGAATGAAACCACTACGATATTCTAAAAAAAGTACTATGAATTGACAATGGGAGAGTACACTACTATGTGCTTATCATATTACACTCTCACACACACACTCCCACTTTCATTCTCTCTCTCTCTCTCTCTCTCTCTCTCTCTCTCTCACACACACACACAGCCACATATACTGCATGAGAAAGTGCATGGATGGTGTTACTAACTTATAACAATCCTATAGAAACTGTAACCATATTTATTACACCGTCAAAAGACACTGTAAATAATCAAGAACATAATAGATTATTATACAATCATTAATTATATTTATAGTGATTATTATTGTTAATTAGTAGGCCTACTTATAATAGATTAGTTTATTGCTTTTAATATACCTATATAAGGGTATATGATTTTATACATTCAAATACACTTTTCATCCCTTGCTTAAACCAGTTTTTTGACAGTACATACTTAATTGAGACTGAAGAAGCTATATAATGCATTTTCCATTCCCTATTCGTGTATTAGTTTGAACAGGGTGTCAAACGACGCTGTTTTTTTGAGTGATAACGCAAATGAACTTTTTGTATAATGATAACAGAAACTCCCCCAACCTTTTTTTCTTTTAAGAAACAAAAAAGGTAAATTGACATCATTTTGGTCTCCATATTTTCCATCTTGATTACTTTTAGATTGCAGGAAATACTGTTTTAGACACCTAAATTCTCAAAAAAATCACGGGGGGGCATACCCCCGGACCCCCCTAGAGCTCGCGCCTTCGCCGCTCCGTCGCGCTATAATGATAACAAAATAATAAACCATAATGATAACACAATTCATATGTTGTGGATTGACACCCTGGTTTGATATTATGGCAACTGTACAGTTTCGAAGTTTCCAGAGATAGGTACAGTATCCTCATAGGCCAAAACAGGCCAAAACCCAAACGGGCGCACTCCTAAACGGCCACAGTCTTAAACGGCCATACTCTTAAGCGGCCATGCCCTATATGGCCACATTTCTAAACAGCCGCACTCCTAAAAGGCCACAACTCAAAGCAGCTAGGGTAGGTTAAGTTATATAATGTTAGGCTAGGTTAGCTTAGGTTAGCTTAGGTTAGTTTAGCTTAAGTTAGATATTAGTTTAGGTTACCGGTACATTATGTTTAGTTAGGTAAAATTGAGTAAGGTTAGGTTAGGATACTGTGGTCATTTTGACTAGAATCCACTTAGGCCCACACAGGGAAAACTCAGTATGCAATGTACAGTAAGTATATAGAACACAACACACATTATTAATCTATAATAATTCATGCAATGCACTCATAAATCAATGTATACATACTATATATATACTTGTTCTGCAAAAACACATAAAGCATGGACATATATCGCATACTTAACCGTTATTTTCAAGTGTAAATAGTTCAAATGTATTCACTCTCGAATAATTGCACTTAACAAAGTACTTCTAGTATTTTCCAGATTATTTCAAAGTCAGACAAAATATCCACATACATTATTTAAATATTCAATTTTGCGTAACCCATTCACTACCATTGCGTAAGTATCGTCATATTCTGGTTACCATTAAACGATTTCCTTTAGCTTATAATCTACCTCTACGGCTCGAGTGGGTAAAATCGATCTCCATGTACCCTCTTAATAAAATAGGTCCTTAAACTGCATAAAATCGTCTAGTTTTAGCAAGAATCAGAGGTAAAAGCGTCATGGTGCTGAAGGGGTTAAGGAGAGTTTCGTTACTGTACAGTCTCGAACACAAATTATTCTATATTTTGAGGCTGCCAAAACTGATACAATGAACCTCCAAAATGCAAATATCACGTAAAGTATTAATAGGGAGATTCAGTTCAGCCCGTGGTAGCTTAAAACATTCATATTTATAACCACAATTATTATACAGACACATGCTATGATAAGTATACACCCTGTTGGATCTGTATCGAATCCAAACGAGATTCTGTTGAGCTTCATAATATCCCAAATGTGTCAGAATTTGGCTTTACTGTATCAAGGATTAAAATGGGTGTGTATTTATTATAGCCTGCGACTGTACGTGACCAGCGCTAACACTGAGGGGACCGCTTGAACCGAGGGGAGAGAGACAAGGGGAGCGACACACGTACATCCACTACGGCAGGTGAGAGGCAACTGAACCGCTTCTCTTGCAGACTTGCACACAGGCATACAACCCCCCCTCCATCCTTCCTTCTTCCTCCACCTCCTACTCCACCACCACCCACCGCAGGCAGTCCAGACCTCCAGACCCCTCATTCTCTCTCTCTCTCTCTCTCTCTACCTGACTCCATTACCCCTCTTATTTCCCTCCCTCTCTCAATCACTCACTTATCCCCCCTCTCCCCCCCCCCTCTCTCCTTCAATCCTCTCCCTCCCCCACCCACTCATTTCCCCTCACTCTCTCCCTCCCCTTTTCTTTCACTCTTCTTTTTCTCCCTCACTCACTTCTCTCTCTCTCCCTCACCCCCTTTCTCTATTTCTCACTACTCTCCCTCCGTCCCTCACTCACTCATTCCCCCTCCCTCTCTCTCTCTCTCCCTCCCTTGCTCACCCACTCACACACTTCTTTCCCCTTTCTCTAACTCTCACTTTTCTCATCTCTCCTCTCTTCACCCCCCCTCTCCCCTCAAACTCCCTCCCTCTCCCCCCCCTCCCCTCCCCTCTTAGCCCTCTCTCCCTCCTTCCTCCCCTTCTCATCTCTGTTCTCTCTCGCTCTTCCCTCCCCTCCCCTCTTAGCTCTCTCTCCCCTCCTCCCTCCCCTTCCCATCTCTGCTCTCTCTCCCTCTTCCCTCACCTGCCCTCTTAGCTCTCTCCCCCCTCCTCCCTCCCCTTCCCATCTCTGCTCTCTCTCCTCTTCCCTCCCCTCCCCTCTTAGCTCTCTCTCCCCTCCTCCCTCCCCTTCCCATCTCTGCTCTCTCTCCCTCTTCCCTCCCCTCCCCTCTTAGCTCTCTCTCCCTCCTTCCTCCCCTTCCCATCTCTGCTCTCTCTCCCTCTTCCCTCCCCTCCCCTCTTAGCCCTCTCTCCCTCCTTCCTCCCCTTCCCATCTCTACTCTCTCTCCCTCTTCCCTCCCCTCCCCTCTTAGCTCTTCTCTCCCTCCTCCCTCCCCTTCCATCTCTGCTCTCTTCCTCTTCCCTCCCCTCCCCTCTTAGCTCTCTCTCCCTCCTTCCTCCCATTCCCATCTCTGCTTCTCTCCTCTTCCTCCCCTCCCCTCTTAGCTCTCTCCCCCCTCCTCCCTCCCCCCCCCCCCCCTCCCCTCTCTCCACCCACATTCGAACTCTTTCTTATCATTCACCCCTAGGAATATTTCAAGGGAAGGGCTATGTTTATAAACACAGTGTATGCAAATACACTACTATTCCTAACTTGCGTGCGTGAGAGATAGAGAGAGAGAGAGAGAGTGTGTGTGTGTGTGTGTGTGTGTGTGAGTGAGTGAGAAACTGACCTGAGAGAGAGGAATACAAAAATAATTGTTTAAAAATTTACTAAAAATCATTAAGAGAGAGAGAGAGTGTGTGTGTGTACTTACTCTAGTTCTTACTCTAGTTGTATTGCGGGAGTGAGCATGCTCGTTATTTCCCGCCTCCTATATGTGTAGGTGTTATATGTATCGTTGGAATGGCTGTGGATGTGTGTGTAGTCTGTATTTTTAGCCAATTGGCGACATCGGAAACGAAGGCTTAGGGTGGATCTGTATGGTACCATTCTCACTATAGACGGTACCGTCTCGCCCGAAGGCTTAGGTAGCCATCAGCTTAGGTGAACCATATGATACCCATCTCGCCTTGTACCATTTTTGCCAACCCCAGATGGGACGTCACAACGTCGTCCACTTATTCCAGGTACCTATTTACAGCTAGGTGAACTGAGGCTAACACATGAAAGGAGACAAGCCCAATTTGTCTCCGCCCGGCCGGGGATTGAACCCCCGACCCCTCGTGTGTGAGACGAGAGCTCTACCTACTAGGCTACGGGCTGTGTGTGTGAGTGAGAGAAGACAACAAATATAGCTTAAAAACGTAGCCAAATTTATACCCAGTAATCCCGTCATCATTTCTATATATATATTTTTTTTTTTGCAAAAGGATATGCTTTTCATAAAATATATTTGACTGAGGAGTTAAATGTTTTGTCTATATCTTTTTCAGCCACGAACGAAAAGTCTAACACATTTCTGAAAACTAATGGGGCTAAACATGAGGGAGAAAGGGAACTATAAATTATCTGGGGGAGGCACTCGATACAGGTGGTTCTGCCTTTTGTCTCCCTCACTCACATAGAAAAGAACAATGGTAGAACTACTAGCTTGATTAGTGACTTGTGAGTTATATAGGTTATTGGTCGGAATTTGAAGAGGTTGTAAATCAACTTAGCTCCATTTATATTCAATATTATTTCACTTCTCCTTATTCTCCGCTAACCATCAATAATTGTATGATACTGAACAACATCTGAATGACGAGTACACTTTTTCACGTAACCCCCCCCCCCCTCACACAAACATACACCTCATCTTTGTCACGTAACCCCCCCCCCCCCCCCCCACACACACACACATACACCATCTTTGCAACGGTGGTAAAAACACATTGATAATCCCCCCATAATCGCACACACATACGCACACACACGCACGTCGCTCTTATATCTACAGTAAATCTCTACCATAATCCCTTGCGCGCATATTTCCTT
The DNA here is from genome assembly GCA_032716605.1 of Paralithodes platypus. Taxonomy (NCBI): domain Eukaryota; kingdom Metazoa; phylum Arthropoda; class Malacostraca; order Decapoda; family Lithodidae; genus Paralithodes; species Paralithodes platypus. The sequence continues at coordinate 52,572,154 of CM064514.1, read as the reverse complement.
GCGAATTTTCGAATGACTTGCAAACTGTGACTTGCAGATAAGCTCAAGCAAATTCTAGACCAAACACTTTTATGAATACGTGAACATGGGAGTGGAATGGTCCCACCTAAACTCCGTCAATATTTAGCACTCTTAATCAAACATGTATGAAAGTCGTTCAACAAAACTATGACATAAACACGGCATGCAGATTGTACTGACTAAAATGTAGTGAAGTGTAGTTATATATATATATATATATATATATATATATATATATATATATATATATATTGCTTAAATTGCTTCAAACTCCGTGTGTCCAGGCATTTTGGCTCGAACGTCCCTTGAATTTGGCCCTGGCACTCTTTTAACTCTGGGGGAGGAACTCGCTACAGGCAGTTCTTCCTTTTGTCTCCCTCAATCACATAGAAGAAACAAATATATATATATATATATATATATATATATATATATATATATAGAGAGAGAGAGAGAGAGAGAGAGAGAGAGAGAGAGAGAGAGAGAGAGAGAGAGAGAGAGAGTTTGGGAGTGTGGCCGTTTGGGTGTTTGGCCGAATTGAACACTCTCACATTATGCAGTATTCAAATATTCAAGTTCTCAGCCTAGTTCTGTCAAAAGAATGAATAGGTTACCTTATGCTCTTTGAATGTAGAGCGGTGTGCCTTAATATATACAAAACAGCTAGATTGAAGACACTACATATAGACTGTATATATATATATATATATATATAGTATATATCTCTATATATAGTATATATATATATATATATATATATATATATATGTATATTGAGTATATACACGAAGCCTTGCATTTCCTTCACAATTTAAGTAATCTGCAAAACAAAAATTCCCGTTGTGTAAGTGAGAGGCAAGTGCCTAATACATAGAATACAAAGCTTACAAAATAACACATACAAGATACGACGTAAATGATAATAGATAAATGCTAAAAGGTAATAAATAAATAAAGATAGAGAAAAGATGATGTATAAAAGATAATATATAAGAGGCAAGACGGCTTGACTTGACTTGAAAGAAGACGTGTGGTAGTCAAAGGAGTAACATTTAATGGATTCCTGGGTATAATTGGCTGGAGGTCCGCCATTATACTGTCTCAATGATGGTTCGAGGGTTCACTTGACTCACTCTCTGAAGCTTTATATAGCCTATTCAGTGAACGTAGGATAGACATTTTTATATCTACCCTCTGTAAATAAAAAAGGGATAGAGTAAATGGGATGTAACGTTCCACACATATTCACTGGCTGATTCTTACCAAACGGTAACAATATTTGCATGTTTGATTAATAGGGTAAAGATCTGTCATTATTCCGTTTCAATGATGGTTCGAGCTTCACTTGACTCGCTCTCTGAAGCTTCATAGTATTGAATGATGATTAGGATAGTCTGCTATGGGGGGATTTCTATTATTGTTATGTATTTATTTGTTTCTGTCTATTTAGTTGTTCAGTTTCCTCCCTAGAACTCTAGTAAATTTAAACAAACCCAAGACCCATCCAGATATAGTTTTACATTATTCGGTAGAGAACATAAACAAAAACAATATATTTACATATATATATATATATATATATAGAGAGAGAGAGAGAGAGAGGGGGGAGGGGCAGAGACTATATATCTAAATCAAGTCCAATGTTTCGCAATTCAATTTAATACACACTATAATACGAATATCATAGTGCAGGACAGATAATGCACAATGGTTGGTCTCATGCTCTATTACTTGCATTATCCGTCTCTACTCGGAACGAACGTGTATCTTTGTGTTGGTGATGAAAGTTTAAACAAAGGGGAGATTATTTCGTTGCTCCCCTACACACACACACACACACACACATATCAACACAGGCACACACACTCACACACACACACACCTAGATAAACAGTAAACAGGGTCATGCGAGATATGTCAGCTCTATCCTACAAAAACAGTAAACATAGTCAGAAATCAACTCACAAGCTTTCAGAGAACCCTTTTTAAATATACAACTATTATCTCAACTCGAAAATCATCCGCAAACAAAGTACATTATATTTAACTGATCAAATAGTTCTTGTCCTATCTCTTGCTTTGACCCATATTATAAGTTAATAAAAGTTAGAGTTAAGCAACACACTGTTCTGTAAATTTTCAGCCAACGGCTGCAATGATCAATAAACCGTTTATTATTGTTATTTATTTATCAGATTACACACACACACACACACACACATACCCACGCCTGTGATATATACAGAATATGTGAGTATTGTATTGTAGTTTTGTGTGTGGAGGCTGGGGAGCTTGTTACCGTAAAACCTCAAACACACTTTGAACTAAAAGGCTGAGGGCTGGACACAATACAGAACATAAACTACAATACGATGCTATTATTATCATATCTGGAGGTCAATAATCTGTTCACAATGTAATATGATATACTACAATATAACTGTCTTGATAGCGTAATGCATAAGTGCGCGAATTTTGGTGTGAGTGTCCTAGGTTCGAGTCCTTGGAGTGCCACATGAATTTGTTGATTTAATTAATTGAGTTTAGAAGTGAAGTTGTTTGGTGAAAACGAAATATAATACAATAGACAAACATAAATTAGAATTCGATGCAATTACTATTAATAATATGATCTAATATACTACAATGGTAAATAATACACTAAAGCACTATAATGCAAATATACAACCACACCAAATTATATAATAACACATTATAATCGTAAAGTGTAATATACTGTTTACAATTGTATACACTTGATTACATATTTTATAATCGAGTGTATATAATTGTGTATACATTAATTAGTTGTATTGATAGTGAATTACCGTATTAATTTAAGATAAATGCATTTATATCAGTGTAATTTTATCAACGTATGTTATTATGGACACTTTAATAATGGTTATACCCTTTTAACCCTTTCTGTAATGGCGACGTCTTTATAATGTTTTTCTAGTTATATGGGACGATTTTGAGCAGTTTTAGAAAGATCTGTGGTAGTAAAAGAGGATAAGTAAGATCGCTCGAAGCCAGTTACTTGCTCGAGGCCCTTTTTAAATGGAATATAATTATCTAAATGGAATATAATTATCTAAATGGAATATAATTATCTAAATGGAATATAATTATCTAAATGGAATATAATTATCTAAATGGAATATAATCATCTAAATGGAATATAATTATCTAAATGGAATATAATTATCTTTTTAAATGGAATATAATCATCTAAATGGAATATAATTATCTTTTTAAATGGAATATAATTATCTAAATGGAATATAATTATCTAAATGGAATATAATTATCTAAATGGAATATAATCATCTAAAGGGAATATAATTATCTTTTTAAATGGAATATAATCATCTAAATGGAATATAATTATCTAAATGGAATATAATTATCTTTTTAAATGGAATATAATCATCTAACACTAGCCAGACTAACGTTCAAAAGACGGCACCGGTACAGAAGGATTACAATACTATGACACATTTCTGTGTTTATTTGGCAGCTAGTATTAGACGATATTATTCGGATTTGGAGGTCAGAGGGTTAACTGAGATAGTAGTTACCCTTTACATGCCCACAGATCCTTCCTAAGCTGTATAATATCGTCTAATGATAGCCAGAATAAGCTGTCAAAATACGGCATTATCATCGAGGGTTTCTATCTATCTATCTATCTATTGCCGAACGCCTTACTCCCCTTACGAGGGTGGCCATACACAGAATGCCCCAAGCGGACCTATTACTTGTGAGAGGGACAACCCGAGCCAGTTTAGTGAAGGATTGACCATTCAATTAAGGATCCGTCCGACTCCGAGGCCCTCTGTGTATCTTGTTAGCACTATTTTTCTACAGTGGTGTTCGGCTAATCCATCCACTAACCTGCCTTACTCTTAGGTAAGCAGTACGGATTTGTATCAGGTTTACTTCCCTAGACAGGTTGCCAACCAAGGCTGACGAGTCCCATCCACCCGATTTGTATAAGGTTGTCTCCCCTAGATGAGTTGCCGACCAAGGCTAACGAGTCCCATCCACCGAGGGGTTAAGAGTAGGTTTTTAGTTTGTTCCCTAGACCTCCATCAAGCTTAAAATTACACCGCCTAGACCCCCTTTCAAGATAAATTTGTACATTTTTCGGTAGAAACATTTCCCGGCCAAAGGCCGATTCCTCTTAAATTACAGGCTCGCTGTTACTCCCTAGGAAAAAATCGACGGAAGTATCTGATTCCATGTCTTGCTATGTCTAACCTTACGTGCAGCTTCCCCCATATATACAGTATACATACCTGTATATACATATATATATATATATATATATATATATATATATATATTATAGATAGATAGATAGATAGATAAAGTTTTGTATAGCTATTCAGTGTCCTAATTCAGAGTACATAATTATGAACAGCGACCTTCGAATAGATAATACCAACAATCAACTGGATATTTCAAGACAAACGCACTCACATTATTCTCGACCTTTCTGTTCTGAATATCAAGCTAAGATTTGCTGTAGGAGATAATGACATGGCCTTCTAATGTCAGCTGCTTCTGAATAAATCGTACTGCTGTAATTCAAAGCCGTTGTATCCACAGTCCAATTCTGGTGATTATTCTCCCCAACAATAAAAATCAACCTATTCAGTATTTGAGGAAAAGATATATATTCTGGAGACTTCTTCAAAGGGGACTGAGATTCTCGAAATAGGGAAGCAGTTCTGGTGCTATTCTTTAGTCTGTGACTCATGTGGATTGCATTTTTGTTTATCTCTCTCCATTCACTGTGATTGTAAACTTACAATTTTCAGATTGTATAGAGGTTGGAGCCTTATTAAGCATCAATATTTGTCAGCAGTACAGTTTTTATGAGAGGTTGTGATGGATAGAAAGTGTATATATATATATATATATATATATATATATATATATACTGTATATATATTAGCTGGTATTTCTACTAAATATCGACGTCTACAACTCCGGTTTCCTCATAGTTCAAAATTAGCTTGTGGTCATTTCAGTGGCTCTGAAAATGAGGATCGTGTTCTAAGCTGTAATGAAGGACTACTGTCGAGTTTTGTATGGCGAGCGATAGCGAGCCTGTAATGATGAATGGAGCATTTTTTTACCGTCGAAGAGCACATATGAATCTCGAAAAGGCGTCTTACAGGTAGTATTTTTAAGCTTGATGGATATCTATGGAGAAAACTAGAACGAAGTTAATAATAAGTAAACAAATGTAACACATCTCGCCTTCAGTACATGAGAATAATACAGTGGAAAGTCATGCGCGCGATGAGAGTACAAATACTACAACTAATAATAATGCTAACAATAACTGTTTTGGCGCAGCACAAGGAGGCTTTCACGGAGACAACAACGGGTTATGAAAATTGCTTCTTGGGTTTATTCCAGTAACTGCCTGGCCGACTAGATATTATGTTAGCGAGGGGGGGGGGGGGGTGAGGGGTCTAGGGGGCGCGTTTTCTAGCAATTTTCTCTGGCAATTCTGGTCTAACATCTTCTGAACTAAAGTTATATAGTATTTCTGTCTCTCGGGAGGATATATAGTCAGTCTACTCGTCGATTCCAAGGCGTAAATACCAAAAAGTAGTACGGGGAAAAAACTTGCTAATCTAAAATTGACGTAAAAAACGCTTGTGTGATACCAACTTTATCGAGGGGGATGGGGGGGTGCTCAGGGGGTGCTCAGGGGGGTGGGTGGGGGTGCTCAGGGAAGGGGGTGGGGGAGTGCTCAGGGGCGGTAAGGTGCTTTGGGAAAGAGCTGAAAGAACGGAGAACGGAAATTAGACGAATAGCTCCATTAATGTTGAGCTTCTTGACTGCGAAAAGCCTCTCCTGAGCTGCGGGATATCGTCTGGTGCTATAGGGGATGTCACACGAGCGAATATTCTAACAATTTTCGATGCGCAAGTGTTTTCTCGCACTATTTTGAGGCTCTTTGGAATCGGAAACTAGATAGGTAGCTTACGTTAGTTGTTACGTACTTTAATTTCTGTGTAGCTTATACTTTGAACTTGCCAGACTACAAATATTGCCCGTAAACATTGACGATCGTGTGACACCAGTTTAAGGGGAGATGGGTCGTTTTTCTGGTCCTCCTTCTTCCTTATGTTTAGCCCCATTTGTTTTTGAGATTATAAAACGTTCGACCCAATAATTTGGTGATTTTAAGAACTGTAGCCCCATTTCTTTTCGTGTCATTTAGGTGTCGATTTTTTTACTGGTGAGCTATAGCGAGCCTGTAATTTAAGAGGAACCGGCCTTCGGCCACAACATTTTTCTATCGAAAAATTTACAAATAAATCTTGAAGGAGGGTATTGGGGGTGCTATTTTAAGCTTAGGGGAGGTCTAGCGAGGAAATTAAATAATAATTGAATATATGAATTAATAGACCAAAAAACTAGCCACTATCCCCTTAAAGATCCCAGCTATCACACAACATTATTATTGTCGATACACCTGGAGAGAGAGAGAACTTGAGGGCCTACGTTAACCCCTTCATTACTGGTGACGTTTTGTTTTTGTATTTCAGCTACATTTAGACGATTTTATGAAGCTTAGGAAGGATATATAAAGGCCAAAAGGATTAATTGAGATAGTCTGGCGCCTTTGAACTGGTAGACGTCCTTCTGAAACTGATACAAATAGCCGAATAGTTGGCCGAATGTAACGAAAAGGTTGTCACCGGTACAGAAGGAAGAAGATTATGACGCGTGTTGAAAGTCTATGTTGGCCATTATTAGACTATTATATTCAGATTAGAAAGGGTATATGCAAGTCAAATGGTTAATTGAGAAAGTCATTACCCTTTTAATCCGCCAGATCCTTGCTAAACTGTATGAAATCGTCTAATGAGAGCCATAAATAACTGGTAAACGCTTCTACATTATTATTGCATTTGTTTCATATACATGCATATACGACTCCAACTTCCTTTTAACCTGAAACTCGCTGCTGGGCCATTCAGAATAACCTGAGCTATATGTGTCAAAATAATTGTTGCTAATTTGAATGTATTTGGCAAGAATAATCATATATTTCATCATAAAAGTCTTATAATATTATGTTTGTATCAATATGCGTAATTAACCTTTCTGCATGAAGAATATTTTAGTCCCTCCTGTTTGTAACTCGTCTTCTTCTTCCTCTTCTGTCTCTCCCCCTCGCCTTGTTTATATTCTCCCCCTTTTATCTATTTCCCCTCCTTCCTCTACCTTTGAACCCCCTCCTCTCCCCCTCCCAACACAAGGAATATATGATTACGTTCGTGTCAATATGCATAACCTTTCTACATGAAACACAGTTTAGTCTCGCCTCTCCCTCTGTCCCTTTCCTTCTTCTCTCTCTTGTCTCTCCCCCTCTTCATATTTATCCCCTCCCCCCCCAACCCGCTTCTCTATCCCACTCCTCTCTCCTCCCCTTCATCCCCCCACCCCATCCCTCTCCCTGCCTCTCTCTCCTCTCTCCCCCCTTCATCCCCCCTACCCCTCTCCCATCACTCCTCCCTACCTCTCTCCCCTCTCTCCCCCTTCATCCCCCCTACCCCTCTCTCAGCACTCCTCCCTGCCTCTCTCCCCCTTCATCCCCCCCTACCCCTCTCCCAGCACTCCTCCCTGCTCTCTCCCCCTTCATCCCCCCTACCCCTCTCCCAGCACTCCTCCCTGCCTCTCTCCCCCCTTCATCCCCCTACCCCTCTCCCAGCACTCCTCCCTACCTCTCTCCCCCCTTCATCCCCCCCTACCCCTCTCCCAGCACTCCTCCCTGCCCTCTCTCCCCCCTTCATCCCCCCTACCCCTCTCCCAGCACTCCTCCCTACCTCTCTCCCCCCTTCATCCCCCTACCCTCTCCCAGCACTCCTCCCTGCCTCTCTCCCCCCTTCATCCCCCCTACCCCTCTCCCAGCACTCCTCCCTGCCTCTCTCCCCCCTTCATCCCCCCTACCCCTCTCCCAGCACTCCTCCCTACCTCTCTCCCCCCATCATCCCCCCTACCCCCCTCCCAGCACTCCTCCCTGCCTCTCTCCCCCCTTCATCCCCCCTACCCCTCTCCCAGCACTCCTCACTGCCTCTCTCTCCTCTATCCCCCTCCTGTCTCCTCTCCCCCAACCCTCATCTCTCCTACTATATCCCCCCCTCTCCCTCTATAACATAACTCCCCCTCCTCCCCACCTTCCTCCCCTCCCAGCACTCGACTGATCACCCAAGGATATTATACGATCGCTCATCATTCCTGCCTCCCACCATTCCCTACACCATTATTGCTGTTATTGTCTACCATTATTATCAACACTCTTCTGTCTCCTTCTTTTCTTGTGTCCCCCCCCCCTTCTCTCCTAATCCATTTTCTATCTATCCTACCCCATCTATCTTCTTCTCTACTCCCTTTCTTATCCTTTATCCATCCCCTCCTCTCTTCTACCCACCCTTCTCCTCTCCCCACCCCTCATTTCTCCTACTATACCCTCCCCCTCTATGATATTATAACCGCCCCTCCTCCCCACCTTCTTCCCCTCCCAGCACTGGACTGATCACTCAAGGATATTATACGATCGCTCATAATTCCTGCCTCCCACCATTGCCTACACCATTATTGCTGTTATTCTCTACCATTATTATCACCATCATTTTCTCCATTCTTCATTTTCTTCTTCTTCTTCTTCTTCTTCCATTATTTCCTGTCGAAAGATAGCAAGCCTGTAGTGTAAAAGGAACCCATTTCTCTATCGACAAATGTACACATTTATCCTTATTATGGTATTTATTTTTAGCTTGATGGAGTTTTAGAGAAGAAACTAAAATAATGATAGATAACTATATATTTCGACCAATAAACAAACCCCCCCCCCCCCCCTTTAAAAGAGTGCATGAGTGAATCGTTGACACACATGTTTATTTCTCTCTCTCTCTCTCTCTCTCTCTCTCTCTCTCTCTCTCTCTCTCTCTCTCTCTCTCTCTCTCTCTCTCTCTCTCTCTCTCTGTATTTTATTATTTCTGACTGGATTTCAACCCCACCTGTCAAATTTCTATTCTCCAGTTTTTCATCGGCCTGTCCGATATATTTTTGTTTTATTAATTCTTTACGCTTAGCCCATTATATACAATTTACAAGATATATATATATATATATATATATATATATATATATATATATATATATAGAGAGAGAGAGAGAGAGAGAGAGAGAGTGAGAGTGAGTGAGAGGCAAAATAGAATCTATGAACAGAACATGTCTATAGCAATGTTTGGGGCAGTGTACATGTGTTAGTGGGGGTCACATCGGACAATTATTGTATGTGTGTGTGTGTATGTGTGTGTCTGTGTGTGTGTGTGTGTGGCGTGTGTATGTACTGTACGTAAAACATTCATTTATTCCCGTCTAGTTTGTGCCGGCCCTGAGTATAAACCTGATTACCCTATAAATATTTATAACATACTCGTAGTCATTCAGCCCTAAGTAAACAATAAACAGTTTACCATTTTAATTGCGCGTGTCACCAATTGTTCCAGGTAGAGATCTTAGGGTAACGGAGATTGGCCAACCTCCGCCATCGACCAATTTAATCACACGCGGGGAAACGGTTGCAAAATGATTGGCAAATCATTTAACTTGCACGAGTCTAAGCATTTCTTCTTCAATCGAGTTGTCAACTTGTGGAATGGGCTTCCCCGAGACGTTATAGACTGCAGCACCGTTGATTCGTTTTAACTTCGCCTAGACAAACATCTTGCCTCAAACCCGAGACTGGCTGCGTATGTAAATTAATAACTATATTTTGTCCGCCTCAGATCCATCAACTGTCCCCTACTAACATCTCGTAATCCTGCCATGTACATTAGTTCCAAGGCAGTAGTTCCCTTTCCAATTTTCCCTTATCCACTTTAAACCACTGTCTGGACACTTGATCCTCAGTGTTTTGGAGAACAAGCTTCTTAGAGGTGTCGCTAGGCCTGTTATTGATTGATGTCCTTTGTACTCCTTTGTACTCCTTTGTGCTACTTTGGGTCTACTGGTGATATTTCTCCATCTTTACACTAAAACATCCCCATAACAGATATTTGGGCATACTGGTACGGGATATAGGGTTTGGTCTTTGGCTATGCATTCTATTTGGTCGAAGATAGAATATTGCATCTATGGTTGGTAATTGAGGTACCAAAATGTCGACCAAAGACAAAGATGTCTACTCTCTCCTACTATAGGGTCTCTAGTCCCAGGGTATACCAGTCATCGCCTCGCGCCTAATGAAACAAAGTATTACTTTTGATCCGCTTATGACCATCTATAGTAATTATTGCTGTAGGTTTAATTAGGCCTACAAAATGCAGGTGCCTTTATTTGTTATGAATAGTTTAATATTATTGTGCTTGTCTAAATTAGAAGTGATAGTTCCAAGTAAACTCTCTCTCTCTCGATATAAATATATATACAGTATATATACAGTATATAAATATATATATATATATATATATATATATATATATATATATATATATATATATATATATATATATATCAGTCCATTGGTCTATATCTTGCCTCCCCTCGCCAGCCACTCCTTCAGTTTTAATATTCTTTGGCCCACATCTCCCCTTCCATCGCCTGTCTCGCCTCAACACCATCAGATTTTTTTTGTGGACCCCTTTCTCCCACATGTTTAGCCCAATTAGTTTTGAGATATTAAGACGTTTTACCCAATAGGTAGGCAATTTTAAGACCTTTCGCCCTATTTCTTTGTCAATCTTGAAACCTTTCCTGCTATTTAGGTGTTGAATTTGTCCTGGCAAGCGATAGCAAGCCTGCAATTTAGGAGGATCCGGCCTTCGGTCGGGTCCTTCTCTGAAAAGGAGTCTTGGGGGTTTAAATACTGTAAATAAATATAATCAAAGATATATCCAGGTGGGGACCCTTTAGCCTTGGTCGGCAACCCATCTAGGGGAGACAATTTTATAAACATTCAGGTGAATGGGACTCGTCAGCCTTGGTAAGCAACCTGTCTAGGGGAGTAAACCTTACACAAATCCGTACTGCTTACTTTTGGATGGACTAGCCGCACACTACTGTAGAAAAGTAGTGCTAAACAGATACATAGAAGGCCTCGTAGTCGGACGGACCCTAAGTTGAGTGGTCAATCCTGTAAGTCCTTCAGTCAACTCACACGTGTTGTCCTTCTCACAGGGGATAGGGCCGCTTAGGGGAATTTTATGTATGGCTACCCTCATAGTGGGGGGAAAGATGTCCGGCAATAGATATATAGTTAGATAAATATACTGTATATCTATTAATCCATTGGTCTATATCTTACCTCCCCTCGCCAGCCACTCACGCAGTTTTCATTTTCTTTTGACCACATCTCCCCTTCCATCGCCTCTCTCTCCCCTCACCACCACCATCGCTTCCTCTCCCCTCAGGATGGCTTTTTTCTCCCCTGCCCCTATCCTAGTGCGGGGCTTGTATACAGTAGATCTGACCACCTCGTCGTATTGATACTAACAGCAATACGCAATCTAGCACGATCTAAACTAACCGAATATACCCGAAGTAATCATAGACCATCTTTACTTCACTTTGCTTAGGAACATATATTTAGTTTGTACAGAGTAATACCAATTAAGTTTGTACAGAGTAATACCAATTAAGTTTGTACAGAGTAATACCAATTAAGTTTGTACAGAGTAATACCAATTAAGTTTGTACAGAGTAATACCAATTAAGTTTGTACAGAGTAATACCAATTAAGTTTGTACAGAGTAATACCAATTTAGTTTGTACAGAGTAATACCAATTAAGTTTGTACAGAGTAATACCAATTAAGTTTGTACAGAGTAATACCAATTAAGTTTGTACAGAGTAATACCAATTAAGTTTGTACAGAGTAATACCAATTAAGTTTGATATATGAAAAACATGAAAATAAGTTATGGATTCTTGATTCTGCTTTATCTCAAATCAATCTTTTTAATCACTATATTTGCGACAAGCGAGGTATGCAAGCAACTAACCAATTGCGTAACCTAACCTATCCATATGTTGGTTAATATGATAATATTATGATTGGCAAATAAAGTTCTAAAGAATTATTAAGGGGCTTCTGTTTTGGTTAACGAGGTGATGTCGAGGCAATGAAATGTCTTGATTTCTCTCGTATCTAGTTCCCTAAGTGAATGGAAGCAATAATAGTGTGATTGTCTTATAAGATTGATATATAATGAAACCTTTAAGGGGGTAGTGCTTGTTTTTTTGGTCTATATATTTATGTCTCTATCTATGTTTGAGTTTCCTCGCTAGACCTCCATCAAGCTTAAGAAAACACCCCCTAGACCCCTTATCAAGATAATTTTGTAAATTTTTCGGTAGAAAAATGTCCCGACCGAAGGCTGTTTCCTTCTATTATTACAGGCTCCTTATCGCTCGCCAGGAAAAAATTGACACCTAAATGGCACGAAAGGTCTTAATATTGACAAAGAAATGAGGCGAAAGGTCTGAAAATAGCCAAAGTAACGGAACGAAAGTCTTAAAATTTCAAAACTAATATGTTAAACATGAGGGAGAAGGGAGTCCAGAAAAATCGACTACCTCCCCTTCATTGCTCACATGAACTAACCTTGGCATAACAAACCATACAACCAATTTTCCTCAAACTCGTAAAATCAGGGCATGGGTCTGAATTCGAGGGGGAACTCCGGTATATCTGGTGAGGCCCACTACTTTACCCCCCCCCCCCCCTCTCTCTCTCTCTCTCTCTCTCTCTCTCTCTCTCAGATCCCCCCCCACTGCCTGCCTCCAATCTCTTCTTATCGGCCGTATCTCGCCTTCCCCTGGCCTGGTATGCCTTTAGCTTACACTATACTGTATGTACTATATATATATATATATATATATATATATATATATATATATAGAGAGAGAGAGAGAGTGAGTGAGTGAGTGTGTGAGAGAGAGAAACACCAGGGTTTGATTAAAGACGTTCATCTTGTCAATTTACATTGCTTAGTTTCGGGGGAGCTTACTCCATCATCAGGTAATCTAAAATAACACATACAAACACATGTAAGAAACACTAATATCATAGCGAATTACAATTATTTCATAAAACTTAAGAACAATGACATAGTATGGAAGAAATGAAACAGATTATGTTGGTAAACCTAAATACGCACCATAAATACATAACATAACACAAACATAGTCACATAACGACTTAAATTACATCAATTGTAAAACTATATTAAATTGACAAACCTTAAGACGCACATTGAAATAATGACCACAAACTCCTAAACTTTATAGACTATGATGAAATACCTTACACTTATGAATAACACTATTTCTGACCACAACTATACAGGAACAAAATATATTCCAGTATGACGGATCCTTCTCATATCTGGGTCTCCATTTCATAAGTCATGGACAAAGTAAAGATGTCTCAGGAGGCATTTTGACTGATATCATTGATGCATTTCTCTCTCTCTCTCTCTCTCTCTCTCTCTCTCTCTCTCTCTCTCTCTCTCTCTCTCTCTCTCTCTCTCATTGTCCTATTTCGTTACTGCTGCAAAGAATTCATTAGTAATATTTCCAATCCCAGTTTTATTAATACCCCGAACCATTCACTGGGTCCTCTTCTTTAATGGATCGTATTTATTTGTTCATTTATGTATTTATTTTAATCATTTTTTTAGTTTCCTCCCTAGACCTCCATCAAGCTTTAAAAAACACCCCCTAGACCCCCTTTGTAGATAAATTTGTACATTTCTCGGCTGGTTCCTTCTTAAATTACAGGCTCGCTATCGCTCGCCAGGAAAAAAATCGACACCCAAATGGCACGAAAGGTCTTAACATTGACAACGAAATGGAGCTAAAGGTGATACAATCGCCAAACTAATGGGCCAAACGTCATATAATCTGAAAACAAATGGGGCTTAACACGAGGGAGAAAGGTGTCCAGAAAAACTACCCATCTCCTCTTAAGCTTATATACTGTATTCCGTGCCTGCTGCCTTCCCCTTGCTTCCCTCTCTCGCTCTCTTTTCACAACTCTCTCTCTCTCTCTCTCTCTTTATATATTCTCTTCTTTTCTCTCTTGCTCTCTCTTCCGTTCGCTCTTTCTCTTCCGTTCTCTCTCTCTCTCTCTCTCTCTCTCTCTCTCTCTCTCTCTCTCTCTCTCTCTCTCTCTCTCTCTCTCTCTCTCTCTCTCTCTCTCTCATACACTTCTGCACGCTTTAAATATTTTCTTTTTAGCTGTCTGTCTTCTACGCCTCGGTGCCTCACTCATACTTCAATGTATCTATTCGTATGTGTTTATATCTACCTATCTATCTATCTATCTATCTATCTATCTATCTATCTATCTATCTATCTATCTTTACATGTATCTATAACTGCTTCATCTTTCTACAGCAAAGGTACAATTTACGACACAGAGCTCTTAAATGTTCGAAGATATTCCGAACTTAATCGATCTTTTCATTAATGCTTGACCTAATATTTACTTTTCGGAGGTTCGTTTTATTGTCCGAGGGTTCATTATTTGGGCCATAAATGATGGCCATAAATGATGGCCCATAAATGATGTTGTCTCTCTCCTGTGTGTGTGTGTTTTTTTTTCTTTTTTTTCTATGTGAATGAAGAAAGAAAAACGGCAAAGCTGCCTGTAACATGTGTCCCTCCCAAGGTTGACAGAGTGCTAGAGAGCCATAATCGAGGTATGTAGGAGATACACTCGGATACCATAGTTTCAATCCCACTCCTAAGAATTCGTGAACACCCTCTATTTGTCTGTATGCAATTAAAACTATCTGGATGCATTTTTTTGTTATAGAGCTTCCTGTTCAATGAATAGTATATATATATAGTTTTGTAGTTGATGCATAGACAAGTATATTCAAAATTTCGTGTCCAGATATATGCTTCCATAATTAGAAATAAGTGAAGTCCACAAATACCTATGAGTGGGCTAGCGACTATGGCATCCGACTGTACTTTATGAGTGTTCTGGCGACTATGGCATCCGACTGTACTTATGGGTGGGCTAGCGACTATGGCATCCGACTGTACTTTAGGTGTGTTGGAAAGTGTGGTGTGCTTGTTAAGTGTAGTGAATTGAATAGGAGGTGTGTGTGTGTATGTATGTATGCCTGTATGTTTGTTTCAATATATCAATGCCAATTATCTCCCCGGTTCAATTAATCCGTGTTTGTCTCTTGACAGCTGCCCTTTGTTCTTAAACCCCCTTCTGTACCAGCGACGTCTTTTTCATATTATTCTAGCCATACTTAGACGATTTGGGGCAGCTTGAAACGGATCTGTGGTAGTGCGAAGCCTGTGAAATGCTGGAGGCCTTTCTTAAGCTGAATACAATCGTTTGACAGTAACCAGAAGAACGTTAAAAGAGAGGCATCGGTACTGAAAGGGATACAGAATCTGGCTCTCTACGCCAGCATATCTGTGTTTACAAATAAACAGAGACCCTTTTCTCCCCAGCTCACGAACCTCTGGCAAACACGGGGTGGAATGAAACTGTCAGTACTGTTTACCCCCGTATTTCAACCCACTCAGTACCAGAGACGTCATTTTTATCATATTCTGGCCACTATTAGACGATTCTATTTAACTTAGGAAGGATCTTGAGCAATATTAAGGCTTCAAACTACCTCACCAACCATTTTAACTACCACAGATCTTTCCCAAGCTACATAATATCGTCTATATATAGCCCTAAGCCTTCATGAACGATATGAGGATAAACAGATAGTGATCTTTCTGAAACTGGATGATAATTAGCCCTTTATCACAAATTAGCACTCAGTTGTTTTTATCTTCGTTCAATATAGGGTTAGGGAAGCATTTAAGAGTGGTTCTAAAATACAGGGGCTTGGCATCAAATCCATATATATTTTTACCCTATCTTATCTACTACAATGTATTGATAAAACTACATATGAAATAATAACTGAATTTATCAAGCCTATCATTTAATCAATTTGACTAAAACATTCATGTTCGTGTGTGATTTTCCTGCTTAGCAAAACTGTTCGTGCCAGTTTTTATATGCAGTGTGTTGCTTGGCAGACCATTCATGCTATGCGATTTATCCTACACCCTGTTCCAACTAAATAGCCAAAACTCTTGAACATTAACCTCTATAACTCATAGGCGATTTGAGTAATCGAGCTAATATACAGGGTGTTCCAGTAATGCTTTTCATAAATTATATGGTGGACTCATCAGACAAAAATAAGAATAAATTACTCTATGAACATGAGGTTGAGTATTTATAATTACGGAGTTATTACACGATTTAAATTAACGATAGATACAATGCCATTCTGTCCAAGGGGTAATGTTGCCATTTTAGTGGATTATATCCATTTGGCCTTCGCTATCGCTTGCTAGCCTCAAGATAGTGAGCAGTAGCGATCTGACTTTTTGGTAGAAAAATGTGTCAGGCTTCGCCGGTAGAAAAATCAAATCCGGCGAAGCCTGACATATTTTTCTACCAAAAGTCAGATCGCTATTGCTCACTATCTTGAGGCTAGCAAGCGATAGAGAAGGCCAAATGGATATAATCCACTAAAATGGCAACATTACCCCTTGGACTGAATGGCACTGTATCTATCGTTAACTTAAATCGTGTAATAACTCCGTTATTATAAATACTCAACCTCATGTTCATAGAGTAATGTATTCTTATTTTTGTCTGATGAGTCCACCATATAATTTATGAAAAGCATTACTGGAACACCCTGTATACCCCATTTGGGAAACGGTAGCCAGAGAATAGGTGTGAACATTTACAGAGAATAGGTGTGAACATTTACAGAGAATAGGTGTGAACATTTACAGAGAATAGGTGTGAACATTTACAGAGAATAGGTGTGAACATTTACAGAGAATAGGTGTGAACATTTACAGCCCATTTGCTCTTTATGAGTTATAGAGGTTATAAGAACATAAGAAAATGGGAGTCTGCAAAAAAGCCGATTGGCCCACACAAGGGAGATCCCTCTCACACCCAACTCCAATTATAAGGCCTAATTATAGGCCCAGCTCACTAACACCATGAGGACCGACCTCACCAAAACGGTCAGAGGTCAACATAATAATTATAATGGTTCACGATTTCTGGCCGACCTATTGGGAACAGGATATAGCTCACACATTGGTTAGCTATATATTACCTACAAGTATAGAGTATTTCAATGTGTATTTCATTGTCTATGTGCTATATTCACTATGTGTTATTCCTGTGAATCTCTTGTTCTATATGACTGTTATCGTGTTACGCCTATTCTGGCCATGCCTATCTTGGTACACTCGAAGAAAACACAATCTTTAACGCTCTAAACATTCTGGAAATGGATCGAACTCTGGTGATAATCCATTACAAATGAATGTTTCACCCGGTTCATTTCGCTCACAAAAATATATATATATATATTCAGCTCAACCGCGTAAAGAATGTTTTTCCTCGAGTATCTATCTATCTATCTATCTATCTATCTATCTATCTATCTATCTATTTTTCTTCAAGTGTACAGTAAGTCGACATGTCCATCATTCTATCTACTTGTTTATCACGGTTCGCCTCTGTATCTGTAAATGTATCTGTATCTATCTATCTATCAAGCAATCTATCTATCTACCTATATGTCTGTCTATATATCTAACAAGCTAGCCATCTATCACTGTACTATCCTTTGTGTGTATCTATTTTTCTATCTATCTATCTATTTATCTATATATACCGGTACATATATATATACATATATATATATATATATATATATATATATATATATATATATACCGGTACATATATATATACATATACCTCTATCATGGCACGCCTCTGTATCTCTCCAGCAATCTATTCATCTATCATAGTACTCCCTTGTTCCCCGCCTGTCTATCAATCACTCTATCTATCTATCTATCTATCCATTACAGTACTGTCTATCTATTTTGCTATCTCCAGTTTTATATATCTCCACCTATCTATCCATCTAGCTATCTAGCTATCCATCTCTCCACCTAACTATATATCTGTCTATCTATCAATCTATCTATTTATCCACCCATCCCAGTACTCCCTTTGTTCCCCGTCTGTCTGTCTGCTTGTCTGTCTATCTATCTATCTATGCATCTACCCATCCATCTATCTATCTGTTTATCCACCCATCACAGTACTACTCTCTTGTTCCCCGTCTGTTTTTCTGTCTGTCTGTCTGTCTATAAAGTCTAGAATCCAAAATGTCGTAGCGAAGTTCTGGCCGCCCCCCACCGCCCGAAGCAGGCAGTCTGGAGTAGGAATGAATGCATGAATTGATTATGAGAGAGAGAGAGAGAGAGAGAGAGAGAGAGAGAGAGAGAGTATGCAAGCGATTGAGAGTGTGCGTGCATGAGTGGGCGTGATTGTGTGATTAGTTTTATGAATGAAGGGATATCTTGAGAGAGAGAGAGAGAGAGAGAGAGAGAGAGAGAGACGATGAGAGGAGTGAGAGTGGAGGAGGAGAGGAGAGATAGGCGGAGGAGAGAGTGAAGAGATGGAGAGAGAGAGAGAGAGAGAGAGAGAGAGAGAGAGAGAGTATTCAAGAGAGTGAGAGTGTATGTGCATGAGTGGGTGTGATTGTGTGATTAGTTTTATGAATGAAGGGATATCGAGAGAGAGAGAGAGAGAGAGAGAGAGAGAGAGAGAGAGAGAGAGAGAGAGAGAGAGAGAGAGAGAGAGAGAGTATTTGGGTCGAGTTGATTGAATTGCTTTTCCCGGCCAACTATATGAGTCCTATAGGTACACAGTGAGTATAATGTACAATCGGTCTAATAAGTGATGTCTCGGCACCAAATACATTTTCATCCATAATTGGTTTCAGCAATATCTAAAATTAATTTATTCATTTCGAGGGGGATATACAGTACAAACCTATTCCTACACTTACCAACCCTATTCAACATCTGACAGACATTAGTACAGCCAAACGTAAGGACAGCTGAAACATGACTTACTAGCGCTACAGTACCCATGATAAAAAGTCAGAATAATTCTAAGGATCCTTAGCCCCTTCAGCACGATGACGTATATTCATCTTCCTTTGTTTACCATTTGACGATTAATTTAAACATATAATCTGTCTTTAGGATTCAAAAGAGATAAATACGATCTCAGTTAAACCCTCTGAGTAACATAGATCCTTCTTGAACTGAATTAAATTGTTTAACTTTAGCCCAAACCAAAGGTAAAAAGGTGTCATCGTGGTGATGGGTTAAGGGGAGGTCTCCACTTGAGGGATTTTTTTCTTGACCCCTTTCTCCCTCATGTTTAGCCCCAATGCTTTTGATATTATAAAACGTTTGCCCCATTAGTTTACCGATTTTAAGAACTTTCACCCCATATTAAGACCTTTCGTGCAATTCAGGTGTCGATTCTATCTTGGCGAGCGATAGCGAGCCTGTAATTTAAGAGGAACCGGCCTTCGGCCGGGACATTTTTCTACCGAAAAATGTACAAATTTATCTTGAAAGGGACTCCAGGGGGTGTAATTTTAAGCTTGATGGAGGTCTAGGGAACAAACTAAATACCTCCCCTTAACAAGTTGCTCGTCGTACCGGAACATTTTTCTACCGAATGATGTACAAATTTATCTTGACATGGGATCTAGGTTATTTGTGTTTAAGTTTGATGGAGGTCTAGTGAGGAAACTCAAATATATATATAAATAAATACATAGACCAAAAAACAAGTACTACCCCCTTAATGAGGGTCTTGATTGAGTTTACATTTACCAAGTAATGTATTACTTATTGGTCTTTGATACTGAACGTAGCGCCTTCCAAGACCAACTTCAAGCTCACATCTATCCCATTTACCTCTTCAAGCTATATTTGTACATTTTTGGGTTGTTGTTGTTGTTGTTGTTGTTGTTCCCCAAGCTGCCTGGCCGAACAGCCCCATGGCCCCGAGCAAGGCCAAGGCCATAACCGAGCACCCCCACAGAACCCTCCCTGCCGACCACAATAAAGCCTGGGTGACCGAAGCCACTCCATGGCGGGGAGCTAAGGAGGATGCGGAAACGCCCAGGAAACCAAAGCCCCACCAGAGCCCTGTGGTAATAACGTATCCTGCCCAAAGGCCGGGTACTCCAAAAGTACAGGCTCGCTATCGCTCGTCCAGCATATAATCCACAACTGAAAGGGGTGTATAAATATATAAATGAAAAGAAAGAGAACAAAAGTGCTATGAAACGTCTTAAAATATGCAAGCAAATGGGGTGAAAATGAAAGTCCAAACTCCCTCAACCATCGCATCAGACACTGTTAAGGGTGACCACATCGTTTTGTTTTCTCTTTCTCTCCCTCTCTCTTTGGTTTGTATCCATTCGGCCCCATTCAGCCTACTGTTTTAAGACGGTTACCCCCATCCAGGTGCCAATATTTTCCTGGCGAGTGGTAGCGATCCAGCATATATATGTTTTTGTGTTGACAGCAAGCTAAACTTGTAAATTTTTCGATAGAAAAATGTCTCCGGCTTAGCCGGATTTCTCCATACAATGCTTGCTCGCTATCGCTCGCCAAGAAAAAATCGACACCTGGATGGGGATAAACGTCTTAAAACAGTAGGCTGAATGAGGCTTAATAGATACAAGCCAAAGAGAGAGGGAGAGAAAGAGCAAAAAAGCGAGGTGGGCTCCCTTAAAAGGTTTAGTAGAGCTGCTAAGTACGATTGTCTATTTCCGAAAGTCGACCTGGGATTATGTTTGGCATGTTCCTTCTTATGTTTGGCATGTTCCTTCTTATGCAAATGACTTACAAATTTGTATTGGATCATTGAGTCAAGTAATTTACATATATTTGAAGTCAAGCTGATTGGACGAGAGAGAGAGAGAGAGCGTGTGTGTGTGTGTGTGTGTGTGTGTGTGTGTGTGTGTGTGTGTGTGTGTGTGTGAAAGAGTGAGTGTGTGCGTGTTTGCAAGAGAGATAGTGTGTATGTGTATGTGTGTGTTTGTGAAAGATAATGAGATTACAATGCTTGTGTATAATATGTGTGTGATAGAGAGAGAGAAAGTGTGTGAGAGAGAGAGAGAGAGAGAGTATGACTGTGTGAGTGTGAAAGCAAATGTGTGTGTGTGAGAGAGAGAGAGAGAGCGAGCGAGCGAGCTAGAGAGAATATGAGTGTTATTTGGCGTCCCCTTCCTTCTCTGTAATTACGCGTGGTGTGGTCTGGCTCGAGATGTAGCGAAGGTGGTAGCCAGCAAAATTACTTTATGTGGAATAATAATAATAATAATAATAATTATAATATTGATAATGGTAACAATATTGAA
This sequence comes from Paralithodes platypus, assembly GCA_032716605.1. Classification (NCBI taxonomy): domain Eukaryota; kingdom Metazoa; phylum Arthropoda; class Malacostraca; order Decapoda; family Lithodidae; genus Paralithodes; species Paralithodes platypus. The sequence goes on along the minus strand of CM064514.1, from coordinate 52,550,774 downwards.
GTTGGTACGGTGGTGCTGAGTATATGAGAATTACTGTATGTGTAATCATAATTATAATAATAATAATAAGTTATAACAACAATAATTATAATGGTGGTGGTGGAGGAAGGTTCAGGTATAACGTGGAATTAGATTAAGCTGCCTTGGTGTAATTGTGGCTGCGGTATGGTGGTTGGAGTGTGGAGGGAGAATAATAATAATAATAATAATAATAATAATAATAATAATAATAATAATATAAAGAAATAATTATAAATAATGTTTTCATAATTTTTGGTCTTTTCTTGAACGATTCTTTGTCCATTATTAGATTTATTATTTATTTATTTTATTATTATTATTATTTTAATATTATTTGTGGGAATCGAGAGCTAAATTTATAAAACACTCTTACACCCATGATTCCTAGATATCAGCATTCTTAAGCTACACCTACACAGAGAGTAATCCAGCTAGCTTTTACAAACACCTCCTCCTCCTCTTATTAATTTCACTACACTGAGCAAGCGCACCACACTTATTTCTAATACACCAAGAATATGAAACAAATGAAGATGACCACCAACCGCCCTTAAGGGGAGGTATTTAGTTTGTTCCCTAGACCTCCATCAAGCTTAAAATTACACCCCCTTGAGTCCCTTTTAAGATAAATTTGTACATTTTTCGGTAGAAAAATTTCCCGGCCGAAGGCCGGTTCCTCTTAAATTACAGGCTTGCTATCGCTCGCCAAGATAGAATCGACACCTGAATTGCACGAAAGGTCTTAATATGGGGTGAAAGTTCTTAAAATCGCTAAACTAATGGGGCAAACGTTTTATAATATCAAAAGCAATGGGGCTAAACATGAGGGAGAAAGGGGTCAAGAAAAAAAAAATCCCTCAAGTGGAGATCTCCCCTTAATTTAGCTCTGTCACATTTTCAGCTTTGGGGGAAGACACGTGTTACGGTCGGCTTTGCCTTTTGTCTTCTTCACAAACATAGCAAAATAACATAGAATAAAATGGAAAAAGACGGTAAGATACTGAACGATTTAGGTGATAAGCTTATAATAAAGGCTGTGGGTTAAGGGGAGATCTCCACTCGAGGGATTTTTTTCTTGACTCCTTTCTCCCTCATGTCTAGCCCCATTGCTTTTGAGATTTTAAGACGTTTGCCCCATTAGTTGAGCGATTTTAAGAACTTTCACCCCATATTAAGACCTTTCGTGCCATTCAGGTGTCGATTTTATCCTGGCGAGCGATAGCGAGCCTGTAATTTAAGAAGAACCGGCCTTCGGCCGGGAAATTTTTCTACCGAAAAATGTACAAATTTATCTTGAAAGGGACTCAAGGGGGTGTAATTTTAAGCTTGATGGAGGTCTAGGGAACAAACTAAATACCTCCCCTTAACCCCCTTCAGCACGATGACATCTGTTTACTTATTATTCTGGCTGAAGTTGGACAATTCCATGCAGTTTAAGAAGGACCTATGTTATTCAGAGGGTTAGTCGAGATCGCATTTACCCCGTTGAGTCCTAGAGATATATTAACCCTTTCACGCATATGACGCGATTCTGAGCCTATTGGGGATACTTTAAAGCCTTTGTTACCATCAGGGGTATTTAGAAACCTTTAGTTTGCAGTTGTCTTTGAGTTAGCTGTGGGCAGAAAACTAATTTTGAAGAGGTGATTATAAGAGTGAGAGAACTCTATTTCTTATTGCTAATCTGGCAACCTCTGCGTCATAAATGCGTGAAAGGGTTAAAAGCTTCATCCCTTGAGGATTATGACGCGTTTTGACATGTTATCATGGCTACGATTAGACGATTGTATTCAGCTTAGGAAGACAGTTTGGGAGTCAGAGTGCTAATTGGGATAGATTGGACCCACTTGATTCCTAGAGGGCCTTCCTAACCTGAATAAAATCGTCTAATGATAGCCAAAATAAACCGTCAAAACGCGTCATGATCCTCAAGGGGTTAATAACATCGGGTAATAGTAAACAGAATATGATAACAAAATCGTAATCGTGATGAAGGGGTTAATGGAGTTAGGATAATTACGTATTACCCCGTATGACGCCTGTCTATCAGAGGGTGTTGTAATCATCCATGGGTGTCTCTGTCTGTGTGTGTGTGTGTGTGTGTGTGGGGGGGGTGGGTATATGTGTGTCTGAGTGTGTGTGTGTGTGTGTGTGTGTGTGTGTGTGTGTGTTGGCGTATGTGTTTCTGTGTGTGGGTGTATGTATATCTGTGTGTGGGATAATTATGTGTATGTAGGATTAGATAGGTGTAATGGTTGTGGTATAATGGAGATAAAATAATTGGTTGTTATCCTGTGTGAAGCCTGTCCATCAGACACGGTTGTAATTATCCATGTGGGTGTTTGTGTGGATATATGTGTCTGTGTGTTGGTGTATGTCTCTATGCAAAATAATAATAATAATAATAATAATAATAAAAATCGGTTTATTTCGAGCCGGCAGCCAATGAGGCTGAAAATACACAATTACTTAACCTAACTTATCCTAAGTAGTCAACAGATTTGACTTTGGCTGCCACAAGGGCGCCTACATACCCCCAGAAGGGGTAGGATGTGGGCAGGGAACCAGGTGGAACCCAGAAGTGGCGCATCCACACCTTACCTCCACAGTCCGGTAAGTTTTTGACAGAAACCTCACTGGCAGATAGCTGGAATCGAACCCGCGCTACCTGGGTCAAGGGACTAGACTCTAGAGTATGGTGACTTAGTGCGCTCGGCCACTGTGACCGTGTATATGTGTGTATGCGTGTTTTTGGTCTGTGTGGGTGTATGTGTGAGCGTATATGGGTGTATGTGTCTACGTGCGCGAGTGTGAGTGTGTATGTTTGTGTTCACTGCATGTGTGGGTATTTGTGTCTACGTATATGTGTGTTTACAGTATGTGTCTGCGGGTGTATGGGCGTATATGATAGCGTGTGTGTGTGTTAGTGTGTGTGTGTGTGTGTGTGTGTGTGTTTGAGCTTATGTGTTTACGTGTGTGTATTTATCTGTGTATATAAACCACCCTTATAAACTGACGTGCCTATCAATATCTCCACATAACAAGAGAAGCACCCCCGTCCCTCGTAACCGTATCGTCAATGAACTCTACGCTTTAAAAAAAACACGATCACCCGGCTATTTACTGCCTGGACCACAGGGTATGCCATTAGTTAATCTGGTATCATCCTTCCAGTATCCAGTACCCCCTATAATCACCCCCTTCAACCACCGCATAAAAGACCAGGGGACACAAGGGTGATATTCCCAGCCAATAAGCTCGGAATGTGGTCCTTATGGGGCCTCAATAGCGCCTGAGCCTTCTGTTAGGAGAATGGTGGCAATTAGTGTTCAGATGGAGACTTATTTTGGATCTTTGTATGTAAGCTCGTATATTTCTATTGTAGGGAGTAATAATTATTTTCAACATCAATCTTAACACCAATTACCCCCAAATATGTGATTCTCCCAGGATTCGAACCTAGGTTATCTCATACATAGCTTACACGTTCTAACCATTGCACCATCAAGACAGGTCATGAGAAACATGCATAAGGAAAAACTAATAATAACGTCTTCTTAACTACAGCAAGTTATCGTAGCGTTTTTTGTTTTTGTTTTTTTTAATTTCTCCATATGTTAGTTAATTAATTAGCTAGTTAAAATAGGACGTCAGAGGTTATAAACCCTTCTGGATTAGTAAGCCAGCACACTGGAAATCAACAAGAGCGTCAGGACTGGAGCCCCTTTTCGAGAACCCCAGTCCCTTCACTCGCTCCCTAGACCTCCATCAAGCTTAAAAATACACGACCAAGTCCCTCCTTCGAGATAAATGTGTACATATTGTTGTAGAGACATTGTCCTGGCCGAAGACCGGCTCCTCCTAAAATACAAGCTAATTATCGCTCGCCAGAAAGTAATCGACACCTAAATGGAACGAAATGTCTGAATATTGGCAAATAACTGTGGCAAAATGCCTTAAGGGGAGATATCGACTTGAGGGATTTTTTTTTTACCCCTTTCTCCCTCATGTTTAGCCCCATTGCTTTTCTAATTTTAAGACGTTCGCCCCATTATTTTGACGATTTTAAGAACTTTCGACCCATTTCTGTCAATTTTAAGACCTTTCGTGCCATGTAGGTGTCGATTTTATCCTGGCGAGCGATAGCGAGCCTGTAATATAAGAGGAACCGGCTTTCAGCCGGGACATTTTCTACCGAAAAATGTACTAATTTATCTTGAAAGGGGGTCTAGGGGGAGTAATTTTAAGTTTGATGGAAGTCTAGGGAATCAACTAAAAACCTCCCCTTAAGCTCGGCAAACTAGTGGGGTGAACGTCTTAAATTCTCAAAACTAATGGCGCTTAACACGAGGGAGAAGGGGGTCTAGAAAAAAATATCCTCCCTTTAACTATGAAAAGCAGTCATTTCACCTGGTTTGCTTCACCCATTCCACTTCACTTGACTTGCCTTGTGTGTCAACAGGGATGAAGGAAGACAAATGTATCAGCTTGGCCTGGGCAGTTGCAGCAGGTGGAAGAGGTGTTCATTAGGTGCAATTATTATTATTGTGTTGTTTTATATGTAAAAATAGGACTTCAGAGGCTATCAACCCTTCTGGATTATTAAGCCAGCACACTGTATGTCAAGTAAACCGTCAGGACTGGAGCCTCTTTTCGAAAACCCCAGTTCCTTGTTTGTTTTTGCGTCATGTAAACTGGGTGCTTACATTTGCAACTCGAGTAATCTGAACTCTCCCTGATAAGGACCACTTGAATAGAGCCATTGGCTCATTTCGTCCTACTAGTTTGGCGCTTATTAGACGTTTCGTTCCATTCCGGAGATCATTTTCTCCCGACGAGCGATAGCAAACCAAAATTGGCCTTCGACCTAGATATTCTTATATTGAAAATGTGTTGTACAACTTTAGCTTGATGGGATCAGAGTTTATGATCATAAATATTATTTCCTTGAAGAGGGTCTTGGGGACAAACTAAACAAAATATGAACTGAATTGAACTCTCCCTATTAAGGACCCCCTTGAATAGCGCCATTGGTTTGATGAGCACCAGCCAGCCAGCCAGCCAGTCCCCCCTCCGGAAAATCCCCCTCCCCCTTCCCCCCTCCCTGTCCCCTCTGCACTAATTGATTACCATTGTTGTTGCACAGGTCATTAGTGGGCCTCAATTAGGGTGGGCCGGTAATTAGGGGTGGGCTGAATGGTCGCGTGTGGTTAACGGGGGTTTGGGGGGGTTGGTGTGGGGGTGGTTTTGGTGTGGGGGGTGGGGGTGGTGGTGATGGAGGGGAGGTTTGATGTGGTGGTGGTGGTGGTAGTGGTGATGATGGTAGTAGGAAAGTCTTTGGGGTGTTAGTGGTAGTGATGGTAGTAGGGAAGTCTTGGGTGGTAGTGGTAGTGATGGTAGTAGGGAAGTCTTGGGTGGTAGTGGTAGTGGTAATAGTGGTGGTGATGGTAGTAGGGAAGTCTTGGGTGGTAGTGGTAGTGGTAATAGTGGTGGTGATGGTAGTAGGGAAGTCTTTGGGTGGTAGTGGTAATAGTGGTGGTGATGGTAGTAGGGAAGTCTTGGGTGGTAGTGGTAGTGGTAATAGTGGTGGTGATGGTAGTAGGGAAGTCTTGGGTGGTAATAGTGGTGGTGATGGTAGTAGGGAAGTCTTGGGTGGTAATAGTGGTGGTGATGGTAGTAGGGAAGTCTTGGGTGGTGATGGTAGTGATGGTAGTAGGGACGTCTTGGGGTGGTAGTGGAGGTGGTGGTGGGAATTGGTCTGACTTTGTAGCTTAATTACTCGAGTTTAATCTCACTTCTATCTATTTTCATATAATTATCCCCGCCACATAGTCTGGTTGTTCCTGTGATGATTAAGTGATCTTCAATGTGTGTCTGTTTAAATATGTTTTGGTTTGGAAGAAGAATGTATTAATAGCGAGCGTGTGACACCTCTTAAATCTGGTCGGCAATTATGTTACGGTAGTTTTAGATATATGAATTTTATTAAGGGGACATGGGTCTTTATTAAGGGGACATGGGTCTTTATTTAGGGGACATGGGTCTTTACTCCGGTCCTCTTCCTCCCTCATGTTAAACCCCATTGTTTTGAGATTATAAGACGTTCGGTTCATTAGTTTCGCGATTTTAACTCCTTTCGCTCCATTTCGTTGTCAATGTTAAGACCTTTCTTGACATTTAGGTTTTGATGTTTTCATGGTGAGCGATAGCGAGCCTAAAGTTTTAAGAGGAACCTTCGGCCTTCGGCTGGGATATTTTACTATCGAAAAATTTACAAATTTATCTTGAAGGGGGGTCTAGAGGGTGTTTTTCTTAGCCTGATGGAGGTCTAGCGAGGAAATGAAGAAATATAAGAATACATTAATTAATAGACCAAAATAACGGCCCATTTCCCCTAAATTCAATCTTTGGTATAATCCGACTTTACTTTTTGCTACCTATCTCAAAGCGAAATATCTTTGACATGATACAAAATAATTGTTGTCTCTCTGAAAATGGTCTATCAAAAACTGTCCGTGTAATTCAATTTGTTTGAGTATTTTAACCTGCTTGGTTTGTGGGCTTGCTGTTGACATTATAACGCTATATAACACAATACAATATAACACAACACTATATAACACAATACAATATAACACAACACTATATAACACAATACAATATAACACAATACAATATAACACAATACAATATAACACAACACTATATAACACAATACAATATAACAATAAACACAACAATATAACACAATACTATAACACAATATACACAATACAATATAACACAATACTATATAACACAATACAATATAACACAATATAACACAATACAATATAACACAACACTATATAACACAATACAATATAACACAATACAATATAACACAATACAATATAACACAATACAATATAACACAACACTATATAACACAATACAATATAACACAACACTATATAACACAACACTATATAACACAATACAATATAATACAACACTATATAACACAATACAATATAACACAATACAATATAACACAACACTATAACACAATACAATATAACACAATACAATATAACACAATACAATATAACACAACACTATATAACACAATACAATATAACACAATACTATATAACACAATACAATATAACACAACACTATATAACACAATACAATATAACACAATACAATATATCACAACACTATATAACACAATACAATATAACACAATACAATATAACACAATACAATATAACACAATACAATATAACACAACACTATATAACACAATACAATATAACACAATACAATATAACACAATACAATATAACACAACACTATAACACAATACAATATAACACAATACAATATAACACAATACAATATAACACAATACAATATAACACAACACTATATAACACAATACAATATAACACAATACAATATAACACAACACTATATAACACAATACAATATAACACAACACTATATAACACAATACAATATAAACACAATACAATATAACACAATACAATATAACACAATACTATACAACAATACAATATAACACACTATATAACACAATACAATATAACACAATACAATATAACACAACACTATATAACACAATACAATATAACACAACACTATATAACACAATACAATATAACACAATACAATATAACACAATACAATATAACACAACACTATATAACACAATATAACACAATACAATATAACACAACACTATATAACACAATACAATATAACACAATACAATATAACACAACACTATATAACACAATACAATATAATATAACACAACACTATATAACACAATACAATATAACACAATACAATATAACACAACACTATAACACAATACAATATACACAATACATATAACACATACACAACACTATAACACAATACAATATAACACAATACAATATAACACAACACTATATAACACAATACAATATAATATAACACAACACTATATAACACAATACAATAACACAATACAATAACACAATACAATAACACAATACAATAACACAATACAATAACACAATACAATAACACAATACAATATAACACAACACTATATAACACAATACAATACTAACAGTTTCGTTTTGTAATCCACGTTGTTCTCGTTAAATTGAATGTTATTGAAGTACGCAAATATTGTTCTTTGTAATTGTTGTAACTCAGTCTCTCATCCAGATATTAATGGGAAGATAGTCGCTTTTTCTGGACCCTCTTCTCCTTCATGATTAGCTGTTTGTTTTGAGATCTTAAGACAGTCTTTTCGTTAGTTTGGCAACTTTGAGACGTTTCGCCCCATTCCTCTGTTAGTATTAAGACCATTCGTGCCTAGGTGTCGATTTATTCCTAGCCAGCGATAGCCACCCTGAAATTTTAGAAGGAACTGGCCTTCGGTCGGGACACTTTTCTACCGAAAAATGTACAAATTTACCTTGAAAGGGGGTTTAGAGGGTGTTCTTTTTGGTTTGATGATGGTCTAGGGAGGAAACTAAATAGATTATAAAATATATATAAATGAGCAAATAAATACGCCCATCCCCCCTTAAATAAATATGCCCATCCCCCCTTAAATAAATACGCCCATCCCCCTTAAATAAATACGCCCATCCCCCTTAAATAAATACGCCCATCCCCCCTTAAATAAATACGCCCATACCCCCTTAAATTAAATGTTACTGAATTACAATTCAGTACAAATTCAATTGTAATCATTATTGTAACTCTCTAATCCAGATTTTAATACGTCCGCAGTAGAATTAATAGAAACACCCCGTTCTTAACACTAATCATCCATGTACTTGAATAAACTAATGAGAGCATATGGTCCTCCCGGGATTCCAACTCGGGACATCATTATATTCATGGACGCACCAGCTACATCGCCTCACCCAGGGTCCAGAGAATATATTCTCTGGACCCTGGCCTCATCAATGTACTGACTTATTCACGTAAAACCTTCAATATACTGCATATAGAGAGTATCAGTATTGCCGCGCGGTGACCCGATTCTATTTTGTTATACGTTTTTGTTTCGGCGGTAAGTCATACAGAGAACGTTTATATTTTGTTATACGTTTTTGTTTCGGCGGTAAGTCATACAGAGAACGTTTATATTTTGTTATACGTTTTTGTTTCGGCGGTGAGTCATACAGAGAACGTTTATATTTTGTTATACGTTTTTGTTTCGGCGGTGAGTCATACAGAGAACGTTTATATTTTGTTTCGGCGGTAAGTCATACGCTTTTGTTTCGGCGTAAGTCATACAGAGAACGTTTATATTTTGTTATACGTTTTTGTTTCGGCGGTAAGTCATACAGAGAACGTTTATATTTTGTTATACGCTTTTGTTTCGGCGTAAGTCATACAGAGAACGTTCATATTTTGTTATGCGTTTTTGTTTCGGCGGTAAGTCATACAGAGAACGTTTATATTTTGTTATACGCTTTTGTTTCGGCGGTAAGTCATACAGAGAACGTTTATATTTTGTTATACGTTTTTGTTTCGGCGGTGAGTCATACAGAGAACGTTTATTATATATACATGGGACGTAATAATTATATCCTTCTCGTTTAACCCCTACTGTACGGTGGCGCTAATAAGTCGTGTCTCAGCTGTCCATACGTTTGGCTCGCAATGTGCTGTATTAATGTCTGTCATATGTTGAATAGGGTGGGTAAGTGTAGGAGCATGCTTGTATATCTCCCTCGAAACGAATAAATAAAGTTTTAGACATTGCTGATACCAATTATTATTGATCGGAATATACTTGGTGCTGAGACATGACTTATTAGGCCGACTGTACCGGGTTTTTTTTTTTTTTTTTTTCTTTTTTTTTTTTTTCCCTAGTGGTGGAAGGGGGAGGAGAATAGAGGTTTGGTCAGGAAGGTAAAGTAGGAAATTACGAAGGAAAGTAGTAGATTAAAAGTAGGTGGGCACACCACCTTGCTTTATTTAGGATAGGGCAACTTTATTTTTATTAAAAAAAAGAAAACATATTTTGGATGTTTAGATGATAGTTAATGATGATGGTCTCTTTCTCAGTGATGTTGAGTCGAATTCTTCTGATGTGTTGTTTCGCTGGTGGCATTCATGTATTCAGGGGCTCTGGCTTTCTTCAGGAGGGTCCTTGATATTTGTAGGGATCCCCTGGTGTTCTGCCATTGTCCAGGTTGTGGGGGGTGGTGGTGGATGTCTGCGGTGTTATTGTTGGATGTTCTGGTGTTCTTGTTTAACTGGCGATGGCCTGCCACTGAGTTGAAGGAAGAGGTTCTCCTTTGAAGGTGAGATCCACTGAAGTTGTTCTGAGGACCCAGGCTTGGAGGGCCCACGGTATTCAGTGTGGGACCCCCAGTAGTAATACCGAGGTCCCCAGTTACAGCATCGCCCAGCCATCTTCAGAGCTCCTCCACCAGCCTCAGCCTCTCCATGCTCCTGTAGATGAGACCCTCGATCTTGGTAAGGGCCTGCAGGAGTGGTGGTGGTGGAGAAATTTGATGTTCTGATGTTCTGGTGGTCTCGTTCTCAATATATTTTTAGCTATATTTAGACGATTTTGTGCAGCTTAAGAAGTATCTGTGGTAGTAAAAAGGGTTAAGTGCGATAGTTCGAACCTTCTTAATTTATTGCTGGAGGCCCCTTTTAAACTGAATAAAATCGTGTAATAGTAGCCAGAAAAAAGGCACCGGTACTGAGAGGGTTAACCCTTTGAAGATTATGACGCATTTTCACAGTTTATTGTGGCTATCCTTAGACGATTGTATACGGATTAGGAAGGATCTGTGGGAATTTTAAGGATAAAAACTATCTCAATTAACCCTCTGATTTCCATATACCCTTTCTATAATGGCCTTAGAATCGCCTAACTAATGGAATGAACGTCTTAAGATCTTAAAACTTGTGGGGCTAAACATGAGGGAGAAGGAGGTCCAGTATAATACCAACCCTCCCCTTAACTCAGAGCTTTACACGGTCCAGAACTTTAATATGTCGTTTTTAAGAGTATATTAATTGTAACAAATCCTTTTAATACAAGGATAAATAAGTAAATCACCATCAATATATCTAATGATTTTAAATATATAAATACATTTACTTTTTAAAGAAGAAATTACCAATCAACTCCTACGATATTGCATTGATGTGTTTTATACATAAGGAAATGGATACCTTTACCAATAAAATGCCATATACAGTATATAGATATGGTTGTACCAATTAAAATCTGTATCTGCATATCTGGGCAATAGTTCCTTTGCTTTGCTGTCTTTACCTTCCACTTTGTAACACATTCTATGTTAGAATTAAGTCTGGAGAGCGTAGTAGGAACTGCAAGGTCTGTGCATCCTCCATGAATTTCAGTAACTCACTCTCACTCTCTCTCTCTTTCTTTCTCTCTCTCTCTATGTATATATATATATATATATATATATATATATATATATATATATATATACAATATATATATACAATATATATCTTTCATGCACTAATACTGAACGTGCTATCATTTTGCAAATATGAGAGCTCACTTGAGGCTATAATACTCCCTACGTAAAACTGTATATCATAATATATTTAGTCATTCCCAGACAACGATATTCCATGACAAACTCGACGATTTTATTTATGAAGCAATTACACACATACACATACTGTATGCACAAATGCATACACACACACACATACAGACGCCAACACACACACATATATATAAAGACACACATGTATGCATATATACACATACAAACACGTACTTACTCACACACACCCATGCACACACTCACGTTCATACATACACATACACACACAGACGCACGCCCATGCCCACATGCACACACACACACATACACACCCACACACACACACACACACACACACACACACACACACACACATATTCATATCTTCACCAACAACAATCCCGAGCATTTTTTAGTTTTTGTTTGAATGATAAATTAAATATACAATTATTAAAATATTATAAAATGTGTTAATATGTAGAACGTAATTGTCATATTCTTGTTATCCGTTTATCATATTACGTGCGGATTAATTCATTTGAGTTGTAGACTGCAACTTATAATATTTGTAATATATCTTCCCTTTGGCACTCTCTGTTCTATTATTCATATTTCAACTCAGAATATTATAGCCAGACAAATGCATATTACATTTTTCGTTTTGTTATTATTATATTTGGAAATTGTTCATGGTATGCTAACTGTCTTATTCAAATGGTCTGTTTAATTTTATATATTGAATTATGTTTCATATATAATTATGTTTGTGATATATACTACTGATTTTGTTCAGTGTGTATGAAGGAGACAAAAGGCAAAGCTACCTGTACCAAGTGTCTTCCCAAATGTTGAAGGAGTGAACGAGAGGGTCAAATTCAAGGTACGTTAGAGTAAAAATATCTGGACACACGGAGCTTGAAGCAGTTTAATTCATACAATGAAGGAAAAACATTGAGGGAGAGGGTTCCAGAGCTTACTTGTTTAGAAGACATACTAGGAAAATCGGTTCACTCTAGGGTTAGAGAGTTGAACAGAATAGGGGTTGGTGTGTATTTAAAGGCAGGTAACCCCCAAGCTCCGTAAGGGAGGATTATGTACAGTTGCCCACAATATTGTACATCCTCACCGTGATTGCTTACTCCAAGGAAGCATTTTGTGATTGACTTTACAAGATAAATGTGTTTTATGTATGTATGTATGTATGTATGTATGTATGTATGTACAATTTGTATATACTCAGGCACATACCCCATAGCTGGAGGCCGAACAGAAACAGAAACAACATCTAACATTTTAATTCTTAGGGTCAGGGACCACTTTCACGTTCCATCGCCTCTTTCTGTCTCGTCGTGCAGGAGATGTCTTTATACAAGGGTAGGAGGATTCATAGCCTTGTGGGCCCAATTTGTTTGTAATAGCTGTAATTAATCATAAGCATTAATTAACTACTGCATAAACAACTACACTCCTATCTCAGTCATAAACAACTACACTCCTATCTCAGTCATAAACAACTACACTCCTATCTCAGTCATAAACAACTACACTCCTATCTCAGTCATAAACAACTACACTCCTATCTCAGTCATAAACAACTACACTCCTATCTCAGTCATAAACAACTACACTCCTATCTCAGTCATAAACAACTACACTCCTATCTCAGTCATAAACAACTACACACTCCTATCTCAGTCATAAACAACTACACTCCTATCTCAGTCATAAACAACTACACTCCTATCTCAGTCATAAACAACTACACTCCTATCTCAGTCATAAACAACAACTACACTCCTATCTCAGTCATAAACAACTACACTCCTATCTCAGTCATAAACAACTACACTCCTATCTCAGTCATAAACAACTACACTCCTATCTCAGTCACAAACAACTA
>CM064514.1:52492283-52532283 GCA_032716605.1 Paralithodes platypus | reverse complement strand
AGGGCCCTGGGTGGGGCTTTGGTTTCCCGGGCGTTTCCGCACCCTCCTCAGCTCCCCACCATGGAGTGGCTTCGGTCACCCAGGCTTTATTGTGGTCGGCAGGGAGGGTTCTGTGGGGGCGCTCGGTTATGGCCTTGGAATTGCTCGGGGCCTTGGGGCTGTTCGGCCAGGCAGCTTGGGGAACAACAACAACAACAACAACAACTTTAGGAAGGAATTGTGAAAGTCTGCAATCTTACCTGTCATTTGTTAGCCCCTTATGTACCTGCGATGTATTTTTTATTTTTATTCTAGCTATATTTCGACGATGTTGTGCAGTTTAAGGAGCTATCGTAGCAAAATGGGTGAGGTGAGATAGCTCCAAGTCTGTAAATTACTGGAGGCCATTTATAAACTGCATATAATTGTCCAATAGTAGCCAGGAAAAGGTAAAAGGATGTCGCCGGTACATAAGAGGTTAAGCTGTCTTCCAGTTAAAGTCTATTCTTGCTTATAATACTTATAGCACATGCTTTACATAGTGCGTATAGTATTCCACCCAGCAGCGAACAAAACCTTCTGTACGCTTTTCGCTTGGCAAACAAAAGCGAACGGCCCCTTGTAATTGTTTGGTTGGAGCAAACAAAATGCGATCAATACCAAACAAAAGGCGAACAGATTTCTTTGTTTTTCTCTTTTCTTTCTTTCTTTCTAGTGTTGCCTTTCATGTTTTTTTTTTAATGGTGTCTTTCTCTATCTTTGTTTCCCTTTTCTTTCATTTTCTTTCTTTCTTTTGGGTTTTGTTTTGCTTCTGGGCGACGTACACAACTGCACAACCCTTTCCCTGGTTGCATGTTCGCCTGTCCGTCAAGTAGCATGACTGACGGGCTTCCTGTGTGTTAGGTAAATTAGATTAGACACCGTTCACTCCGTTCTCTACCGGCAACGTCTTCTTACTATTAAGCTAACTATATTTAGAAGATTTTGTGCAGTTACGAAGGATCTGTGGTAGTATAAATGGTTAAGTGAAACAGTTCGAAGCCTGTTAATTGCTAAAGTCCTTCCCAAGCTGAATTAAGTAATTTAATAGTTTCCAGAATGTAACGAAAAGGACGTCACCGGTACAGACACCAAACTGTAAGATCATTCTCCACATGTGTGTCTCTCTTTCTATCTGTCACTTGTCATCGAACAAGGTATCGGACAAATAATATATATATATATATATACTGTATATATATACCAAAAACCAGTTCCACTCTTCTGGCAACTGCTGGCTGATCAGTATTCAATTATTAGTATTATTAATATTATTATTGTTGTTATTATTATTATTATGATTATTATTATTATTATTATTTCACCCCAATCAAGCTAAAATACCGTACCTTAATTCAAATTGATAGATTCGTCTCGTCGTTGCTATTCCAACAGTGTATGCATTTTTGGATTTAGACCATTTTGTAGGCCCAATGGGCTTAATTTTGATTAAGAAAACTTCGAAATCGCCCATAGACGGGTTATTTATGCATGGACTTTGCTCAATTTTCTACCACAAGTACACGTTCACCCGCTGAATTCAATGGCATAAACACAATTAAAATTGGACCATTACTTTAAGATTTAGGTTATGAATTGAACTCCAGAGATGCCCGAAATTAGCATTTTTTCAACGTTTAAAGTCTTCTGTAGCCCCAACTAAATGTCCAAATTAAGTCAACCATGTGCCATTCGCTTTATCTCGCCCAACACCTGCCATACATGGTCGTAGATTCCATTTTCGAAAAGCCATTTGCCCAGAATCAAACGTTAACAGGCGAAGCCGAGTACCTTGGCAGGTCATGTACGAATTTTGTGTTTTCAAGGGTTTAACCCCCTCCCCCCACCACCAGATGTTTTTTGTTTTTGTTTTTGTTTTCTTATATAAAGCTAAAACTTTACATTGTTTGATTGAGAACATTGCATGGCCAGAGGCTGATTTTTCATAAACTGCCATCTCGCTGCGGTTGCCACGAACAATTCTATACCTTAATGGGGCAAATGGTTTTATAAATGCTAAACTAATGCTGTCAGATGTCTTAAAATTGCCAAACTAATGGGGCGAAACAGGAGAGCCCAAAACAAGCACCCTCGCGAAATATTGTATATACTGAAACCAAAACAAATATTTTGTGGATTTTTAATGAAAAGCTGGAACGTATGATTAAAATGTGTTTATCACTCCATTCATTCCATAGATACTGTATCAATATATATATATATATATATATATATATATATATATATATATATATATATATATATAAATATATACGGTATATGTACTGTATATACAAAAACAAACACAACAACAAATTCACCCCCCTGGCAACTGTTAGCTGATCACCTGACTGCCGCTCCCTCACTGTCGACGTCTGGAGCCAAGTCAGGAAATCCATAAACATGATTCTTGAGCCATGGTTGGTTGGTGAAGCTCAGTGCCGATCCTGTAGTCTGAGACAACGGATTTTATTTTTTATTTTTTTTTGGGACGTCATTTTGGGGCCGTAGATATTCAACAACGGTGTGATTGAGATAGTCTTTACCCTTTTAATTCACACAAATCTTTCCTAAGCTGTATAAAATTGCTTACTGATAGCCAGGATAAGCTATCACAATGCGTCATAATCCTGAAGGGGTCAATTATAAATAATCATATACTAGTTTTGCCTAATGGGTGATATAGGTGTGGACATTATTTGAGTGCAAAGAGAGTCCATTGACACCAATGGCACCAAAATTACGTAAGTTGTCATGTTTCTCTAGGGTCTCGGGAGGTCAGGGGAGGATGTGAAGCTGAGGTGATGCTGTTTCATATTAGAGACAATCTCTGTGTGTGTGTTTTTTTTTTTTTTTTTTTTTATTTTTTTTTTGCGGATGCCATTTTGGAGACATAAATATAAAATTATATATACTGTATATGTACTGTATATATACATATATATAGAGCTGCTATGTATTTATATCGTATTAATGCCAAGTGTTCACATTTAACTGAATATATTTGCAGAAAATGTTATAATCACTGAATAATGAAAATGAAGACTGGGGAGAGAGAGAGAGAGAGAGAGAGAGAGAGAGAGAGAGAGAGAGAGAGAGAGAGAGAGAGAGAGAAAAACTATAGCTGTTTGTGTCCATTTATCTCGGTATTTAATTCTGAATGTAGGTCGCATGTCGGAGAGGATTAATCGTTACTGAAATACAATACACACACCAATTCCTATTTTTGTTAACGCCTTCAGTACCGGTGACTTCCTTTTCATTATATTTTGGCAACTATTAAACGATTATTATTCAGCTTAGGAAGTATCTGGGGTAGCTAAAAGGACTAAATAAGATAGTATGTAGCCTTTTAATTTCCGTCCTACCTAAATTGAAAAGAATAATCTAATAATTGACAGAATATCATGAAAAGGACGTCACCCGTACAGAGGGGGTTAATCCTCCTCTCTACAAAGCGGCTAAACTACAGTCGACCAAAAAAGTAATGGCTCGGCACCAAGTATATTTTGATCAATAATTGGTAATATCACCTATATTTTAACATGATTTCTTCATTTCAAGTGAGATATACAAACATGTTCCTACAATTACCCACCCTATTCAATATCTGACAGACATTAATGCAGCACAGAGCCAGCCAAACATAATGACAGCGGAGACATGACTTATTACCTCTACCGTACATTTGCCTCTAGTAATAAACACCCTGATTAATTACTTTGCAAAGTTATGTTAACCCCTTTTGCACGATGACGTAACTGTAATCATGTTATGGGTACCATTAGGCGACTGTTTAGCTTATATTCTACCTCTAGGATTCAAAGGGGTTAATACTATCTCCATAAACCCTCTGAGTAACATATAGGTCCTTCATAAACCCTCTGAGTAACATATAGGTCCTTCATAAACCCTCTGAGTAACATATAGGTCCTTCATAAACCCTCTGAGTAACATATAGGTCCTTCATAAACCCTCTGAGTAACATATAGGTCCTTCATAAACCCTCTAAGTAACATATAGGTCCTTCATAAACCCTCTGAGTAACATATAGGTCCTTCATAAACCCTCTGAGTAACATATAGGTCCTTCATAAACCCTCTAAGTAACATATAGGTCCTTCATAAACCCTCTGAGTAACATATAGGTCCTTCATAAACCCTCTGAGTAACATATAGGTCCTTCATAAACCCTCTGAGTAACATATAGGTCCTTCATAAACCCTCTGAGTAACATATAGGTCCTTCATAAACCCTCTAAGTAACATATAGGTCCTTCATAAACCCTCTGAGTAACATATAGGTTCTTCATAAACTGCCTAAAATCAAGGAATGTTGGCTTGTTTAATAAATACAGCAATCTGCCTAATTAATTCGTATCAAATAATTAATCATAGCTCGGCGTATGTTATTAGAGTATGTAATTAGAGTTATTAGGGAAATTTCAAATGATTATATAGCCGGTATCACACGAGAGCTTATATATAGTCAACATTCGATGATCAACATTTGTCTGGCAACATTTCTGGAATATTTTGCCCTGGTATCGGAAACTAGACTGTTGATTGATGAATTTAAGTGACCGATATATTCTAAATGTTGACTTCATAAGCTGCCAGACCAGTGTTGGGGATAAATGTTGAGGAAACGAGCGGTCGTGTGATACCGGCTTAAGAGGCGTTTCGTTTCAAATAATATATATCTTATATATTTTAAGCATGCACTCAATTCAATATCGCATGCAAAACTCCAATTAAGTTTATGAAAAATAATATAAATATAATAATGCCATACTATTATTTTTCTGTCTCTCTGTACAAGTCTGACAGTCCCAAGCCCCCCTGCATCTTTCTCTTTCTCACACAAAGCCTAGGAAGCCTCGCCAAGCCCTGGGCGACAATTTACTCTTTTAAAAGTCTTGAATTGCTTAAACTTCTGAAAAATCCTGGTGAAAATTTCGCTGTTGGAAAAGTAGGGAATCTATCAAGATTAAAAACAAATAAATACAAAAATAAAAACACAGGGGAACTTAATGTCGAATACTAAATTAAAAACACATTAGTGTTATTTAATGATTACACAACGATTACTTGAAAGAAATACAGCAATAACAAATAAAAACACTGCCGAGGCTCCTTTTAATGTGTAATATTTGTTTAGATATGTTAAATACGTAATACGGATGTGCACTGTATATGTTAGTTATGATGGCTGTGTCTTTCATTCTATTTACAAGTATGTCTCTCTGTCTGTTTATATGTTGGTCCTTGTATTCCTCGTGCCTGTTCATTTACCCGTGTGTCCGTCTGTTCTGTAGACTGACGGGAACACACACTGTATAAATACAACTGTCACCTCTGTCTGTCATCTTCACATTATCCCTGCATCACGCTAATGTTAAGTCTTGTTATGCCTCTCTCTCTCTCTCTCTCTCTCTCTCTCTCTCTCTCTCTGCATGACACGTTCCAATTCCAGAGTTTCGTGTGATTTATGATATTTCTCTGTGTGCTTGACCGGACTGCTTTCCATTTCCCATTGTGATGCTCTATTGTGAGTTTTGATTTGTTTGTTGACCTGCTCCGTATTTTATTATTGCCTGTAGTGTACACTCAAAGATATACATTTTGAACTGCAAAATCTATCTGTCTATCTATGTACTGTATCTGTCTATCTGTCTATCTATCTATCTACCTATCTGTCTATACATCTATCTCTATTTGTCTATATATCTATCTACCTATCTATTTATCTATCTATCTAACTGCAAACTGAACCTCCGAAATGTAAATATCAGGTAAACAAATTAATAAGATTCGATTCTGCTCTGGGTAGCTTCGAAAACGTAGGCCCTAACTTATATAATTAAGTGTGTAGTTGGCCATAATTATAAGGTATATATTCTTCTTCGTGATCTTATGTCAGTAAAATTAGTATGAATGAATGGCGAGTGTGGTTTCTTTTAATCAGTTGTCAACTGCATAAGAAATTACACTCGTAATTAAATTACACTCGTAATTAAATTACACTCGCAATTAAATTACACTCGTAATTAAATTATGCGCATTTGATTGTCATGTATAAGACTGCGGAGAGGAACAGAACTATGTGGAAATATCTCTCTCTCTCTCTCTCTCTCTCTCTCTCTCTCTCTCTCTCTCTCTCTCTCTCTCTCTCTCTCTCTCTCTCTCTCTCTCACCATTGACGTTTGTGTGATGATTGATGTCCTTGTCTCCCCATCATCGACGATAATGGCGACGATCATACATCTCTAGTCCGACGTGTTGTGGGTAATTGGGATATTTGTTTTTAACTTTTATTGAGGAGCTTCCTCTTGCTATTTTCGAGCAATGCATATTAATCTATCCTCTAGGCTAACAAATGTTTCTCCAGACTTCCTTCAAATTAGAAACTGCCCTCCCAGATTCCCTTCAAGCTACATTTATTAATTTTCGATATAATTTTATCCCAGCCAAAGACCGATTTCATCTAAGTTACAGGATCGCTATCGCTCGCTCACGTAATAATCGACCCTTAAATGGGGTGAAGTCAAACCAATGGGTAAAAGCGTCTTAAAATCTCCAAACTATTGAAGGGAAACAGGAGAGGCCCCATAAAGACCTCCCTGGTACCAAATAGGGTTAAGCCTCTCAATAATTAGGACGCCTTTTCTTCACATCATTTTGGCTAACAATAGATGCTTTTACTCAGCTTCGGAAGGCCCTCTAGGGATAAAAGTGGTAAAGTATACATTATTTAACCTTCCACCTTTCATATTTCCTTCCTATACTAAATAAAATCGTCTACATCATAGCCACAATAATAAGTAGAAGTGCATCCTCGAATAATGAAAGGGTTAAGCCGTTCAGAACATCAGGAGGCTTTTCTTCATATGGCACTGGCTATTATTAGACGCTTAATTGAGGTAGATAATATCCATTTTGGTTCCTAGAAGCACTTTTTTAATTTGAGTAAATTCGTCGAACATTAGCCAGAAAAACAATAATTCACAGACAGGCGTTCAAATACTAAAAGGATTATTCGGTATCAATAAAAGAGCAGAACAAATGATCGTGTAATTAAAAGACCTATTAATTACCTTAGTCGAAATTCGTAATGATAGTGCCAACCTATGTCGCTGGATTAAGAACGACCCCATTATTTTCCAGAGGGAGGCAATCAACATTATTCCTGTTTACTAGATCTTTAATCATTGTAATACCTGGCATTACCTGGACTGTTGATCTTTTAGTAATTATCTTCTATTTGGGACTTCTCTTGCTATGCTTCATTTGTTTGGTGATTGTAATACCTCTCACTTCATTAGTATGGTGATTTTAAGACGTTTCACTCCTTTATTTTGGCGATGATATGATGCTTCAACCAATTCAAGTGTCGACTTTTGGCTGGGCGAGCAATAGAGAACCCATAACATTGAAGATATCGGCCTTCGGCCGAGACATTTTTCAATCAAAGAATGTACAATCTTAGCTTGATAGGGAACTGGGTGGGCGTTTTTTAGTTTGAAGGAAGGTGTTTTTGTTAGCCTTGGGGACATTTCCGGAGAGAAGCAATCAACATTATTCCTGTTTACTAGATCTTTAATCACTGTAATACCTGTCATTACCTGGACCGTTGATCTTTTAATAATTACCCTTTATCGAGAGAATGAGAGACTTTAGTAGGAAGAGAGCGGTCATTGTTGTTTTCCTTGGACGCTATTATGGTGCGCGTATAGAACATGGTGATATTTTATTGTTTTATTGTATAGAATTTATCCGTAATTTTGTGTCCGATTCGTTGGCTCGCTGACTAGATATGGGTCACCCCAGTAATCGCGTTAGGGCCTAGTGGTGTTATTTAAAGTCCTTACTGCTTCTAAATGTTGATCTTGGATGGCATTATTGAGCAAATGAGAACTTTGAATGGGTCATCAAGTATCTATGCCATGTTTTTAGCCACTTATCACATATATCGAGAACACACCATCCGTGCGTTAAAGTCCAAGCAAACAGGGGGATACTTCTACATTAGCTCATATATAATTTGCAGTAAATCCGAAAAAAACAATAAAATATCTCACACCAATATTGCCGAATGTTTATCACGGGTAGAATCATGTGTAATGAGAGGGTAATGACACCAGTGGCACCAATATGGCGGAGGATGGCCTATCTCTGTCACTATAGGGTCACTAGGTTTATCTATTATTATCAGCGGACAGTGTTCGTGAGAGCGACTAATATCGTATTTATAATCACCGCTATTTTGGTTATAGATCAGTGAGGGAAAATATTGCTGTCCTTGAACCTGGAGATATGAACAGTGTGTGTGTGTGTGTCTGCTGCTCCAAACCCTTCGCCTTCGACCTTGTGTTTATCCCCTCTGAAAATTCTTGTGACTGATCCATTCCAAGAAGAAGCAGAAGAGCAACAACAACAACAACAACAACAACATGAGTAAAACGAACGGTAATAAGCCATACAAAGTGTGTGTGTGTGTATTCACTTGCTTGTTCGTCAAGGGGAATCCACGCAATGCGAGCTAAGCTCATTATTATCGCGCCTCCTTAACTGGGAATGTATTGCGTGAAATGCATGTTAAGTGTTTATGTATCGTTGGAATGGCTGTGGATGTGTGTGCAGTCTGTATTTTAGCCAATTGGCGACATCTGGAAACGAAGGCTTAGGGTTAATCTGTACGGTACCATTCTCACTACGGTACCAGTCTCACCCGAAGGCTTAGGTTGACCAGTAGCTTAGGTTGACCAGTAGCTTAGGTTGACCAGTACGATACCCATCTCACCTTGTAACCGATCACTAACCCCAGATGGGACGTCACAACTTCGTCCACTTATACCAGGTTCCTATTTATACTGCTAGGTGAACAGAGGCTACACCGTTAGGAGACTTGCCCAAATGTCTCTTCCCCGCCCTGGTCTCGAATTCGGGACCTTCTGGTTGTGAGCCAGATGCGCTATGTGTTACGCCACGGGGAGGTGTGTGTGTGTGTGTGTGTGTATGTGTATGTATGTGTGCATCTGTGTATGTGTGTATCTGTGTATGTGAAGGTAGGGAGGGTACGTGTGTGTGTGTGGAGGTAATAGGAATAGTTGGTATTATCGTGAAGGCTATGTTGATCCCACCAGCTGTTAGTTCCTCCCTCTCCTTCCTTCCGCTGTCCTCTTCTTCCTTTCTTCTTCTTCTTCTTCTTCTTCTTCTTCTTCTTTTTTTCTTCTTATTCTTATTCCATCCTCTTCCTATATATCTTTCTCCTCCTTCTTTCTACTGCTATTGTCGCTGCTTCCTCTTCTTCCTCCTCTTTTGTTTTCTCTTCCTCTTCCACTTCCACTTCCTTGTCCTACTTCTACTCTTCTTTCCTTTTTCTTCTTCCCTTTCCTTTGCACCTGCTCGTTTCTCTTCCTCTTCCTTTTACCCCTCATCTTCCTATTTATCCTCCTCCTCTTTCCTTCTCCTTCCTCTTAGTCCTCTTCTCCCTCCCTCCTCCTCTTTTTCTTTCCCTTATTCCCCTCAATTCCTTCTTCCTATTCTCCTCCTCCTCCCCCTCTCTTCCTCCTCCCCTTCCCAATCCTACTCTCCCTTCTCTACTCCCATGAACGTTCTCTCTTCCTCCACAATATCCCTCCTTCCATTTCATCCGTCTCGCTTCATACATTCTAGTTTCGTCTTGCATTTATCCCTCCTTTATCTCTTTCCAAAATAATATCGCCTTTTATCCTCCATTCCTTTGATATATTCACATTTGGATTCGTGTAATCTCTTTCCACATTATTCATCCTAACAATCTATCTTTCATTCCTTATATTTTTCTAGATTTTTAAAGTTGTCTCTCTTTCCATATTATTATCCTTTCCTTTTAGATCTTGCAGTCCATATATGTTGCTTAGTTTTTGTTTATTTTTCTCTATTTCCAAAATAGTATCCATCCGTTTTCGTCCTTCATTCCTTCTTTATTTTAATATTTACTTTCGCTGTATCTTTTTCCACAATTTTCTTATTTCCTTTTTGTCATCCATTCCTTATATATTTGTTTGTATATTTGGCTTCGTTTTATCTTTTTCCACAATATTCTCCCTTCCCTTTTATCCTCCATTTCTTTTTATATATTTAGATTTGGGTTAGTTTTCTCTCTTTCTTAAATATTATTTCTTACTGTTTATCCTGCATTTCTTATATATTTTTAGATTTTGTACCCTTATATCTCTGTCCACAATATTATCTCTTGCCTTAATATCTTTCAGTCCTTATATAGTTTTGGATTTGTTTAGTTCTGTCTCTTTCCACAACATTCTTCTCTCCTCTTTATCTTGCAGTCCTTATATATGTTAAAATTTGTTTCGTTTTACATATTTCCAAAATATGATTACTTCCTTCTCATCTTTCAGGCCTTATATAATGTCTGAAATGTGTATCCTTTCATCTTTTAACACAACATTCTTCCTTTCATGTTATCCATCATTATCTATATATATATGTTTAGAATGGGTTTCGTTCTATCTCTGTCCACGGTGAACAAATATTAAAATAATAATAAACTTATAGAAAGTTATCGGGTGTATTGACGTCGATATATCTGTCTATGATTGTAATAATAGGCTATTCGGGTGTCCTTGGCTCTATGGTAAACGTATATCTATTAATCAATTTTGTATTAACTTCACCACATATATACAGTATATTACACTATATCCCTTCATGTACCAGCGACGTCAGTTATATTTTGTTCTAGCCATGTTTAGACGATTTTATGCAGCTTCGGAGAGATTTGTGGTAGTTAAAAGGGATAATTGAGATAGTTTAAAGCCTTATAATTGCTAGAAATCCTTCCTACGCTTAATACAATCGATTAGTACAGCCGGCTTAATAAGTGATGTCTCGGCACTAATTATGTGTTGATCAATAATTGGTATCAGCAATATTTACACATGATTTCTTCTTTTTGAGTGAGATACACAAACATGTTCCCATCTTCACACTCCCTATTCAACATCTAACGGACATTAATACAACATCTAACGGACATTAATACAACATCTAACGGACATTAATACAACATCTAACGGACATTAATACAACATCTAACGGACATTAATACAACATACAACGAGCACAACGTAATGACAGCGGCGACACGACTTATTTGACCAACTGTACTAGCCAGACTATAATTAATAAGACATCGCCGGTACAGAAGGGGTTAAAGGATGTGTATTATATATTTAACCAACTATACAACAGTCCCCCCCCCCCATACCTGCCAGCTTACGTATACTCAATTTTTTTACGAGTCTAGTTTGGTCAAGACATTTATTACGAGTCTAGTTTGGTCAAGACATTTATTACGAGTCTAGTTTGGTCAAGACATTTATTACGAGTCTAGTTTGGTCAAGACATTTATTACGAGTCTAGTTTGGTCAAGACATTTATTACGAGTCTAGTTTGGTCAAGACATTTATTACGAGTCTAGTTTGGTCAAGACATTTATTACGAGTCTAGTTTGGTCAAGACATTTATTACGAGTCTAGTTTGGTCAAGACATTTGTTACGAGTCTAGTTTGGTCAAGACATTTGTTACGAGTCTAGTTTGGTCAAGACATTTATTACGAGTCTAGTTTGGTCAAGACATTTATTTTATACTAAATCTATATAGGGGCGTAGCAATATACAATGAGGAAATATTCTATATAGTTCCATTTTTCTTTCTCTCTCTCTCTACCTCTATCTATCTATCTATCTATCTCTTTCACACACACGCACACATATATACTGTATATATATAGACAGACGCAGAGAGCATGACCTTTAGTGTCCTCTTACATAATTTCCCAACAGGTGTCAGAAAACAACAATGTTGTTTAAACAACATTGTTATTGCACTATATATTGTTTGCTTCATATTATTGTTTTTACGGTATGTTGTGCTTGTCTGGCAGTGGTGACCTTAATATTACCAAATTCATTTACCTTTTTAGTGCGGGTAAATTATCCTTTTCATAAATCATGTATAATCGTTCCATTGGTTGAATGGGACTATCACGAACGTGATAGGACATCACGAACTATTTGTCTAAATCGTTAATGCAATATATCTGTGTGTTTATCAAATAATATGTTCTCTTCAGGAGTGAATGGTGTACCTAATGGAAGAATAGATGGACGTGGTCTAACTAATATTAAATTATAATATTTGTTCTTATGAATTATCTCTTATATGCATTGAAGTGTAAGGTAAGCTTTGGAAAACAAATATTATGAAGAATATAGTATTTCTGAACAAAGCTTGTTTATGCTATACTTAGATTTAGGTTCGAGTATAATACATGTTGAAAGTAGGTTTACACATGAGCTATTTCTAACATCATAATATCAACTGTATTAGGATCCGTCAGAATCTGTCTTATTCTTGGCATTCCAATTTTAACTCTTTGTTGCCGTCTAGGATAAAAGGAATCCCTACAGCTCTTGTGTTATTGTTATACCAGCCTTATTGTTCGACGGTAGGGTGGGCGTTTCTACTTTTATCCCATAACACAATCTCTCAGTTCAAATTGGCAATATAGTGTGTAAGCTAAAAACGATGGCTTACCAGATCTAATATTGTGTTATGCAGAGCTGGCGGCGATTGTGACGATATTTATTTAGTGTTACTCTTCAACAAATATATATTGTGCGTCACAGCGTCTCGTTGCCATGGTAACAAGTGACGTTGGCCATGTTTTTTTTTTTTTTTGTCAGGAGTAACAACGACAACAACAATATAAAGTGGACGATTTGACCGTGGAGACATTTATAGTCCGTTTTTTTCCCCCAGCTGCAATAACTTCGCCGGATATCTCCATAAAATGTTGGCTCGCTATAGCTCGCCAGGAAAAAATCGACACCTGGATGGGAATAAATGTCTTAAAACAGTAGGCTGAATGGGGCCGAATGGATACAACCAAGACAGAGAAAAAAAGCAATTTACCCCCCTTAAAGCTCCACAACCGAACCAGGTACCTTTCACTTGTAAACCAAACCTTCTAACCACTGCATCTCAAGAACCGTATTATAATTACATCCTTGAATAATGTGCTTGATTAAGGGGGTAGTACTCGCTTTTTCTGGACCCCATTCTCCCTCATGATTAGCATATTCGTTTTGAGATTTTAAGACGTTCGGAAATTAGTTTGAAGATTTTAACACCTTTCGCCCCATTTCGTTGTCAATGTTAAGACCTTTCGTGCCCTTTAGATGTTGATTTTTTCCTGGCGAGCAATAGAGAGCCTCTAATTTTAGAAGGTTTATTAACTTGATGTAAATACTGCCACTGATAGAACCACAAGCGGATGAATAAACTATCGGGCCGAAAACAAAGGTAGACATCGATTTATCGGCACAAAGAACTTCCGGTAGCGTACCCAATGCTGACATATGACGTAATATTGCAAACTTTGTAATGAAAATAATATATATATACAGTATATATATATATATATATACAGTATATATATATATATATATATATATATATATATATTGATCTATCGTTTATGGGTGGTAATTTGAACAAGTAAAGGATTGAAACACTTGATTGACGTGTATCATTTCTCTCACTCTCTCTCTCTCTCTCTCTCTCTCTCTCTCTCTCTCTCTCTCTCTATCTATCTATTTATCAGTATATCTATCAACCTCTCAGCCCACTTCACCACCACCATCTCTCCTCCCTCAGGCTAAATTCACACCTCTTCTTTCCTCAGCAATTTCCAAGCTGAAACTTTTAGAAGGCATCTTTATCAGCTTATTTTGCACTCATATCGAAAATTTGAATGCAAGTGAATTGTTGTAGTTAGCTTAAAGTACACTCAAAGACAGAAATTTAGGCCTATTACGAACCCGCGAACAGCACAATCGAACCTCCGATCGGAGTCTTAGATAGATAGATAGAGAGAGAGAGAGAGAGAGAGAGAGAGAGAGCTACATAGAGCTACATAGAGCTACATAGATACACAGACCACACAGACCTCAAGGTCCTTACTAGGCAGTCTGGCCTTACAAACTATACATGTATATATGCATATATATATATATATATATATATATATATATACATATATATACATATACACACCGGTACACACATATACACACATACACATACATACACACATATATATACAGTATATATACACATACTGTACAGTGCACACACATACACTTACATAAATTTTATTTATTTTTTTTATTTTCATTTTTATTTTTTTCATATCACCCCAGCCCTCTGCAGATAGAGGTCAAGCCTTCCCTTGAAAGCGTTTATTGTGTCACGAGAGAGAGAGAGAGAGAGAGAGAGAGAGAGAGAGAGAGAGAGACTGTATTCCTGGCAATTTTATCCTGGCATTATTCGTCTGGCAACTTCTAAACTTACCTCTAGATTAAGATTACTTAGTTAGTTTAAATAGGGCTTCAGAGGGCTATCAACCCTTCTGGATTATTATGCCAGCACACTGTAAGTTAAGAATAGCGTCAGGACTGGAACCCCTCTTCCAGAACTTCAGTACCATGATTAAGAGATGTCTTCCAGTATAGGATTACATTTTTTTTTTTTTTTTTTTTTTTTTTTTTTTTTTTATACCTAGAACGAAAGAGAAGAAGGTACTGTACAATTGCCTCCATATGTTATTGGTACATAAATTTATGATTGACGTGAGACAATTAACACTGATTGATATAAAAGTAACCGACTTAAGTACAGTATATGTTTTAATGGAATGAAAGAACAGTCCAATACAATGTGTACGACATTTCACTGTGGACAATTGTACCATTGTTCTGAGGGACATAGCCTACTTGAGGTAGTCTTAAAGTCTTTGGCAATGCGATGACTTTCCATAGGTGGTTGAAATCGCTTAATGGCAGCCAGAATTAAGTAAACATTGGGTGATAATACTGAAGGAATGGAACTACCCAATTTGTAATTGGTACCAATGTAAAAACCTGTGGCTGAGTGAACAATATATGTAGCCCTCTCTAGTAAACTTTAGGAAGTCCTCTCCGTAAATAAATAATTGGTTTCATATATTTAATTTCAGTACAGAATTTAAAATACTCTTCTCTAACTGTTATGAATACGATAATTTAGGTTTTAAATACACTCTAGGATAAACATGATGACCTTAAACTTTCGAAAGTATCCTTGGACTGAATCGAATTTTCTAAAAAAAAATTGAACCCAATACTTACTGTACGTTGTTTCGTACAGTAAGTATTGGGTTCAAATTGGGTAGTTCCATTCCTTCAGTATTATCACCCAATGTTTACTTAATTCTGGCTGCCATTAAGCGATTTCAAGCACCTATGGAAAGTCATCGCATTGCCAAAGACTTTAAGACTACCTCAAGTAGGCTATGTCCCTCAGAACAATGGTACAATTGTCCACAGTGAAATGTCGTACACATTGTATTGGACTGTTCT
The DNA here is from genome assembly GCA_032716605.1 of Paralithodes platypus. Classification (NCBI taxonomy): domain Eukaryota; kingdom Metazoa; phylum Arthropoda; class Malacostraca; order Decapoda; family Lithodidae; genus Paralithodes; species Paralithodes platypus. The sequence continues at coordinate 52,516,799 of CM064514.1, read as the reverse complement.
TTCATTCCATTAAAACATATACTGTACTTAAGTCGGTTACTTTTATATCAATCAGTGTTAATTGTCTCACGTCAATCATAAATTTATGTACCAATAACATATGGAGGCAATTGTACAGTACCTTCTTCTCTTTCGTTCTAGGTATAAAAAAAAAAAAAAAAAAAAAAAAAATGTAATCCTATACTGGAAGACATCTCTTAATCATGGTACTGAAGTTCTGGAAGAGGGGTTCCAGTCCTGACGCTATTCTTAACTTACAGTGTGCTGGCATAATAATCCAGAAGGGTTGATAGCCCTCTGAAGCCCTATTTAAACTAACTAAGTAATCTTAATCTAGAGGTAAGTTTAGAAGTTGCCAGACGAATAATGCCAGGATAAAATTGCCAGGAATACAGTCTCTCTCTCTCTCTCTCTCTCTCTCTCTCTCTCTCTCTCTCTATCTATCTATCTATCTAAGACTCCGACCTTGAATCAGCGCCAAGTGGAATGTTTATCCTCAAGACGAAGGCAAAAGTCACGAGTGCTTGGTAAAACATAGGCAATTATTGATAGGACACCCCTTCCCTCTCATGCTTAGCCCCATGAGGTTGACATTTTTAGATTTTCGTACAATTAGTTTGGAGAATTTAAAACCTTTCATCCCATTTTTTTTTTTTTTTGCCAATATTATAGAACTTTCGTGCCATTTAGGTGTCATTTTTTTCCTGGCGAGCGATATCGAGCCTGTAGTTTAAGAGGAAGCGGCCTTCGGCCAAGATATTTTTCTATCGAAAAATGTACAACATTTTCTAAAAAGGGGGTGGGGGAGGGGGGGGGGTTAAAGCTTGGTAGAGGTCTAGGGAGCAAATTAATAGCCCTCTCTTAAAAGTATTAAGAATTGCGAGATAATGATATTTGCTGCTTTAATGAATCCAGGCCCAGGTGAATAATGCCAGAAAAATATTGCCAGGAAAAAACTCTTGCTGTGACTCCGACCTTGAACCAGTCCCAGGCGGAATATTTGCCTCAAGACGAAGGCAAATACGGCGGCAAACACCATCCAATATTGAGGCGCAAAAATACCCACCGCCACCCACTCCTTCCATGCCAAATCCTGCTGGGTATACATGGGAGAGAGGGACCTAGACGTACATGGACATATACACGCACATAACACACATATATGCAGAGATAAACGCACATAATTTTTTTCTCTCTCTCTCTCTCTCTCTCTCTCTCTCTCTCTCTCTCTCTCTCTCTCTCTCTCTCTCTCACACACACACACATATGATTCGCCTTTGTATATACACATAACACACGCACATATGATTCACACATATGATTCACCTTTGTATATACACATAACACACGCACATATATACTAAGGTAGGCAGATACACACGTGACTGGTACACACATAATATGTCTTCATATTATACACATGCATTAACACGACCTACACATGGGGATACCTACACGCACACGCACATAACACACGCACACATATATTAAGAGAGGTAGGTGTATACATCACTGGCACGCACACACATTATATTCAAACATACACATGTATTGACACAGACAGACGCACACATATACATACACATAAGCTTCACACACACACGCAGACACACACTTAAAAGAACACACATAAACCAACATATGAACAAACACGAGTACAGCCTGAAGAGAACAAGCACTCATAAACACAACGTATTACTACTCTCCCTCTCTCTCTCTCAAACACACACCCACACTAGCACACACACACACACACATACACTCACATATTCACAAACAAGCACATACATATCCTCCACACGCACACAGCCAGCCAGCCTCCATACACACACACAGATACACACACACACAAACACACGCAAACACACACTCCGCACACACACATACATATATGCACAATTACGCCCACAATCCCACACGCAAACAGGCACATACACACACACACTCTCTCCACACAAATACACCCCCTCCCCCCCCACACACAATCCCGCCCACACACCCCCAGCCAGCCACACATACCCTCCACACACACTCACCCACATACACACAATCACGCCCACACACACACACAGCCAGCCAGCCATCCACACCATCATACGTGAGATGCTTCCCTGACGTATTCCGTAAATGAACCCAGCAGTATTTTTTCTTGAGTGCATAAATATTATAATATATGCAAGAGAATAGATATAGATATATATATGCAAGATAATAGATATATATATACCGTACTTAGGGGTGAAGTTATATTTTTTAGTCGATTATTTCATATATATATTATTGTTTTAGTCTCCTCCCTAGACCTCCATGAAACCTAAAAAAAACATCCATTCGAACCCCCTTCTTGAGTAATTTGTACATTGTCCCCAATGTATGTTCCAATGTTCCAAAATTACCAGGTCACTATCGTTCGCCAGGAAAAAATGTACACCTTAATAGCACGTAAGGTCTTAATATTGACAAAGAAATGGGTCGAAAAGTCATAAAATCGACAAACTAATGGGGTAAACATCTTAAAATCTGAAAACTAATGGGGCTAAAAATGAAGAAGGGGATCTAGAATAACAACCCATCTCCCCTTAAAACACGTATTTGCATCATATACTGGCTTAACTCTGCTCGGAACTTAAGGGGATGTATTTAGTTTGTTCCCTAGACCTCCATCAAGCTTAAAATTACACCCCCTTGAGTCCCTTTCAAGGTAAATTTGTACATTTTTCGGTAGAAAAATTTCCCGGCCGAAGGCCGATTCCTCTTAAATTACAGGCTCGCTATCGCTCGCCAGGATAAAATCGACACCTGAATGGCACGAAAGGTCCTAATATGGGGTGAAAGTTCTTAAAATCGCTAAACTAATGGAGCAAACATTTTATAATATCAAAAGCAATGGGGCTAAACATGAGGGAGAAAGGGGTCAAGAAAAAAATCCCTCAAGTGGAGATCTCCCCTTAATGTATTTTTCACCAAAAGCCGTTCATAACCCTTTCATCATAGGGTGACGTGCTTCTTCCTCTTATCTTGGCTATCAGTCGACGATTTTATTCAGATTAGGAAGGGCATATGGGAGTCAGCGGGTTAATTGAGATAGTATTTACCCTTTATATTCCCTCAGATCCTTCCTAAGTTGTACAACACATAATTATCAACTGACCATAAAGAGATAAAAACACACATCTTTTGTTCTTGACTGTACCGTGGAAGCTCGTGAATCATCATCCTCTTCGAAGATTCATAAATCCTTTTAAGTGCCGGTGCCGTCCTCGTAACCTTATTCTGGCTACTGACAGACGATTTAAGTGCCGGTGCCGTCCTCGTAACCTTATTCTGGCTACTGACAGACGAATTGGCTACTGACAGACGATTTAAGTGCCGGTGCCGTCCTCCTAACTTTATTCTGGCTACTGACAGACGATTTCATTCAGTTTAAAATGGTCCTCCAGCTATCAACAGTCTTCAAACTATCCCCTTCAACCCTTTTTACTGCCACGGATCCTTCCCAAGCTGCACAAAATCGTCTAAATATAGCTAGAATAAAATTAATAGACGTCGCCGTTACAGAAGGGGTTAACCGTACCGTAGGAAGCTCGTGAACCCTCGGAAGCCACACAAATCCTACCTCAATCGTGTGGGAAGAGTGTTGCCTAGTCCACACTGAACGAAGACTTTGGGAACTGAGCGATGATTTGTGAAAGAGAACTGATTATTACCCAGGTTCTTTCGATTTCTAAATGTTTCGCTTGCGGCTTGGAGAAACGTTGAACAGTGGCTGGTCCGACGTCTTGTTTGTTATTATGATATATTGTTCTTAATATTATTGAGGATATTGCTTGCGTTTGCCATTTTCGAGTAGTGTATAATAATAGCGTGTCCCCTAGGCTAACATAAACGCCTTCCGAGCCATCCCTCGAACTACCCACCCGGACCCCATTCGAGCTAAACTTGAAATGTTGTCGATAGAAAATTGTCCAGGTCGAAGCCCGATGTCTTCTATATTATAGGCTCGTTATCGCTTGCCCAGAAAAAAATCGGCACCTGAATGGGGTGAAGCGTCTTATTACCGCCTACGAATGGGGTGAAACATTTTCTATAGGTGCGTTCCGGAGAGACGTCCCTCAGACCAAATAAGGTTATGAGGTTAGGAAATGGACAGTTGGTATGCCCTACTACAGTTGGTACCCCTGCTTCATCCCTCATGCTTTCCGCCCCCCTTCACCATTCCCTCCACTATTCCACTTACCCCCCCTCCCCCCTCACCCTCCCACACACCACCACCACCACAACACTTCCACCACTCCCCCATCCCACCCTCACCCTCACATCCCATCTTTTCCTCCGCTCCTCCATATCACTAACCTCCTCCCTCTATCCCGCGATTTCCTCCACCCCCGTATCTCAGTCCTCCACCCCCCCCTCTCCCCTCTCCCACATTCTCCTCCTGTCCCCCCTCTCCTCCACTCCCCCCTTCCTCCCCAATCCCTCCTCCCTTCCCTCCCCTACACTGTCTACACACCTGCCACGTGATCTCCGGTGAACCAAGAGAAGCGCACGTGACCCTGATAACAACAACTGCAAGGCTTTCCAATGTTTGCATCTCAACATTTGTTATCCTAACCACGACTTGGCATGTAGAATTAATGAACAGAAACTATAATGTACTAAGTCCAAGGATGTTAATAGGCCGGAAACGCGTCGAAGTTAGGGAGAGAGAGGGAGGGAGTTGGGCGGGGCTTGTATGTGATGTTCGGGGTTGGTGGGGCAGGGTAAACTTTTCACTGGTGTCCGAATGAGATGACTGCAATTTTCACGGAAGTTCGTTAAATACAAAGTGATATAATTTAATCTATTTTAAGTGATCACTTTGACTTGTTATGATGCAAAAAGTGCTTGTAATATTAAAAGAGAATTATGTAAGACCTGCAGTTAATAAATATATTGAATATATTTGTATGTAATTGGATCCCGAATTAGGACACGGTCAGCAAGTTCTCACGTTGCTCATCAGTTTGCCTGTAGCTCTTGAACGTCGTGTAGTGTGTTCGCGGTAGAGGATATTTCTAGAGAACTTTGACGGCCTATTGACTTCTTGTGATATAGAACAGTATATGACCAGAACACTGAATGACGGACTTGTGAAATACGGTACACCAATGAACTACACTTATTGAAACTTAGTGTTGTTGAATCGAAGGGCGGGGGGAAATACTCCATGCACTCTACCACGGCGTGGGTCAAGCCTCAGCGGCCTCTTGGGGAAACAATGGGCCCAAACTTTGAGCCAGGAGGGTCCACAGCACTCCTGGGATGTAAACGATGGGATAGTGAGGTGAAATCTAAACTTTTTGAAATCTAAAGATAATTCTAATCTAAATCTTATATGTGACGAACAATGATACCCGGCAGGAAAATGACACGTGGTGAGAGGAGACGAGAAGGGTGGAGCCAACACCCCTGTAGGCTGAAGGCGGCTGAGGGCACCGACGTAGGAAGAGGTGCCCACGAAGGAACCGCGAAGAGAGCTTGAAGATTGTGATGGTGCAGGGTGTCTATAATGTGCGTTTGAGATTGCTGCAGTGGTGTGGGATGAAAGAATACACGGTGGAACGAAGTCGTCTCCGGGTAGCAACAACGACTGGACGCTGGACCAGATCTTTGGAACAAGGTATGTAGGCTATGTTTATGTTTCACGTGTTACTGTACGGTACTGATTGTTTGACGAACAGATAATATCTTTTATTATATCTATGTATGTATCTCTCTCCCTCTATCTTGCTCGCTCGCTCTCTCCCACTATCTCTTGCTCTCTCTCTCTTGCTCGCTCGCTCGCTCTCTCTTGCTCGCTCGCTCGCTCGCTCTCTCTTGCTCGCTCGCTCGCTCTCTCTTGCTCGCTCGCTCGCTCTCTCTTGCTCTCGCTATTGCTTGCCCTCTCTCTAGCTATTGCTTGCCCACTCTCTCGCTATTGCTTGCCCACTCTCTCTCGCTATTGCTTGCCCACTCTCTCTCGCTATTGCTTGCCCACTCTCTCTCTCGCTATTGCTTGCCCACTCTCTCTCGCTATTGCTTGCCCACTCTCTCTCGCTATTGCTTGCCCTCTCTCGCTATTGCTTGCCCTCTCTCTCGCTATTGCTTGCCCTCTCTCTCGCTATTGCTTGCCCTCTCTCTCGCTATTGCTTGCCCTCTCTCTCGCTATTGCTTGCCCTCTCTCGCTATTGCTTGCCCTCTCTCTCTCTCGCTATTGCTTGCCCTCTCTCTCTCTCTCGCTATTGCTTGCCCTCTCTCTCTCTCTCGCTATTGCTTGCCCTCTCTCTCTCTCTCTCGGTATTGCTTGCCCTCTCTCTCTCTCTCGCTATTGCTTGCCCTCTCTCTCTCTCTCGCTATTGCTTGCCCTCTCTCCCTCTCGCTTGCCCTCTCTCCCTCTCGCTTGCCCTCTCTCCCTCTCGCTTGCCCTCTCTCTCCCTCTCTTGCCCTCTCTCCCTCTCTTGCCCTCTCTCTCCCTCTCTTGCCCTCTCTCCCTCTCTCTCTCTCTCGCTATTGCTTGCCCTCTCTCTCTCTCGCTATTGCTTGCCCTCGCTCTCGCTATTTCTTGCCCTTTCTCTCTCGCTATTGCTTGCCCTCTCTCTCTCGCTATTGCTTGCCCTCTCTCGCTATTGCTTGCCCTCTCGTTATTGCTTGCCCTCTCGCTATTGCTTGCCCTCTCTCTCTCTCGCTATTGCTTGCCCTCTCTCGCTATTGCTTGCCCTCTCTCGCTATTGCTTGCCCTCTCGCTATTGCTTGCCCTCTCGCTATTGCTTGCCCTCTCTCGCTATTGCTTGCCCTCTCTCGCTATTGCTTGCCCTCTCTCGCTATTGCTTGCCCTCTCTCGCTATTGCTTGCCCTCTCTCTCTCGCTATTGCTTGCCCTCTCTCTCGCTATTGCTTGCCCTCTCTCTCTCGCTATTGCTTGCCCTCTCTCTCTCTCGCTATTGCTTGCCCTCTCTCTCTCTCGCTATTGCTTGCCCTCTCTCTCTCTCTCTCGCTATTACTTGCCCTCTCTCTCTCTCTCTCGCTATTACTTGCCCTCTCTCTCGCTATTGCTTGCCCTGTCTCTCTCTCTCTCTCGCTATTGCTTGCCCTCTCTTTCGCTATTGCTTGCCCTCTCTCTCGCTATTGCTTGCCCTCTCTCTCTCGCTATTGCTTGCCCTCTCTCTCTCTCGCTATTTCTTGCCCTCTCTCTCTCGCTATTTCTTGCCCTCTCTCTCGCTATTTCTTGCCCTCTCTCTCGCTATTTCTTGCCCTCTCTCTCTCGCTATTTCTTGCCCTCTCTCGCTATTGCTTGCCCTCTCTCTCGCTATTGCTTGCCCTCTCTCTCGCTATTGCTTGCCCTCTCTCGCTATTGCTTGCCCTCTCTTGCTATTGCTTGCCCCCTCTCTCTCTCTCGCTATTGCTTGCCCTCTCTCTCTCTCTCGCTTGCCCTCTCTCTCGCTATTGCTTGCCCTCTCTCTCTCACTATTGCTTGCTCTCTCTCGCTATTGCTTGCCCTCTCTCGCTATTGCTTGCCCTCTCTCGCTATTGCTTGCCCTCTCTCGCTATTGCTTGCCCTCTCTCGCTATTGCTTGCCCTCTCGCTATTGCTTGCCCTCTCTCTCGCTATTGCTTGCCCTCTCTCGCTATTGCTTGCCCTCTCTCTCTCTCGCTATTGCTTGCCCTCTCTCTCTCTCTCGCTATTGCTTGCCCTCTCTCTCTCTCGCTATTGCTTGCCCTCACTCTCTCTCGCTATTGCTTGCCCTCACTCTCTCTCGCTATTGCTTGCCCTCTCTCTCTCTCGCTATTGCTTGCCCTCTCTCTCTCTCTCTCGCTATTACTTGCCCTCTCTCTCTCTCTCTCTCGCTATTACTTGCCCTCTCTCTCGCTATTGCTTGCCCTGTCTCTCTCTCTCTCGCTATTGCTTGCCCTCTCTTTCGCTATTGCTTGCCCTCTCTCTCGCTATTGCTTGCCCTCTCTCTCTCGCTATTGCTTGCCCTCTCTCTCTCTCGCTATTTCTTGCCCTCTCTCTCTCGCTATTTCTTGCCCTCTCTCTCGCTATTTCTTGCCCTCTCTCTCGCTATTTCTTGCCCTCTCTCTCTCGCTATTTCTTGCCCTCTCTCGCTATTGCTTGCCCTCTCTCTCGCTATTGCTTGCCCTCTCTCTCGCTATTGCTTGCCCTCTCTCGCTATTGCTTGCCCTCTCTTGCTATTGCTTGCCCCCTCTCTCTCTCTCGCTATTGCTTGCCCTCTCTCTCTCGCTATTGCTTGCCCTCTCTCTCGCTATTGCTTGCCCTCTCTCTCTCACTATTGCTTGCTCTCTCTCGCTATTGCTTGCCCTCTCTCGCTATTGCTTGCCCTCTCTCGCTATTGCTTGCCCTCTCTCGCTATTGCTTGCCCTCTCTCGCTATTGCTTGCCCTCTCGCTATTGCTTGCCCTCTCTCTCGCTATTGCTTGCCCTCTCTCGCTATTGCTTGCCCTCTCTCTCTCTCGCTATTGCTTGCCCTCTCTCTCTCTCGCTATTGCTTGCCCTCTCTCTCTCTCGCTATTGCTTGCCCTCTCTCTCTCTCGCTATTGCTTGCCCTCACTCTCTCTCGCTATTGCTTGCCCTCTCTCTCTCGCTATTGCTTGCCCTCTCTCTCGCTATTGCTTGCCCTCTCTCTCTCTCTCTCGCTATTGCTTGCCCTCTCTCTCTCGCTATTGCTTGCCCTCTCTCTCTCTCTCTCTCGCTATTTCTTGCCCTCTCTCGCTCTTGCGTGCCCTCTCTCTCTCTCGCTATTTCTTGCCCTCTCTCTCTCTTGCTTGCCCTCTCTCTCGCTATTGCTTGCCCTCTCTCGCTATTGCTTGCCCTCTCTCTCTCGCTATTGCTTGCCCTCTCTCTCTCGCTATTGCTTGCCATCTCTCTCTCTCGCTATTGCTTGCCCTCTCTCTCGCTATTTCTTGCCCTCTCTCTCTCTCGCTATTGCTTGCCCTCTCTCTCTCTCGCTATTGCTTGCCCTCTCTCTCTCTCGCTATTGCTTGCCCTTTCTCTCGCTATTGCTTGCCCTCTCTCTCTCGCTATTGCTTGCCCTCTCTCTCTCTCGCTATTGCTTGCCCTCTCTCTCTCGCTATTGCTTGCCCTCTCTCTCTCGCTATTGCTTGCCCTCTCTCTCTCGCTATTGCTTGCCCTCTCTCTCTGGCTATTGCTTGCCCTCTCTCTCGCTCTTCCTGGCTCTTGCTCTTGCTGGCTTTCGCTCTCGCTGGCTCAAGATTTCGCTCTCTCTCTCTCTCTCTCTCTATCTATCTTTTTATATATATATATATATATATATATATATATATATTTATATATATATATAATATATACTGTATATATGTACAGTATATAATTATATATATATATATATATATATATATATATATATATATAATACAGTATATACTGTATATATACGGTATATACTATACAGTATATATATATATGTATATATATATATATATATATATATATATATATATATATATATGCATATATCAGTTGTGTGTGTTGTACAGTACGTTTACTTGCGCTTAAGTCATACTCTGCACATATATTAGTTTTTCGATTTTAAGACCTTTCGCCCCATTGTTTGTTAAGACTTTTGGTGCTATTTAGGTGTCGGTTCTTTTCCTGGCGAACGATAGTGAGCCTGTAATTTTGGAAGAATCATCCTACGGCCGGAACATTTTTCTACCGAAATAATGTACAAATTAATCTAAAAGAAGGATCTAATGGATGTGTTTTAGGCTTGAAGGAGGTCTAGTGAGGAAACTAATATTAAACTAATAACATACATAAAATAATGAAATAAATACGCTCATCCACCCTTGAACCTTCTCAACAACACAGATCCTTCTTAAGATGTATGAAATCGTCTAAATTTAGCCATAATCCAAGGTAAAAGAGGACGTTACCGGTACTGAAGGGGTTAACAGACTCGCAGGGTGACAAACCGGGGCGATGTTGTTTGACGATTAAGGGGTAATGGGTCGTTTTTATGCCCCCCCCACCTCGTGTTTAGGCCCATTCATTTTCATATTTTATGATGCTCGACCCATTAATTTGGCGAATTTTAAGACTTTTCACCCCATTTCTTTGTCAATATTAAGACTTTTCGTGTCATTTAGGTGTCGATTTTTCCTGGCGAGCTATCGCGAGCCTGCAATTTAAGAGAAGCCGGCCTTCGGCCGGTGACCCTATCCTGTGACCCAAGGCAATTTCATTGTTTTATTTTTTTACTCTGAAAATGACTTGCCGTACATCTGAGTGTTTTACAAGCATTGGATAATGGGAGAAAACATGTTTACGGGGATTGTAACTTATTCCAACTAGGCTACTGTATAATGAGGAAAACTACCTAAAACCCAAAAAGAAAAAATCATGGGAAAATTAGTGATAGTTTCGGTAATATTTTCGGAAAATAGCCTGTGGATGCAGGCACATGCGTCTTGTACTCTTCACAGGTAAACCTATTAAAGGTGTAGTGCTTGTTTTTTGGTAAATATATATATATATATATATATATATATATATATATATATATATATATATATATCTATTAACATATTTTTGAGTTTCCTAGCTAGACCTCCATCAAGCTTAGAAAATACACCCCCTAGACCCCTTTTCAAGATATATTTGTACATTTTTCGGTAGAAAAATGTTCCGGCCGAAGGCCGATTTCTTCTAAAATTACAGGCTCGCTATCGCTCGCCACGAAAAAATCGACACCTAAACGGCACGAAAGGTCTTAATATTGACAGATAAATGTGGCGAAAGGTCTCAACATCGCCAAACTAACGAACAGAACGCCTTAAAATCTCAAAACTAATATGCTTAACGTGGGGAAGAAGGAGGTCCAGACAAAGCGACTACCTTCCCCTTAATTAAGATTAAGGGGAGGTATTTAGTTTGTTCCCTAGACCTCCATCAAGCTTAAAATTACACCCCCTTGAGTCCCTTTCAAGATAAATTTGTACATTTTTCGGTAGAAAAATTTCCCGGCCGAAGGCCGGTTCCTCTTAAATTACAGGCTCGCTATCGATCGCCAGGATAAAATTGACACCTGAATGGCACGAATGGTCTTAATATGGGGTGAAAGTTCTTAAAATCACTAAACTAATGGGGCAAACGTTTTATAATATCAAAAGCAATGGGGCTAAACATGAGGGAGAAAGGGGTCAAGACAAAAATCCCTCGAGTGGAGATCTCCCCTTAAGTACATCCTGTTTTTCACCTATGCTCTTATTTTCCCAACGCCATCACCGACAAGGCGCTGAAATATTCGCTGAGGAAAATGTAAAAACGATATTGGTTATGCACGGACAGATGTACCCCCTTCTTCCTCATGTTTAGCCCCAGTAGATTTCAGATGATAAATTAATGATACATGTTCTCTTATCGTGATATGCTCATATGTCGATTATTAAAACGCTTCAATAGTAATGCATTTTTGTATAGCATTCCATTAATAAATGTGTGGTTTTGGGTACACATAGAATACGGTACATTAAGGGGAGATCTCCACTTGAGGGATTTTTTTCTGGACCCCTTTCTCCCTTATGTTTATCCCAATTGCTTTTGATATTATAAAACGTTCGCCCCGTTAGTTTGGCGAATTTTAAGACTTTTCACCCCATTTCTTTGTCAATATTAAGACTTTTCGTGTCATTTAGGTGTCGATTTTTATTATTGAGAATATATCACAAATACACGTGAGCCACTAAATGTTTCCAGTCTCTCAGTGGGGATCGAATTGATTAAAGCGTCGGCTATCGTTCTGATGGTCGATGGTTCGATCCCCACTGAGAGACTAGAAACATTTAGTGGCTCACGTGTATTTGTGATATATTCTCAATATTTGTAACTCTCATGCTTTGTGGGTTAGAATTAAATTAAATCAATTTCAACCCGAGTTGCGTCGGGACACTAAAAAATCCGTGTATGGTATTTTGGAAATATGGATCCTACAACTAGGTTTGAATTGAAATATATTCGCCTAGTGGGTTTCCCTTCTCCCTAACATAAATAGGATAGAAGGCTGAGTGTCTTTTAGACTGCCGTGGTGTAATTGATTAAAGCGTCGGCTATCGTTCTGATGGTCGATGGTTCGATCCCCACTGAGAGACTAGAAATATATATATATATATATATATATATATATATATATATATATATATATATACAAACTTACTTACTTACATACTTACTTACTTACTTACTTACTTACACTCGACCCTCGATTTAACGGACTAATAGGGGGGAAAGCTTGTCCGTTACTGGAAAAAATCTGTTACTGGAAAATTCCCTCCAGACTTCTGTTTTTATATATATTGAGTATATATCACAAATACACGTGAGCCACTAGACTGCCGTGGTGTAGTTGATTAAAGCGTCGGCTATCGTCTGACGGTCGACGGTTCGAACCCCACTGAGAGCTTGGAAATATATATATAAATATTTAAATATATATATATACTGTATACCTGTATATAATATAATATAATATAATAAAAATAATAAAAATAATAATAGCCACAAAGCTCCTAATAGAGGCACCAAAATGGTGTCAAAAGATAAAGTTGGCCACACACTCCCCCCCCCAACCTTACCCCTTTTACCCCCACACATCAGACCCCCACTTTGCATGACCTGATAACAAGATTCAGTCCTCGGGTCCTCCATATGCATGTCACTTCCGCCTCACTCAGGGTTACCATATCAAGTCGCTAGATAGTAAGGACAGGCCAAAAATCGCTCGAATAATGCCACAATCTCTACAATATCGCACTAAAATGGCTCCGAAATGCCGAAAATCGCTAGAATAATGCCACAATCTCCACAATGTTGCACTAAAATGGCTTAAATCTTAAAAAAATCGCTAGAATAATGCCACAATCTCTTCAATATCGCTAAAAAAAATCCCGAATACTGCTAGAATTCATGTCGGTATATGTACAAATTTACCTCTAGATCGAAGTAATTGCCTCTAGATCTAGCAGGGTACCATATCAAGTCTGCTAGATAGTAAGGAAATGCCGAAAATCGCTAGGATAATACCACAGTCTCTGCAATATCGTGTTAAAATGGCTCAGAAATGCCGAAAATCGCTAGAATAATGCCACAAACTCTACTATGTCACTCTAAAATGGCTCAACTCTCCAAAATATCGCTAGAATTCATGTAGCTAGATGAAAACATTTGCCTGTAAGTCGAAGTCAATACCTCAGACCTAGCGGAAAAGTAGCTAAATTGGCAACACTGTGCTGCCTCGCTCACGGCCTAGAGCAGAAGTCTCGGCACACATTTTTACCTCCGTCACGTAAGCAAGGGGAAGGTATATTGCCGGTTGTCTCATTCTTATTTTTGTTCTCATTGTCTTGGAATAGAGTACAAAGATCTAAGAATCTAAGGTTCTCTTCTCACGGTATATCTTGGTCCCGTGCTGAAACAAAAAGGCTATTGATAGTTAGTTAAAATAGGAATTCAGAGGCTGTCAACCCTACTGAACAAGTACGCCAGCACGCTGTAAGTCAAAAATAGTGTCAGGACTAGAGCCCCTTTTCGAGAACTCTAGTCCCTTCGGGCTATTACATTTCACACACGCTCTTCATTCACAGGAAGCTTGTAAAACACTCATCAGGCCACATGTAGAATTCTAACCTGTTTTGTGTATTAAAGGGGGTGTCCCACGAGCGCATTCTCTGGAAATTGAATCGGAAACTTGATCGACGGTAGATTATATTAGGTACCGGTAGTTAAATTCATATGGAACTTATAAATTGAAGCTGCCAATAAAAACGAACAGTAAAGAACCTAAAATCTGAAAAGAATACCGGTTAAGATTGACGGAAAAATCGTCGTGTAACACCTTTTAGCCTGATGGTTTGGGCGGGCGGTATTTTTCCAGCAACCCAATGTGTGACCGGCCCCATTCAACCCCATTGATGTTTACATCGCGTGGGAATGTCTCGCACGGGACAAAACGTTTGCTTCATCAAAGGAGGAAAGGGGGGGGGGGGGGGGTTGTCCAAATGTCCAAATGTTTTTGTTTTGTTTTTTTATTACCGGTATTGTTTAGATATTGTTTAGATATTGTTTAGATATTGTTTTGTATTACCGGTATTGTTTAGATATTGTTAGTTTGTTCTGCTCACTTCTCGGTAGTCTTTTGTTTTCATAATGTTCATCGTATTTCGCAACAAAATCTTCCTATTAACAGTAATCAACATTTTATCGTTAACAGGAAACAATGAGAACATAAAGTAAGTGGAAGCTATATTATTTATAGAAGTAAGTGGAAGCTATATTATTTATAGAAGTAAGTGGAAGCTATATTATTTATAGAAGTAAGTGGAAGCTATATTATTTATAGAAGTAAGTGGAAGCTATATTATTTATAGAAATAAGTGGAAGCTATATTATTTATAGAAGTAAGTGGAAGCTATATTATTTATAGAAGTAAGTGGAAGCTATATTATTTATAGAAGTTGATTGTGAAATATAAATCGGCAAGCTGTAAAATCAGAATTGTTTAAAACAGGAAACAATTATTTGTTTTCCCTGATACTTGTATTTCGGAGGTTCCTTGAAAGATGTCGAGGCTACATAAAGTATCAAAATTAACCCTTCAAGACTCGTTAACGCATTTCTGTTCCATTATCTGACTATTATTACACGATCTTATTCAGATTAGGAAGGGTATTTTAAAGTTAGAGGGTTAATTGAGCTAGTGTTAACCTTACGATTCCCCCAGATCCTTCCTAAATTACATAACATCGTCTAATAATAGCATGAATAAACTGGCAAAATGCGTCATAATCTACACATTATGATCGCGACTGTCCACCCGCTTCAGCTCGGAACCATACATATTCCGATCTAACCTTTCCGGATATACAGGATTGTTCACGCCAAGGCTAGGTAGAAAAAATGTCGGACAAAGCGAGAATGTCGTGATTAGTCTGGGTTAACACTAGCTCAGCTGACGTTTTGGGGGGATTATTGTGCTATGTGTGTATGTTTTTATTTGTTTGTCTTGTTGCTTGAGGGCCTTCATTATTTTATCATTCTTAGCCTCCCCTCCCTTCCGCCAAACCCCTTTCCAGCTAAAACAAAACTTCCCCGGATAAATAAATAAATAAATAATAATAGTAATAATAATAATAATAATAATAATAATAATAATAAATCTCCATCTAAGTTTGTATATGTTTCGGTATACACAAATTCGGGCCGGTTCCTCTATAATTCTCCCTACCAATAAATGCCTACAGTGGCCGATAGAGGCGCTGAACGCAAGGTTTACCGCGGTGCATTGTGGGAAATGGGCGACATCGCGGAGCTATCCACCCTCCCTCTCCTTCAACAATTCTATAATATATGCAGTTAGTCAAAAATATTGTAGCTGACCCATACTTTGGTCTATGCATACTTTTGTTTTATATATTTTAAAATCACCCATATTCATAAATAACATATATTTACAATAAAAAGTCAGCAGGTATTTTCCCGCCAATTTTGTTATGATAATTAATCAGCTTATAATTATGTTTGTAGCTGCATATGGACTTTCCCTATATTACTATACTATATAAGCACTTGTGTAGTCGTATACTGTATAATAAAAACGTGTAGAATCACACAAAAATCGAGATAACTGTGCATAGCCTAGGTGTTGGGTATAGTGATGTCCACAGTCGTAGCCCTGGCGCCTTCGTTCATATACTTCCTCACTCCATCCTTCCACCTCTCCTTTGGTCTACCTCTCCCTCTCTGTCCCTCTACCTCACTCTCGTACACCCTCTTAGTCATTCTCTCGCTTTCCATACGTTCCATATGGCCGAACCATCTCAAGTTGTTCCTTTTCACACTTTCCAGCACATCTACCTCCACACCACACCTTCTTACTTCTTCATTAGTCTGTCTATCCCTCCATGTAACTCTGCACGCACTTCTTAAGTAATTCATTTCTACTGCTCTCACTCTTGGTCTGAGTCTCTCAACCAACGTCCATGCTTCGCTTCCGTAAGTCCGTAAGTCAGTGTCGGGATTACCACACTGTCATGCAAGGACTTCTTCACCTCCATACTGACCACCCTATTTCTTGTTACTGCTCTCAGCGTTCCTACAACCCTCTTCCCCTGTTGTACCCTCTCCCACACTTCTTCATCCATAGTCCCATCTTTACTCAACACACTGCCCAGATACTTAAAATAGTTGACGATCTCCATAGCCTGACCGTTCAGCTTCACCTCACACTCTGTGACTTCACCCCTTTCGAAGACCATAACCTTGCTCTTCCCCGCATTTACCTTCAAATTCCGTTTTTAGCACACTATTCCAAACTCATTTACCAGACCCTGCAACTCCCATTCATTATCACTTATCAGAACTGTATCATCTGCAAACAGCAGTATAGGTAGCTTCCACTCATTTCCCTCCCTTTTCAGCGATACACCAACATCCACCTTCCTAAGCTGCATAATATCGTCTAGCCTAAATGTAGCTAGAATAAAATATAACACGTGTCGTCGCTGGTGCTCAAAGGGTTAATCAGTTGTTAAGGGATTGAATTAACCTTCACCTGAAATAAAACTGACTATAATAACATTCTAGCCTATTTTTTTTACAGCGACTTTGAATTGAATCGAAACTTTTCTTTAATTGCCTACATAATTAAGCGATTTGGGAGAGCCATTTCCTCTCCACGAGGACTCATAAAAGACCTGGATTTACCCCTTGAGGATCCAAAAGACGCATTTTTACATTTTTGTTTTTATATATTTATTTATTTATTTATTTTTGGTCATCATTAGCCAATTTTAAATAGTTTAAGAAAGATCTCTAGGTAGGAAAAGGGTAAGACTTAATAAATGAACCCTTGAAACGCCATAATTCCTTTCTAAGCTGCATGAAATCGTCTACTGATTGCCAAACCTAAATGAAGAAACGTGTTATCAGATACTGAGAGGGTTAATATAATTGTTATTATTATTTTAACCGTCGACATATTTTTAATTTTATTCTGGCTCATACTAGCCTAATCGATTACATTCAGCTTGGGAAGGATATCTAGCGAATATAAGGCTTCGAACTATCTCAATCAATCCTCTTAACTACCACAGATCCTTCCTAAGTTACATATACTCGTCTAAACACGGCTAGAATGCAATATAACAGACGTCGCCCACACAGAAAGGGTTAACTGTGTTTTGGGGGTGATGATTTAGGAATGTGGCTCGAATCTTGTATTTAGTATATATTTATTTCAGTTAAATTTATGTTAATTTATTAATCTAGGCCTACTTTACTATCACTTGTGTGAATAGATAGATAGATAGATAGATAGATAGACAGATGGATAGATAGATAAATGAAAAAGATAGATGATAGATAAATTAATAGATAGATAGATATATGCCGTAGATAGATAGATAGAAGCCATAAAATGCTTATCTTCTGATCTAGCTACTATTTCCAATTGGGGTAGAGAAAACCTGGTTGCATTTAATGCTTCCAAAACTCAATTTATCCACCTTACTACCCGTCAGGAACCTCCAGAGGAGTATCCCTTATTCTTCAACAATACAAAAATCAACCCTTCATCTTCCCTCAATGTTCTCGGTGTCTCTTTTTCTTCTGCTCTCACTTGGAAAGACCATATTACCAGTCTCGCTAAGGCAGCCTCCCAGAAGCTGGGTGTGCTCAATCGCCTCAAGGGGTTCTTTACCCCTGCTCAGCTACTTGCTCTGTACAGGGGCACAGTGCGTCCTTGTATGGAGTATTGTTCACATGTGTGGGGAGAATCCTCTCACACCGAACTCCTAGAATCCCTAGATAAAGTAGAAAGGAAAGCTTTTCGTATCATTAACTCCCGTCCACTCACCAATTCTCTGCAATCTCTTTCTCTTCGCCGCAATGTTGCATCTCTCTCACTATTCTATCGCTACTACAATAATAAGTGTTCCTCGGAGCTTTCCCAGTGTATACCACCTCCTCTACGTAGGGTACGTAGTACCCGCCTTGCAACACAATCCCACCCCTACTCTGTGCAACTCTCCAACCCAAGAGTGAAACGCTATTCTCAGACTTTCTTCTATTCAACTGCTGAGCTCTGGAACTCTCTCCCAGAATCAGTCTTTCCCTCTTCCTATTACTTAAATTGCTTCAAACTCCGTGTGTCCAGGCATTTTGGCTCGAACGTCCCTTGATTTCGGCCCTGTCACTCTTTGAAATCTGGGGGAGGCACTCGCTGCAGGCAGTTATGCCTTTTGTCTCCCTCATTCACATAGAAAAAAATAGATAGATAGATAGATAGATAGATAGATAGATAGATAGATAGATGATAGAGAGAGATAAATAGATACATATATAAAGAGATTTATTACAATTATGTATTTCAATGTAATTTGCATATAGTTCTTTATTTCAGTTTAATTTAGTGGTATATACTTTTATTGAACCAGTATCACAATTGTAAACTTTGTATAGGGTATAATGTAGTGTGAGCCAGCTGTCTGTGGCTCGATTGATAATAACCAGAGTCCCGACGCCTGCCAATCACTACGTAATATTTACATCAGTGCTACCTTTAAGCAAAAATCAATTTTAATAAGTGAATATATAATTATTTATATACAGTATACAGTATATCTAATTATGTATATACAGTACACTATACAGTATATATAAAGTAATGAAACAAATGTAATTCATCTATTTATCTTAATATATATTCATCTATCTGTCTAACTATGTATCTGTCTACTTATATATATCTCTATCTATCTACAGTATGTATGTATGTATATATATATATATATCTATCTATCCATCTATTTAGTGTGTGATTTAGTGTAAGCCAACTGTCTGTGGCTCGTCTGATAATGACCAACATCCCGAAAGCTACCACTCACTACCACGGTTCATAATATTTAAAACAGTGCTACCTTTAAAAAAAAATATATATATAGTAACAAGTGAATACATTATTATATAAATATATAGCAATGAAACACATTGTATGTATCTAGCTCTCTTAATATCTATTCATCTATCTGTCTACCTATATATCTATCTATGTGCCTATCTGTCGTCCTATCTTTCCCTCTATCAATCCATCTATCAATCTATCTATCAAGCTACCAGTGTCTATTATAGTGTAAGCCAGCCGTATGTGGTTCGTCTTATAATAAACCCTCATCCCGACACCTGCCACTCACTACCGTACCACAGCAAAGGGATATACTATTTACAACAGGGCCAAGTTATTATATAAAAGAAAAGAAAAATATCAAGAAATCTATCCACTGTATCTGGCTTCCTATCTATCTATCTATCTATCTATCTATCTATCTATCTATCTATCTATCTATCTATCTATCTATCTATCTATCTATCTATCTATCTATCTATCTATCTATCTATCTATCTATCTATCTATATCCGTCTATCTTTCTTCCTATCTAACTATCCGTCTATCTATCTATCATGATGGAAAATGGTATAGATGCCATTAAGTCACGGATACTGTATGTTCAAAATAATGAACCCACCTTGCGGTAGGATGAAATTGTATCCACTGTATGTATGTAAACCGCTACCATGTAACCTTTTATGAAATACAGAATTAACTAACTCACTATCTATCCGTGTGTCTATCTATCTATCTATCTATCTCGTGTAAGCCATTCGCCCGTGGTTCGTCTGATAATAACCCGCGCGTCCCGACACCTGCCACTCACTACCACAGTAAAGGTACCGCACCTCAAATTTACAACAGGCCTTAGTTATTAAACAAGATGAAAACAAAAATGGTTTTGTATGTGTTTATATTACCGTATTTGACTAGTTTGTTTTCGTATTTTTGTTCTGATATTTATACCGTATATTAATTTCATAATAGTTACGATTTTGTATTATTTGTGTATTAATTATTTTATTATTATTAGTTTTGTTTCGTTTTTATGTATTTATTATTTATATATGTTGTGTGCATTAGTATCAGATAACCTTTGTAAGTAATTGTGTGTGTGTTTGTGTTTGTTTATATTAGTATTAGGTGTTGATGTTATTATTATTATTATTATTATTATTATTATTATTTTTTTTTTTTTTTTTTTTTTTTTTTTTTTTTTTTTGCATTAGTATCAGATAACCTTTTATAAGTAGTATCGTCTTTGCGCCAGCCGTCCATGGTTTGATTAATAATGACCGTGAGTCCTGACACACGCCTCTCACGCCCATCCCGACACGCCCACCTCTCGCTGGTGTCTTTATTTATCCAGCTGCCGGTAAATTCAATCCCTTAGTCATAGATTTGTTTAAGACTTATTGGACTAATATGAAACTGCTATGTCTTTGCGTCACATTAACCCTTTCAATACCAGTGACGTGTTGTATAGTGTATTCTAGTTTCATTTCGACGGTATTATGCAGCTTAGGAAGGATCGGTGGTGGTTAAAGAGGGTTGTTGAGATAGTTTGAAGCCTTAATATTGCTAGAGGTCCTTCCTTAAGCTGAATAAAATCATCTAATAGTTGCCAGAATATGATGAAAAGGACGTCCCCGGTACTGAATGGGTTAATGCTAAGTTTTCATAATTACCAATATATATATTACTACAAAATCTTCATAAAAGCTGAATAATCAAGAAGGGGACAGAGCCAATTATCTTCAACTAGAAACAGACTACACCACAGCACATAATTGTGTGTTAATTTGTATTTTGTTTGTATGTATTAATTGTTTTCTGTTGTGTTGTCACTATTATGGCTCTGTCTTGAGTCGCCCCCCCCCCCCCCCTAAAAAAAATTAAAATAAAATTAAAAGAGGGAAGAAAATAAAAACAAATAAAACAAACAGAAAAGACAAGTGGGGATTGGGCCTAAATATATAGATAGATAGATAAATATATAGATAGATAGATAAACATAATGTTCACCCGTGTTGGTCTTTACAAGCTGTCGTAATCGTATTCGAAAATCCTCGAAAAAAGTCAGATTGACGAACTCCAACATTTCTCGAGACATTTTGATCAGTTTGTTTGACAGTTCCTGAGTTAGTGACACAGACTGCAAGAGTTCTAGCTCTTATTTGTGACATGCAAGCTATCTACATATTTACAAATGAGAAATGCAAGAGACAGAACTGAAAATACTGTAGGCTATTTTAAACACACAGCCCCCCTCTCAAGATTTACATGTACATTTTTCGATAGAAAAGTAGAGATAGATAGAAAGACGGAGACAAGTCTAGTATCGTCAGCTGAGAATAAACAGGATATCTTAAACCAGCGAGTCTTTCAGTTCAATATGTTGCTGTTTTCTGGATTGCATGTTATATTAGCATTACTGTCTCCCCCGGCGAATCCGTTTGGCATTATCAGATGTAAAAACAAAAATATAGAATGTTTTTTTTTTTGTCTGATTATCTGTATTTTATAAGCAGCTGCATAATAACCTTTGTACATTTTTCACTAATCTTCTTTTGGACTTAAAACATTGTTGCTATCTACATTCCCTCCCTCTTAGTCCTAATGCAACTTAATTTCCTTGATTGCTTATGAGTTTCAGCTTTGAACAGCTACCTTGCTTCCTATGTGTCATCCATAACCATTTCATCATAACTGTTCAGCGTTTATTTAACATTTTCTCACCCTTGTATTTTAAAACCACACTTGAGGCGTTTACAAGGAGAAGGGGCGAATTAACCAATGTTCACGTATTCTAAAACCATATTTAAATGCTGCCCTAAACATTTGAAACGAAATATGCAAAAATAAAGAGTGATCTTTCTGAAGCTAAATGATATTTAGCCCTTTATCACAAATTAGCAGTCATTTGTATCATCTCCGTTCGATATAGGGTTAGGGAAGCACTTAAGGGGAGGTTTTTAGTGTGTTTCCTAGACTTCCATCAAGCTTAAAATTACTTCCCCTAGACCCCCTTTCAAGATAAATTTGTAAATTTTTCGGTAGAAAAATTTCCCGGCCGAAGGCCGGTTCCCCTTAAATTACAGGCTCGCTATCGCTCGCCAGGAAAAAATCGACACCTACATGGCACGAAAGGTCTTAAAATTGACAGAAATGGGGCGAGGGTTCTTAAAATCGCCAAACTAATGGGGCGAACGTCTTAAAATCTCAAAAGCAATGGGGCTAAACATGAGGGAGAAAGGGGTCCAGAAAAAAATCCTCCAGGTGGAAATCTCCCCTTAAGGGGAGGTATTTAGTTTGTTCCCTAGACCTCCATCAAGCTTAAAATTACACCCCCTTGAGTCCCTTTCCAGATAAATTTGTAAATTTTTCGGTAGAAAAATGTCCCGGCTGAAGGCCGGTTCTTCTTAAATTACAGGCTCGCTATCGCTCGCCAGGATAAAATCGACACCTGAATGGCACGAAAGGTCTTAATATGGGGTTAAAGTTCTTAAAATCGCTAAACTAATGGGGCAAACGTTTTATAATATCAAAAGCAATGGGGCTAAACATGAGGGAGAAAGGAGTCAAGAAAAAAATCCCTCAAGTGGAGATCTCCCCTTAAACTGCCGGTATTTATTTTCAGATAGGTTTGACAGATCCCAAGGTTAAGGCCTTGGGTTAACATTCCACACTGATATTTCGTATTGATAAATACGTTCAATGTAATGTTGTTGTTGTTGTTGTTGTTGTTGTTGTTGTTGTTGTTGTTGTTGTTCCCCAAGCTGCCTGTTCAGGTCATTTATGTTGTATAATGGCAAGGTAGCAGAAAGGTGTTCGGAAAGTAGAGTGTTTAGCATGATGCATAATTCTGTACCCAAATCGTTTCCTACGCTTCAGCCAGAGCAACTATTATCTCAAGAACTCTCCCAAACTGTTATGTGTGTGCGAACTGTTATGTGTTCTTCTCCTGTCACCTTTGTTTTCCTTTGTCGAGTCTCTTGCTGATCCTCCCTACACTTTATGGGAGTAAGGGCTGGCTACTGACTGACTGACTGATCTGACTCTACCGAATTGTGCAGTTATTAAAAGAAAAATATTAATGTTTCAGACGTCTCTTCAAAGTAAGCTTGCATATACTGTATAGTATTCAGACCATCGTATTTATTTAGATTTGTCTAATGCCTGTGTGTATTCTTATAAACCAATATCATGTTTTTAAAGTTAACAGACAAATGGGTGTGAAGGCTTTAGTTACACACACACACACACACACACACACACACACACACACACACACACACACACACACACACACACACACACACACATAAGCATAAATTTGCAAATGATAGTGCTTTAGCAGTTCCGTCGCCTGGGGCCTGAAAAATAATGTTGAAGGATATGTCAGAAATGTTGTCGAGTGCCGCCGCCACTGTCGCCGCCAGAGGAAATGTTCGGGACAAATGTGAGACTAAGAGAGAGAGAGAGAGAGAGAGGCCGTTTGTTGGGAGAGTGAAAGGAGTGTGGGAGCGAGGAGGCGGCATCTGTGAGGAGAGTGAAGGGGTTTAGGAGAGAAGAGGAGGCATCTGTTGGGAGAAGTAAGGGGTTTTACACGAGGTACACTGTAAAAAATGTGAGACTGGGAGAGAGAGGAAGACCCATCTGTGGGGAGAATGAAGGGGTTTTGGGGGCGAGAAGGGCCGTTTGTGGGGAGCATAGGGAAAACATGTGAGACTGGGAGAGAGGAGGACTCGTTTATTGCTAGAGAGGAGCTATGTGTGGGTAGATTTAAGGGGGTACTGCTTGTTTTTTGGTACCGGTAGATATATTTATCAATTATTTTTTGTTTTAGTTTACTTGCTAGACTTCCATCAAGCTTAGAAAAACACCCCCTAGACCCTCTTTCAAGATAAATTTGTACATTTTTCGATAGAAATTTTTCCCGGACAAAGGCCGGTTCCTTCTAAAATTAGAGGATCGCTATTGCTCGCCATGATATAATCGACACCTAATGGGCCCGAAAGGTTTTAACATTGACGAAGAAATGGGACGAAAGGTCTCAAAATCGCCAAACAAACGGAACGAACGTCTTAAGACCTCAAAACTAATATGCTAAACATGAGGGACAAGGGTGTCCAGAAAAAAGTGAGTAGTACCCCCTTAAGGTGGTTTGAGAGCAAGGAGGAGGCAGCATGTATGGGGAGAGTTCTGTCTGTTTTTTTTTTTTTACATGAGGTACACTGTAAACAATGTCAGACAGAGAGGGGGATCCATTTGTTGGGAGAATTAAGGGGGTTTGGGTGGGAGGAGCCATCTATGGGGACATTGAAGGTGGGTTTACACTCTGAACACTGTCAAAAATGTGAGACTGGAAAAGAAGAGAGTGAATGGGTTTGGGAGAGAGAAGCCATTTGTAGGGAGACATAGAGGTGGTTTTACACTGGGAACATTGTACAAAATTTGAGATGAGGAGAGAGGAGGAGCCATCTGCAGGGAGAATTAAAGGGGTTTCGTACGAAGTATGTTACCGGGCGGAATTTCTAGAAGGTACATGTATAATTTCTAACTAATGAAGGCGAATTATTTT
>CM064514.1:52379912-52492183 GCA_032716605.1 Paralithodes platypus | reverse complement strand
GTCATGAAATACTGAAAGAGTTCGATAACTAATGATAAGTTAATTGGTCTATTAGTTATCTCGCGTTTACTTTACCCTTTCTGTACCGGTGACGTTATTTTAGTTTAATTCTAGCTATATTTAGACGATTATGTGCAGTATATATATGAAGGATCTGTGGTAGAAAAAGGGTCAAGTGAGATAGTTCGAAGCCTGTTATTTGCTGGAGGTCTTATATAAAATGAATAAAATCATCTAATAGTAGCCAAAATAAAGTTAAAAGGACGTCACCGGTACTGAAAGGCTTACGTTTCTTGAAGCTAATTACCACTACTGTTTACTCTCAAGCGCTAATTGCACTCCGCGAGACGATACACATATATTAACAATATATATATTAATTAAAGAAAGACTTAACAGGTACTAATTATTTAAAACGGGTGATATCTTCCATCTATTTATTTAAAATTCTGCTGTATGCTCGTGATTTAAAGTTAATGCTAACTTTTCATATGTGTGTCGTTAGAATGGCAGAGATCCTGAAATACTGAATCAAAAGCTACTCATGCAATCAAGGGGAGGTATGTCGTTTTTCTAGACGTCTTCTCCCTCATATTTAGGCCCGTTAGTTTTCAGATATTTAGACCTTTTCTGCCATTTAAGTGTCGATGTTCTTCCTAGCGAGCGATAGCGAGCCTGTAATATTTGAGGGAATCGGTTTTTTCTACCAAAAATGTGTTCAAATTAATCTTGAGGGATGATCTTGAGGATGTGTTTTATGAGCTTGATGGAGACCTTGGGAAGAAACGAAAATAATAATCAATAAATATAAACAAAATATATATATAAAATAAATAACACTTACCCCCTTAACCCCCTCTTTACCGGCGACATTTTTCAATTTTATTCTAGCTATATTTATACGATGTGGTGCAGTTTAAGGAGGATATGTGGTAGTAAAAAGGATTAAGTGAGATAGTTCGAAGCTTGTTAATTGCTTGAGGCCATTTTTAAACTGAATAAAATCGTCTAATAGTAGCCAGAAGAAAGTTAAAGGACGGTGATGAACGGGTTAAGTATATTCGAATACAGACTAAGCCATGGATTCTATTCGAATACAGACTAAGCCATGGATTCTATTTATATACAGTAAGTCATATGTGTATAGGCCAACCAAACAGGTCCGGGGATTATTATTCAGTTTAAACTCATCAACTACGTCGTCAAATTAAAAGGCTTAATCCCTCGCCCAACAGCATATGGTTTGAATGAAGTATTTTTAATCAAGCGAAATGTGAATCCCGGGATATCATATCTGCTGTATGTACGGTAGTGGATTAATTTCAGTTTAGTATAAAATGACATACAAGAGTAGTAATATGCCCCACTTGCGCCAATTTTGGTATGTCGTGCTTTCATGAGTAGTATTATAAATGGGAAACGTCCTGTGTGAAATACCTAATTGGCTTTTATTATTTTCGATTGTCACAACACAAGTGGTGACATATCACAATTACGTGTTCGTCCAATTACGTGTTCGTCCAATTGTGCAGTGCTTGGTATTTGAAATATTCCGTTCACCAAAATAATAAGCTGAACTGTTCTATAAGTCAAGTTTCAGATTAGTGTTACAAAAAATTCATCAAATAATCAAACGGTTGTTATCCCTACTCGACCTTGGGTTTCGCAGGGTTGTGTGTGCAGCTTTAGTAACCTTAGGTAGCACACAAGTATTAAGTACCGGTATTTTCAATATTAGTTACATACATCCTCTTAAATATTAAAACTTGTCAATGTGTTTGCGTTATTATACATACAAGGTCTCGGAATCAGACGGATCTTAAGTTAATTGTTACTCATGTGAGTCATTTAATAAATGGGCATGGTTTGTCCTGCTCACGTGGCACAGGTTCGCTTGGGGGCGTTTTGTGCATGGCCACCGTCCGGGAATACGTAGATAGATAGATATACATATTGAGTGTGCTTATCTTTTTCAGCATACATTACTACTAATATGCCTTTATAAGCTTATATCATTATTTATTATAACACTTTAAATACCCGTTTCAATCCTTTATAAACCCATATTTGATATGTATATATGCTGTATATACCGGTTAAATAATTGCTCTGTCTTGAGTCGGCTACCCCCAAAATGGGGATTGGGCCTGAGCATATAGATAGATAGATAGATATACCGGTATATATATATATATATATATATATATATTTTTTAGAGGGGTGGGGTGTATTGGAAAAAAGGTGTAGTGAACTAGCCGAAATAAGTTCTGTGTACCGGTATCTTTCGTATGATAAAGTTTGGTTAATATATGTTAATTAGCGTAGAATAAAGTGCGTCAATATATGCAAATTAGGGTAAAATATAGTGTAAACATATGCCAATATAAAATATAGTTAATAAATATATGCAAGTTAGGCTAAAATATAGTTTAAATATATGCAAATTAGCCTAGAATAAAGTGCGTTAATATATTCTAATCCCGGTGTGTATACTCTTCCAAGTTATAAGTTATTCAAAAATATGCAGGAAATGTTAAGTAGGAGTATATTTTTTCCCGTGGTAGTATAGCGGTTTAACGAGACCCGAGAGAAAGAGAGAGAGAGAGAGAGAGAGAGAGAGAGAGAGAGAGAGAGAGAGAGAGAGAGAGAGAGAGAGAGAGAGAGAGAGAGAGAGAGAGAGAGAGAGAGAGAGAGAGAGAGAGAGAGAGAGAGAGACTGAATTTTAATAATATTGGATTTGCCAAAAGAATGTAAAAATAAATCTAATTATTAATCAATTAATGTACACTGAATTACCATCTAAAACAATTACCTTGAAGAGAAAACCATGAAATTGAAGCTAAGCCCAAAATACCTGGATAAATGCTGACGGAAAAGTGAAAATTGGGCGGAATGTTTTAGTGATAAATTATTATGGGAGGGATGAACAAAGTAGACTAGGGGAGAGAGGGAGAGAGGGAGAGAGAGAGAGATATATATATTTACGTAGATATATTTGCCACACAGATCTTACCATCCCTGCGAGGTGGCCAGGACTGAATCGTAGGAGAGAGAGAGAGAGAGAGTGTGAGATGGAAGGAGGTAGAAGCTGTGTGTAAGAGTGAGTGAGTGACTGAGTGAGTGAGTGTAGGGGAGAATAAAAGAACACCACACTACAGAGGAGGGGATAGAAAGAAAACCATATTAACAGTAGGATTAGATCAAAGCTCAAAACAAAGATGTGTATGAAAGGATTACACTATAAAATTAAAAAAGAAAACATTACAAATATGAAAAAAATCAGGAATACTACTAAATCTGGTAAAAATAAATTGAAGGTTAGGATAATTAAGTAAATACATATTATACTACAAAACTTTGGAACTATTTAACAAGTAGAACAATTAATGGAATGCAAAATATAAAATAAATATGAACTGGAAGAGGAAAACCATAATAATTGTAAAGTAAGTCGGTACCAGTAGTTACAATTGTATATACAGTATATATATATATATATATATATATAAAACAATATAGTAGAGGGGAACGTTATCTATAAAACAATATAGTAGAGGGGAACGTTATATAAAACAATATAGTAGAGGGGAACGTTATCTATAAAACAATATAGTAGAGGGGAACGTTATCTATAAAACAATATAGTAGAGGGGAACGTTATATAAAACAATATAGTGGAGGGGAACGTTATATAAAACAATATAGTGGAAGGGAACGTTATATAAAACAATATAGTGGAGGGGAACGTTATATAATACAATATAGTGGAGGGGAACGTTATATAAAACAATATAGTGGAAGGGAACGTCATATAAAACAATATAGTGGAGGGGAACGTTATATAAAACAATATAGGGGAGGGGAACGTTATATAAAACAATATAGTGGAGGGGAACGTTATATAAAAAATGTGTTGTAAAAATAATCTTACATTGCCAATGCTATCTCCTAACTTTTATGTAATTATGTAAGTGAATATTTACTGTGAATATCCGGTATCAAATAGTGTGTGAAGTAATTTTGTGTATGTACACACTTACACACACAGCTCGCTATCTCTCGCTCTCTCGCTCTATCTCTCTCTCTCTCACACACACACACACACACACACACACACACACACACACACACACACACACACACACACACACACACACACACACACACACACACACACACACACACACACACACACACACACACACACACACACACACACATTAACATACACTGATCATTAATAATCATAATGGTACTTGAACAACAAATATTTCACCACGTCTCCAGCAGTTTAATTATACCTTCTCCATTAATTAAAATGTATATATTAATATTACCAGCAATGGTATTACGAATTTAACTGTACTTAGTAAGGTATTTCCAACGACGGTGGGTAATTTGAAAATTTTACAGGAAAGACTTGGGCATTATTGTAACATCAGTCGACTAATGTTATGCATAAATGATTTATATTATTTTATAGCCTCCGCTAATATATATATATATATATTGACATATTGCTATCAATAATCGTACTAATATAGTTTGAAGGTGGTCTGGGTGAGTAATTTTAGTTTGAAGGAAGTTTGGGAAGGCGTTTTTTTGTTAGCTTAGGAGACAATCTAAAAATACATTACTTGAAAATGGCAGGATCAGTCAAAATCATCTATATATATTAAACCAATCGGGAACTCGACTGAAGATGGATAAATTTACGTGGTCTAATTATACACAAAGTTTATCTCATAAGCTGCCAGACCAGTGTTGAGGATAAATGTTGAGTGGAAAAAGTGTTCGTGTGATAGTTGTTTATGCACATTTTGACAGTTAAATTTGGGCTGTCATTACACGATATTAAACAATTTAGTAAATATCTGTGGGAATGACATGGATTAGGTGGGTACTGCTTGCTTTTTGGTCTATCTATTTATTGAGTAATTTATTTTTGAGTTTCCTCGCTCGACCTTCATCAAGCTTAAAGAAAGACCCCCTTTCAAGATAGTTTTTTTCATTTTACGGTAGAAAATGACCCTTCTAAAATGACAGGCTCTCTATCGCTCGCCAGGAAAAAATTGACACCTAAATGGCACGAAAGGTCTTAATATTCACAAAGAAATGAGGCGAAAGGTCTCAAAATCGTCAAACTAACGGAACGAACGTCTTAGAATCTCAAAACTAATAGGCTTAACATGAAGGAGAAGGGGGTCTAGAAAAAGCGTCTACCTCCCCCTTAACCCTCTGACTTCCATAATTATACCCTTCCTAATCTGCATAAAATTGTCTAATAATAGCCAGAAACTAGGAAAGAAATGCGTCATCGTATCTGCTAATTTTTGTTTTTGTTTTAATAATTTTTTTTAATAATAAATTCATCCTTTCGCTTATAGTACCTGTAGAGTGCTCGAGATTGGGGTGGAAGGGCAGAGGCAGACCGAGAGTAAAGTGGAAGGATGGAATTGAGAGGTATATAAGTGAAAGTGGCATTGGGTGGGAGGAGGGACGGCGACTGACAGAGGACAAAGGTGCAAGGAAGAGATTCATTCGTGGTCACCCTTATGGGGATTATGACGTCTGGCAATAGATAGATTGATGGATAGATAGATATATAGATAGATAGATAGATAGATAGATAGCTATATAGATTGGTAGATAGATAGATATATAGATTGATAGATAAATAGATTGATAAATAGATAGATATAGATAGTTAAATAGATATATAGATAAATAGATAGATATACGATATGTGCCAAAGAAGAAGTGATTCAGTCTAGGAGGTGATTGGTAGAGTGCATACCTCTGCTCTACCGAGCATCCCTTTAGTATGCGCTGTGATTATAGTCCAGTAGATTTGTCAAGCATGAACACTTATTTTTTAGAAGCATATTGTGACAGTTTCATAATCTTTCCTTCTCTTAACCCTTTCAGTACCGGTGCCATCCTTTTTATCTGTATTCTGGGTACTATCAGATGATTGTATTCAATTTAATGCTGTACTGTAGGGTACAGTAATACAAGTCCCCCCCTCCCCCCAGTCTCAAGCAATGTGGCCAAAATGGCAAGATAGAACAACCTCCCACCTCAAAAGATGAAGGAATACTGATTCTCCTAGCCTGCAGAGGCTTGGATATAAGCTGAGAAGTGTTGCCAACTCTAGAGCAGTGCTCATAAGGTCGGTCGTGGTACCAGGCACTGTCTGATACTGGCAGTTACAAGGAAAGTACATTACTGATGGCTCCCTGCCGTCGCTGGGACTGGGGAGTGATTTATCTACTGACGGCATGGAGCCGTCGCTGGTACAGGAGTTAAAAAAGGCCTCTAGCAATTTACAAGTTTCAAACTCTCTCATTTAACCCTTTTCACTACCACAGATCCTTCTTAAACTGTACAAGATTGTCTAAATATAGCTAGAATAAAATTAAAATAGACGTCGCCGGTACCGAAGGGGTAAATAAGTATAAATATAGCTGATATTATGAATTCAGGGGGATTGTAGTCAAAAGCTATTAAGCTAATTTGTTGTTATTACCCGGAAGTAATTAGGTGTCCGTGTGCTTTGTTTAGAAGGAATTTAATTTATTTGTTTACATGTTTATCTATGTATCTAATCTCTCTCTCTCTCTCTCTCTCTCTCTCTCTCTCTCTCTCTCTCTCTCTCCTCTCCTCTCCTCTCCTCTCCTCTCCTCTCCTCTCCTCTCCTCTCCTCTCCTCTCCTCTCCTCTCCTCTCCTCTCCTCTCTCTCTCTCTCTCTCTCTCTCTCTCTCTCTCTCTCTCTCTCTCTCTCTCTCTCTCTCTCTCTCTCTCTCTCTCTTATTCATCATCGCCCATTTGATACTTACTGTCATCACTTAGTCCTGTTTGGTCCGAGAGGGATTTTTTTTTGGATCTATCCTGTTTCGCTCCATTAATGTTAAGTTATTCAGTCGTCTCCCCTCATTAGTTTATTGAAATCGTGTTTATCCTTTGGAGTACTAGAGGAACCGTAGATTATAAGCTAAAGAAAATCGTTTAATGGTGACCAGAATTAGATGCAAATTCGTCACTGTGCTGGAGTGGTAAATACATACATGAACGCCATTTTATACAATCAACGTCAATATTGAACAAATGATAACGGTATTATTTGATGGTGAAGTATATAACATCATGGGGTTCGTTCGTTGTGTCTGAGATAGGATCAACGTTCATTTATTTGTGTATGTATTTATTTGTGTATGTATTTATTTGTGTATGTATTTATTTGTGTATGTATTGATTTGTGTATGTATTTATTTGTGTATGTATTTATTTGTGTATGTATTTATTGTATATTTATGATTACATTTAATTATACCATTTAATTTTCTCTTGCTTTATAGGCCTAAATGTTTTTGTCCAAGCATATAATAGAATTTCATCTAATGAGCTAATGTTTTTTGTTCTACTAAGGTTTGTGTATAATTTTTTTTGGATGACAAGCAGGCTTTTGTTTCCTTCCTCATTAAGGGGAGGTTAATATTGACTTTTCATTTATTTTCTTATTTATTCACTATAGGCTACAGTATTTTTTCTAGTTTCCTCCCTAGACAGTCGCCCATTTTCTGTTCACATAGGGGTTTCCATTTTCTATCAGCGGTGACTTTTCTAAACCCGTGATA
The DNA here is from genome assembly GCA_032716605.1 of Paralithodes platypus. Classification (NCBI taxonomy): domain Eukaryota; kingdom Metazoa; phylum Arthropoda; class Malacostraca; order Decapoda; family Lithodidae; genus Paralithodes; species Paralithodes platypus. The sequence continues at coordinate 52,484,546 of CM064514.1, read as the reverse complement.
ATGAAAGAGGAGGCGTGGGAATAAAACAGTGTGTGTGGTGGGGTAAAATAGGAGGTACCGGGGGAAATGAAGAGAGAGGAAACACGGTCAATCTTTTAAAACGGTCGGGGGAAGGAGAGTAGTTAGAGAGAGAGAGAGAGAGAGAGAGAGAGAGAGAGAGAGAGAGAGAGAGCGCGCAACATAAACAACCTTTTCTTGCAACGGTCTGTTGCTCGCGGCTGTTCTAGCTAATGTAGCGGCAGATTGGGCTAAGGTATTCTTCTTTTTATTATGTACAGGGACGAAGGGAATGGGGCTCTCGAAAAGGGGCTCCAGTCCTGAAAATAGACTTTACTTGCAGTGTGCTGGCTTAATAATCCAGAAGGGTTGATTGCCTCTGAAGTCCTATTTTAACTAATTATATTTTATCAATTATTGATTTATTTGTTTAGTATGCTCTATTGCTTATCAAAATGTTAATGGAACACTTATGATCTATTTGATCTTCAAAGTTCTATACGAGTCTCACTGAGTTGGGTTTTGTGTTTTAGCAGTAAAAGGACATTAGCTCATCATCTATTCTTGTATGCTCATATTTAGCTCAGTGACTACCTAAAACTATTCCTAATATGTGCGTAATATCCGTATACTTGAAAATCCCATTGGGTGGAAGAATATAAAACACACACACACACACACATTTCAAACTCCTCATTTGATCTCTTCCGACGTTTGACATTCCATTCTAATTGGCTTTACCTGACCTACAGTCCGTTGCCCCTTTAACCCTTTTCCAATTCCCTCATTTAATCTCTCCCAAGGATTTAACTCCCATTATTAGCCTCACCTGACCCTACCAGAACAGTTTTTGTATGTATGTATGTATGTTTGCTTGCATACGTGAGCGTTTATGTATACGGGCATGTGCACACTTACTGCATGTTCTTATGTTCTTATATATGTATGTATATATATGCGTATGTATGTGTGTACGTATGTGTATATATGTATGTTCTGTATATATATATAAGTAAAATAAATGTGTACTGTATATGCACTGTAAATCACTTACTCTCATGGTTAATTTATGATAATTTGTATTTTGCACTAGCATAATTATTGTATTAATTTCTGTTTTTAATGTAAAGTATATTATACTCACCCATTGTAAACTGAGCTTACCATTTTCATATCTGTACATCTCATGTTCATCCACTAAATTGTAAAATGTGTATTTTCAGCTCATGAGGCTGCCAGTCTTTAATAAACCGTTTATTATTATTATTATTAATACACACACACACACACACACACACTTCATTACTCCTTAGACTCCATCTTTATAATTAATTTTCTGTACCCTTGTCAACATATGCAAATTATTACTTTAAGAAAAGGACCCAACATACAGTCTTAATGTATGCTGTTATTTGGAGAGAGAGAGAGAGAGAGAGAGAGAGAGAGAGAGAGAGAGAGAGAGAGAGAGAGAGAGAGAGAGAGAGAGAGAGAGAGAGAGAGAGAGAGAGAGAGAGAGAGAGAGAGAGAGAGAGAGAGAGAGAGAGAGAGAGAGAGATGAAGATATAAAATAGCAAGAGAGCTGGTACACTACAAGAGAGAGAGCGAGAGAGAGAGAGAGAGTACAAAAGAGAAAGAGAGCAAGTGAGAGAGAGAGAGAGAGAGAACGCCAAGCCAAGGGGGTACGGTATCTCGGGTCACTTATCCAAATTAAGTCTTTTTACCCGAGTGCGTAAATCCTCACACCAGAGAAGGATATATTCTCGCCTCCCTCCACCACTGTATTGTTGTATTGTACACTATCTTATATTTACACACTATCTTACTATCTCACACTTACACTGTCTTATTATCTTACATTTTCACTATCTTACTATCTTACATTTTCACTCTCTTACTATCTTACATTTTCACTTTCTTACTCTTATATTTACACTATCCTACTATCTTACATTTTAACTCTCTTACTATCTTACATTTCACACTCTCTTACTGTGTTACATTTTACGCTATCTTACATTTTCACTCTTAATATCTTACATTTACGCTATCTTACTATCTTACATTTTCAAACTATCTTACTATCTTACATACACACTATATTACTATCTTATATTTCCACTATCTTACTATATTATACATACACTCTTACTATCTTCCATTTTCACACTATCTTACTATCTTACATACACACTATATTACTATCTTATATTTCCACTATCTAACTATCTTACATTATAACTTTATCTTACTATCTTACATTTATACTATCTTACTATCTTACATTTTCACTTTCTTACTATCGTACATGTTCACTATCTTACTATCTTACATTTACACAATCTTACTATCTTACATTTTTACACTCTTTTACTATCTTAAGTTTACTATCTTTCATCTACATTATCTTAAATTTACATCATCTTACTATCTTAAATGTACACTATCTTCCTTCTTCCTTTATTTAATTGCCCTTACATTATACCGGGTTATATCTTTGTCTTGTTTAATCATTGTTTACTTAGTAGTTATTGTCTTCTTTGTTTACTTGGTGCACTTAGATTATCACCCTCTTACTTTCTCACTTTATTCCTTTTGTATTGAGAATTTTTGTTTGCATCGTTTTATCATTGTTTATAAATATTTACTTTCTTTTTCTTACACATCGTGGTACAGTTTGTGCACAGCATAAGTATTGTATGTACACAAATGGATGTGTGTATGTGTGTGTGTTTGCGTTTATGTGTGTGTGTGTGTGTGTGTGTGTGTGTGTGTGTGTGTGTGTGTGTGTGTGTGTGTGTGTGTGTGTGTATGTGTGTGGACTCTTTCAATGTACACAGCTTCGTTTGGATATTACCAGTGGCTTCAGTTTTCCCTATCTCTCTCTCTCTCTCTCTCTCTCTCTCTCTCTCTCTCTCTCTCTCTCTCTCTCTCTCTCTCTCTCTCTCTCTCTCTCTCTCTCTCTGCAGATGCTATTTTTGCCTTCCATTATTATTATTAATTTTGAGTTCTATACAATCTCTATTAGAACTAAGTCCTGACCATCTTACTTGCATCGTAAGGTTTATGTGGTCACTGTAGCTGTATATTTCTGTGTAAATATCTCTCTCTCTCTCTCTCTCTCTCTCTCTCTCTCTCTCTCTCTCTCTCTCTCTCTCTCTCTCTCTCTCTCTCTCTCTCTCTCTCATCAGCCATTAGCCTACCTGTGGGTTTTACGACAGGTGCCATTATCTTGACTCCTATTTGGCCTCCGTCTCTTACGCACGTCAATGAATGGACAGATTTTTGTGCTTGTATTTGTTGCTTTTTCATCTGTATTGTTTACATTCAGGGTGTCAGACGAAAGTGGGTTCGTTGCTTTTTAGTCTGTATTATTGTATATATATATATAGGTGAAATTGTGGTATGTAGTTCAAATTATGTATTTGGAAGTGATAAAATTACCTAACAATGTTATTCCATGATAATTACCTAACAATGCTATTCCATAATAATTATCCTGTATTCCTTCTCATATTCATTCAATTCTTCAAACACAATTGCTATGGTTTGACAGCCTTTTTCCATTCGCATTCGTGTTCTTGCAGGGAAGAGAAATGTCAGTATGTGACGTATTTTTTTAGATGTCGACCTTAAACTTGACATCACGTTCAAAAGTACGAATATTGACTAAATGACTCTATTTTACTAGTAAGGAAAATTTGCTTACGTAACTCTAAGAAATATTTGAATATAAAGATAAGTTAGATATTGCATGTACAATTGTGGTACTTAATTTTCATTCTGTTTACTTTGAATTTCTCTTTACTTTCATATTGCTCTATGTCACTGTTTCCCTACTTCCTCCACCTCTTTCCTGTTATCTTATCGGTCTTTCTGCCTCCTTCCTTCTTCCTTCCTATGTAGTTATCGTTCTGTCTTTATTCCATAATCGTATCTCCTGTAACTCTCCACTGTTTCCCCTCTACTAAGGCCCCCAAGACTGCCCCACCAATGTATGATCAGTAATTAGTGAGCTGGATCCTTCTATTGATATACCTGACTTACCACTACTATTATATTATCTGTACGTGGCGGCTCTCTACTTACTTTGTTCCTCCTTCTCCTTCTTCTTATATTATCGGTCTTCTACTTCCATTATTTTTTATCAATGTATCTTTTTTAATTCTCCCCCCTATCCTATCTACCTGGAATGAACCGCAAGTCCTTTGATATCGTAGCTTCCCCTGTTAACTCTACACCACTTCCCCTCTCTCCCGTCCCCCCGAGACTGTCCTCTCTCCCCAGACCACCACTATAAGACCAGTAATTAGTGAGCCATCACTTGGTTCCCTCTCTGTATATACCGGTACGTAACTTACCCCTCCATATATCTTGTACTAGCGACTATCTACTGTGTTTCACCTTCTTGTTTGGTCATCGTTCTATCTCGCTACTTCCCTATATCTTGTTATTTATGTATATTGTTGTATCCTTCCACTATCCTACCTCCTGGAATGAACTGTAAGTCCTTTGATATCGTAGCTTCCCCTGATAACTCTACACCACCTCCTTTCTTCCCCGTCCCCCGAGACTGTCCCCTCTCACCAGACCAGTAATTAGTTGACTACCACTTGAGTCCATCTTCTCATTTCTTATCTTGAACTGACAACTCTCTGCCCAATGTTCTTACTCTCTTATCAAGCTATGGCACTGCTTACTACTTTGTGTGTTTTGGTTATCCTTCTCTCTTAAGGGGGGTCACCTGTTTGTTTTATCTTTCTCTCCTTTTCTCTCTTTCTCTTGCTTGTATCCATTCGGCTCCATTCAGCCTACTGTCTTAAGACGTTTATCCCCATCCTGGTGTCGATATCCTGTCTCCCTGGAATGAACTGCAATACCTTTGACATACAGTAGAGTAGGGACTTCTGTTAACTCTGTCCACTTCTCTTACCCCCCCCCCCCCCCTTTCCGGTCCCCCGAGACGGTCACCACTATAAGACCAGTAATTAGTGAACTACCAGCTGGATCCCTCTCTTGATAAACCTAACTTAGCCCTCTTAATTACTCCTGTCTCTCTACTTACTTTGTCCCTCCTTCGTCTTTTAGTATCGGTGTTTTTGTCTACTCCCTTTCTTCTAACTAATGTATTCTTCTTCATCCTCCCCCTGTCCTAATTTACCCCTCCTATTCCTATCTTATCATGGACGGGTATCTCTCAACTTACTTTATCATGGACGGGTATCTCTCAACTTACTTTATCATGGACGGGTATCTCTCAACTTACTTTATTCCTCCTCCTCCTGCTTCCTTTATTATCGATCTCTCTTGTCTACTTTCTTTCTTCTTCTTATTGTATTCTTCTTCATCCTCCCCCTGTCCCAATTTAACCCTCCGATTCCTATCTTATCTGGAACTGACAAAGCTCTTCTTTTTCCGCCCTTCTTCTTGTTATTTTATTATCGGTCTGTATCTCTCTCCCTCTTCCTTCCCATTTATTTTTTCGTTCCCTATTTTATCTTCTTATCAGCTTCTCACTACTTTCGTCCTTCTTGATGTTTATACACCATTCTTACTCTCCCCTTATTCTACTTTCTTATCGGTCTCTCTCTACTTCTATCCTTCTTTGCTGTATATTTATTATTATTCACCCTCCCTTTATTCTATTTTCTTATCGGTCTGTCTCTAATTCCTTCCTTCTTGCTCTATATTTATTATTCTTCACCCTCCCTTTACTCTACTTTCTTATCGGTCTTTCTCTACTTCCTTCTTTCTTGCTGTATATGTATTATTCTTGTCATTGTTACTTCCCTCTACTTCCATAATTCTTTCTGTTGATTTACCATTCTTCACCCTCCCCTTAACCTACTTCGTATCGGTCTCTCTCACTGTCGCCCTGATCGTCTCTAAACTCTCATATATCCACATCTATCCTCTGTTTACTTCTTTGATTGTTATGTTCTTATTAGTGTCTTTAAATCTATAATTGCTTCGTTTATCTATTGTGCTATTGTTCTCTATTTGAGGGCAAACTATATCATTACAAATTATATACTTCCAAAACTACTGTGTTTAAAAAAAGTATGAAATGGGTAATTATGGTGTCCATAATAGTATACCTTCATAAAGGTATACTGGTAGTTATAAACCCATCTAATATAAACACAGAAAGGTAAATCACTTTCAATATACCCAATGACTTTAAATACCATTTTCTATCCTAGAGTTTTTACCGACTACAACTACATCCTTCTCACCTTGAAAAAACATCAAGCAAAATAATCCGGCAGGCATTGTTTGTTCGTATTTCCACATACTTCTTTCCATTCTCTCTGTTTTGTCTCCTCTCCCTCGCCCTCCCCCGTTGTCGCCTTTGGGTGTACAGTTTTCATCAGTTCCCCCTTCTTCACTTCCTGTAATATCGTTTTCTTTTTCTCAGTATTTCATTTTCTTTTTGTCTTGAGATTCTCGTTTTTTGTTTGGATTGTGCGTTGATTGTGTTCTGTCTTCTCGCCACCCTTCTTCTTCGTTCGATCTCTCTCTCTCTCTCTCTCTCTCTGTCTCTCTCTCTGTCTCTGTCTCTCGCTCACTCTCTGTCTCTCTTTCTCTCTCTCTCTGTCTCTCTCTCTCTCTCTCTCTCTCTCTCCTCTCTCTCTCTCTCTCTCTCTCTCTCCTCTATCTCTCTCTTCTCTCTCTCTCTCTCTCTCTATCTGTCTCTGTCTTCTGTCTGTATGTCTGTATGTCTGTCTGTCAGGCTGTATTTGTGTCTGCGTCTGTCTGTCTGTCTGTCTGTCTGTCTGTCTGTCTGTCTGTCTCTCTCTCTCTCTCTCTCTCTCTGTCTCTGTCTGTCTCTCTCTCTCTCTCTCTCTCTCTCTCTCTCTCTCTCTCTCTCTCTCTCTCTCTCTCTCTCTCTCTCTGTCTCTTTCTCTTTCTCTCTCTCTGTCGTTTCATCAGTGCATATGTCTGCGTATTTATAGATTCGGAACTCTGGCATCTCTCGGTCGCCATAGGTCGCATGCAATCTCGTAGGTAAGGTAGAATATGCAGTGTACCGTACCTAGCTTTCCGAAAGTGTAAAATGTTTGCCTTAGGGGTGGAAGTGAACAATAAGTTAGTTTGTATTACATTAGTATTATTATTAGTGTTATTATTATTATTACACACACACACACACACACACACACACACACACACACACACACACACACACACACACACACACACACACACACACATCAGAGACACGCTAGGCACCGGAGAAAATAAGTGATAATTACGTAATAATTCTCCTGCGTTTTAATTATCTAGCTACGTCTGTGTCGTATGTTGGTGTGTGTGTGTGTGGGTGTGTGTATACAAGAGGGGTACGGTACGTTTATGTGTATTTGACTGGGGTGTGTGGGGGTAGGTCTCTTTCTCTCTCTCTCTCTCTCTCTCTCTCTCTCTCTCTCTCTCTCTCTCTCTCTCTCTCTCTTCATAGCTTCATATATTTTTATTATGCTCATATAGCTAGCTAACATGAACTACTTCTTAGCTAGCTGCACTTGCCACATTAATTACTATATGTATCATCATTCTTATTGTATATGTACCTTTTGGCAATTAAAAAAAAAAAAAAAAAACTCTCTCTCTCTCTCTCTCTCTCTCTCTCTCTCTCCCCCTCCCCCTCCTCCCCCCCCCCCCTCCTCCCCCCCCCCCCCCCCCCCCCCTAAAACACACACCCACACCACACACACCGTACCTCCGGACCAAATATAGTTACGGAATGCAAATATAGTCTGAAAATGAAATTAAAATATGAAATCATTAGCATACGGCATTCTGTAGTTGTATTTAGTAATTTCGTGTATGCAAATCTAATGGCCGTGGTGGGTTTGAAATTATGGAGTATATTGAGGCTAAACTTGGGATTCAAAAGTACAGGGGAAGCATTGCGTGGAACTTGGGGGGGTTGTATCCTAAAAATAAATATAGAAAATAGCTAATAAGTAAATAAATAAATAAATATATAGATAACACACACACACACACACACACACACACACACACACACACACACCCCAGTTAACAAAGATAAAATACAGTCAAAAGCATTAATGGCGGCTCACAATTTTGAATCCGAACATAAGCGAGACAATATTATTACAATACAATAAAAATGAGAGAGAGAGAGAGAGAGAGAGAGAGAGAGAGAGAGCGAGAGTGAGAGAGAGCGAGAGTGAGAGCAAGAAAAATAGAGAGAGTGTGAGAGAGTGTGAGTGTGTGCATGCCATTAGATTAAAGGTGACCCATAGAATAAGGTCCAGAGAGAGATAATGTGTGTGTGTGTGTGTCTGTAGGTGTGTGAGTGTGTGTGATATTAAATATGAGGTGACCCATTATAGAAGAAAGAGAGAGAGAGAGAGAGAGAGTTACATAGACACAATGACCACACAGACCTTACCATGCCAGCGAAGTATCCAGATAATACCCCCGTAATTTAAGGGAAGGTATTTATTTTTTCTCTATCCCTTTCTCTTTTATGTTTAGCCCCATTAGTTTTGAGTGTGTGAGTGTCATTAAATATATGAGCCATAGAGCAAGGCCAAGCTCGCAATGCTGTTTAAAGGAGCCCACCTCGCTTTTCTCTCTTTCTCTCCCTCTCTCTTTGGCTTGTATTCATTCGGCCCCATTCAGCCTACTGTTTTAAGACGTTTAGCCCCATCCAGGTGTCAATATATTCCTGGCGAACGCTGGCTCGCTACCGCTTGCTAGGAAGAAATCGACACCTGGATGGGGTTAAACGTCTTAAAACAGTTTGCTGATTGGGGCCGAATGGATACAAACCAGGGAAAGAGAGAAAAGGAGAGAAAGATAAAAAAAAAAACGGTGACCCCCTTAAAGATACCCCGTAATCCCTTATCTCTCTATTGTGGTGTTCTCAGTAAACTTGATATATGTGGCCGATTGTAAATGTGGTGTATCTGTGTGTGTGGATGTTTCGTGTATCTGTGTGTGTGTCTGTGTGTGTGTGTGTGTGTGTGTGTGTGTGTGTCTGTGTGTGTTTGCGGTGGAGTTATTTTTAAGCTGGTTTGTGATTTATTTTGTGTGTGTGTGTGTGTGTGTGTGTGTGTGTGTGTGTGTGTGTGTGTGTGTGTGTGTGTGGCAGTTGTGCATTATTTCAGTGTTAATATGCGAGTTATCTATTTGCATGTGTGTGTGTGTGTGTGTGTGTGTGTGTGTGTGTGTGTGTGTGTGTGTGCATATATAACTGTGCGTGTATACGTGTATGAATGTGTTTGTGTGTGTGTCTGAATAACTGTTCATGTGTGGGTGCATATATGTGTATGTATACATATTTGTGTATGTATGTATCTATACATGTACAAGTGTGTGTGTGTGTGCGTATATGTGTATGTAAAAGTGTGTGTGCGTATATGTGTGTATATATATACCGGGTAACTGTGCAATGTGCATCATGTCTGTTACAGGAAGGGGTAGGACATGAGGTCAAGGTTAGCGTCACTACCAATATATATATATATATATATTATATAGCTGGAAAAATATCACCACCTCCTCTAGCATTCTGTGTGTGTGTGTGTGTGTGTGTGTGTGTGTGTGTGTGTGTGTGTGTGTGTGTGTGTGTGTGTGTGTGTGTGTGTGTGTGTGTGTATATATATATATATAACTGTGTATGTGTCTGGTCTAGGAATTGGTGGGATTTAAGTTCAAGGTCACTACAAATAAATACCATATAACCATTAACCAGGATAAAATTACCCCCACCTCGCGTGTTGCACTGCCCAAACTTATTATATACCTGTGTTGTTTCTGTAATGTAATAATAATAGTGTTGGTGCTATTCACTCTATTATTATTATTATTATTATTATTATTATTGATATAATATTTTACTCGGTAATTATCAATGATCATATCATTATTGATTATTAATTTATGTTAATGTATCTTTTATGCTGCTCAGGCAATATGTTTGCAAAAGTACTACGAATTGTTTACTTCGCTAGTATTATATATATTTGCGAATTAGTTGCATAGAGAATATCTTTCAAGAAAGTTATGTTATGTACTATTCATTAATTACCTACGACACATAGCTCGCATGGCCTATGTAGGAAGAAAATAAATAATAATTATGTTTATAAATTCACTTGGTGTATTACAAATATATAAATCCCTGGGAAGGATCTGTGGTAGTTAAAAGGTTGGTTGCTATAGTTTGAGGTTGTATAAAAGGTTGGTTGATATAATTTGAGGTTGTATTATTGCTAGAGGTCCTTCCTAAGCTGCATAACATCGATTAATAGTGGCCAAAAGATAATAAAAGACCGTCGACGTCGCTGAACGGGGCAAACTCTTCTAATAATAGTCAAACCGAGCGTCATAATTCTCAAGGGGTTAAGCCTACGCTCCTTCCTACCATCATCCCCCAAGCTGTGCAATTAGGTTTTCAGATTTTAAGACGTTCGGTCCATTAGTTTGGCGATTTTAAGACCTCCAATTTCTTTGTCAATATTAAGACTTTTTACGTAATTTAGTTGTCGATTTTTTCCTGAGATAGCGAGCCTGTGATTTAAGAGGAATTGGCCTTCGGTCGGAACAAATTTATCTTGAAGGAGGGTCTTGGGCGGGTGTATTTATAAGCTTGGTGGAGGTCTACCAAAGGAAACTAAAAAAATATATGAATATATAAACAAATAGGGTCTTGGGCGGGTGTTTTTATAGGGTCTTGGGCGGGTGTTTTTATAGGGTCTTGGGCGGGTGTTTTTATAAGCTTGGTGGAGGTCTAGGGAGGAAATGTTGTATAATCTCACCTTAAAGCCGGTATCACACGAGAGCTTTTATAGTCAACATTCGATGATCAACATTTTTCTGGCAACATTTGTGAAATATTTTCCTCTGCTGTCCGCAACTTGACTGATGCCAGATGAATTTAGGTGACAAAAAATAATATAAAAGTTGACCTCCTAAGCTGCCAGACCAGTGTTGAGGATAACTTTAAAGCTCCACCCTAGGCTGTTCAATTATATACACGTGGCTACGGTATAGATTGACCTACTTGTGTGTCTTTAAGGGGATATTTTTTTGTTCTTCTTCTAATAATTCACTGATATTTTAGTTTCCTCGCTAGACCTCCCTCAAACTTAGTAAAACACCCCCTAAACTCCCCCTCAAGATCAATTTGTACATTTTTCGGTAGAAAAATGTCCCGGCCGAAGGCCGGTTCCTCTCATAATTACAGGCTCGCTATCGCTCGCCAGGAAAAAATCTACACCTAAATGGCACGATAGGTTTTTTAATTGGCAACGAAATGGAGCTAAGGTGTTAAAATCGTCAAATGAATGGGCCGAACGTCATAACATCTGTAAACTAAGGAGAGCTAAACACGCGGGAGAAGGGGGGAGGGGGGGGGGACCAGAAAACCGGCCCTCTCCCCTTAACCCTCTCACGACAATATGACGCAGAGGTTGCCAGATTAGCAATAAGAAATAGAGTTCTCTCACTCTTATAATTACCTCTCCAAAATTAGTTTTCTGCCCACAGCTAACTCAAAGACAACTGCAGAGGTTGAAGTAACTAAACTGAAGGTTTCTAAATACCCCTGATGGTAACAAAGGATTTAAAGTATCCCTCATAGGCTCAAAATTGCGTCAAGAACGTGAGAGGGTTAATATGGTGCAGAGACAAAGTCGTTTCATATTTGTCCAGTCAGTATTGAGCAATAAGCTGCTAAGGGATTGCATGTTTCCGCTACATGCAACAATAGACTTTAGTTTAAGTGGGGAGCGGGCGTATTTATTTGTTAATTTACATATATTTTGACCGTGTTTTTAGTTTCCTCCGTAGACCTCGGCTAAGCTTAAAAATACATCCCCCAAGACCCTCCTTCAAGATAAATGTGTATATTTTTCGATAAAAAAAATGTCCTGGCCGAAGGCCGGACTCCCTTAAATAACAAGCTCGCTAGCACTTGCCAGGTAAAATTCGACACCTAAATGACACGACAATTCTTAATATTGACAAAGAAATGTGGCGAAAGGTCTTAAAATCGCCAAACTAATGAGCCGAACGTCATAAAATATGAAAACTACCGAGGCTAAGTATAAGGAAGAAAGGGGACCAGAAAAAACGACCCGTGTCCCCTTAATGTCATATATATATTCGTTAGGCGATCATAAAAATCATCGTATGTCGTAGTCTCGACTTGACGAGGTGTATTTTGTAGACGGGTTTATTTACGGAATATATGCCTTTGAGATAAGCTGTCATGTTTGTTAAAATGTGTGAACGTTAAGGATTAGTGCCAGACAGAGAGAGAGAGAGAGAGAGAGAGAGAGAGAGAGAGAGAGAGAGAGAGAGAGAGAGAGAGAGAGAGGAGAGAGAGAGAGAGAGAGAGAGAGAGAGAGAGAGAGAGAGAGAGAGAGAGAGAGAGAGAGAGAGAGAGAGAGAGAGAGAGAGAGAGAGAGAAGGAAGGGTATGTGTGTGTGTGTGTGTGTGTTTATTCCGATGTGGTAAAACGTTAACAAAGCAGTCAGAGAGAGAGAGAGAAAGAGGGAGAGAGAAAGAGAGAGAGAGAAACTAACTGTTTAAGACCAAGCAATGCCAATTTTTTTTTCTCGTATTACTTACTCAACAAACCTAGCCATCCATCCTTCGATCCTCTCTCCGTCCCTCCCTCCCTCCCTCCCTCCCTCCCCTCATACTTCCATATATCTTTCCTAAGCTTCATAAAATCGTCTAGATGTAGCTAGATACAATTAAAAAGACGTCGCCGGTACAGAAGGGATTAAGATAAGCCTGCATTAAGGGGAGGTTTTTAGTTTGTTCCCTAGACTTCCATCAAGCTTAAAATTACACCCCAAAGACCCCCTTTCAAGATAAATTAGAAAAATGTCGCGGCCGAAGGCCAGTTCCTCTTAAATTACAGGCTCGCTATCGCGCGCCAGGAAAAAATCGTCACCTAAATGGCACGGAAGGTTTTAAAATTGTCAGAAATGGTGCGAAAATTCTTAAAATCGGCAAACTAATGGGGCGAACGTTTTCAAATGTCCAAAGCAATGGAGTTAAACATTAGGGAGAAAGGCGTCCAGAAAAAAAAAATCCCGCAAGTGGAAATCTCCCCTCAAATCCTCGGTGCGTGTCTGCCTAACAGCCAGCGTCACGGGGTCATGTTTAACCCTTTCTGTACCGACGACGTCTTTTATATTATATTCTAGCTATAATTGTGCAGTTTATGAAATATATGTGGTAGTAAAAAGGACTTAGGGAGATAGCTCAAAGTCTGTTAATATATGTGGTAGTAAAAAGGACTTAGCGAGATAGCTCAAAGTCTGTTAATTGCTCGAGGCTTCTATTAAACTGCTTAAAATCGTTTAATAGTAGCCAGAATAAAGTTAAAATTACGTTGTTGGTACAGAAAGGGTTAAGGTTATTAACCCTCTCCGATATATGACGCGATTTTGAGCCTATTGGGGATACTTTAAAGCCTTTGTTACCATCAGGGGTATTTAAAAACCTTCAGTTTAGTTACTTCAACCTCCGCAGTTGTCTTTGAGTTAGCTGTGGGCAGAAAACTAATTTTGGAGAGGTAATTATAAGAGTGAGAACTCGATTTCTTATTGCTAATCTGGCAACCTCTGCGGCATATGTGCGTGAAAGGGTTAACACTATATGATCCGACGTTTTGGGGACTTGTGATATTTTGGGTATTTATTATGGAGGATTTCGCTTGCTTTTGCCATTTTCGTTCCTTAAGCTGCATAATATCGTCTAAATAGGGTAAATATAAACCTGTATTAACCCATTCAGTATCAGGGACGTCCTTTTCATCATATTCTGGCAACTGGGACGATTATATGCAGCGTAGGAAGGACCTCTTGCAATAATAAGGCTTTAAACTATCTTAACCAACCCTTTTAACTACCACAGATCCTTCCTTAAGCTGCATAATATCGTCTAAATAGAGCTAGCATAATATATAACACACGTCGCTGGTACTCAAAAAGTTAAGGGGAGATTTCCACTTGAGGGATTTTTTTCTGGACCCCTTTCTCCCTCATGTTTAGCCCCATTGCTTTTGAGATTTTAAGACGTTCGCCCAATTAGTTTGGCGATTTTAAGAACCCTCGCCCCATTTCTGTCAAACTTACGACCATTCGTGCCATTTAGGTGTCGATTTTTTTCTGGCGAGCGATAGCGAGCCTGTAATTTAAGGGGAACCGGCCTTCGGCCGGGAAATTTTTCTACCAAAAAATGTACAAATTTGTCTTGAAGGGGAGTCTAGGGAGAGTAATTTTAAGCTGGATGGAAGTCTAGGGAATCAACTAAAAACCTCCCCTTAAACCCCTCGGTGCGTGTCTTCCTAAATGCTAACGTCGTGGGGACGTCAGGAAGGGTATTAGCACTAGCTGATCCCACGTCTTGGGGTTTATTTTATGGGGGTTATTATTGAGGTTTTTGCTTGCTTTTTACCCCCCCCCCAAAAAAAAAAGTGGAGATTGGGCCTGAGTATATAGATAGATAGATTATAGATGATTTTGCTTGCTTTTGCCATTTGCGAGCATTATTCTTTAGTTTGTCCCTTAGGTTAACAAACACGCCTTCCCAGACTTCCTTCGAACATAGTAATGTCCACTCAGAACTCCTTGAAGCTATATGTTTACATTTTTCGTTAGAAAAATGTCACGACCGAAGGCCACTATATTTTAAGTTATAGGGTTGCTGTTGCTCGCTAAAAAAAACAGCACCTGACATTTTTCTACCGAAAAATGTACAAATTAATCTAGAGGGGGATCTAATGGATGTTTTTTTTGTTTTTTAATTTGATGGAGGTCTAGGGAGGAAACTAGAAAAATAATGAATACATGTACAAATCGCCCAAAAAGTGAACCATATCTCCTTAATGTAAGGCTGCACTAACTCCCTTGGTGCGTGTTTTGCTCACAGGTTACATCACTGGGTTATCTTCAAAGTTATTAAGGGGGGATGGTTCACTTTTTGGCCGATTTTTGCATGTATTCATTATTTTTCTTGTTTCCTCCCTAGACCTGCATCAAATTTTAAAAAACATAATTAAATCCCCCTTGTAGATTAATGTGTACATTTTTCGGTAGAAAAATTTCCCGGCCAAAGGCCGGTTCTTCCAACATTACAGGCTCACTATCGTTCGCCAGGGAAAAAATCGACACCTAAATAGCACGAAAGGTCTAAATATTGACGAAGATATGGGGCGAAAGGTCTTATAATCGACTAACTAATGGGGCAAGCATTTTAACATCTGAAAACTAATGGGGCTAAACATGATGGAGAAAGTGGTCCAGAAAACCGGCCCATCCCCCCAGTTCAAAAGACACAGCTGGAATTATGTTGGTATTGTCCTACCTCCTTCCTTCCCATCCCCCCACAAGGCAACTCATCCATCTTTATCTGTTTCTTCGTCTGTTTACTGATGTTGTGAAGGGCAGGTCAGGTGAAGGTATGGAGGGATACTTTACAACGGTACCTCGTAGCTACTCTCTACTTTTCTATTATCTGAAGAGTGTAGAGAGGGGATAAGGGGTGTTGGAGAGAAATGAAACTGTTGGAGTGGCTTCGTTATGTGTGTTTAGTCTGTTGTTGTTCTTCTTCTTTAGCTTGTGTGCCTCTGACGTCAAGTGGGTGGCCGGGAAGGTTATTAAAGCTGTCGGAATGTTCATGCTGGCTCGCCCCATAGACTATATATAATGTTCATGCTGGCTCGCCCCATAGACTATATATAATGTTCATGCTGGCTCGCCCCATAGACTATATATAATGTTCATGCTGGCTCGCCCCATAGACTATATATAATGTTCCTCTTCTGCTGTTAGGTCAGGTGAAGGTATTGAGGGACGAGCGCCTTTACAACGGACCTTTCCTTCTTCTTCTTCTTCTTCTTCTTCTTCTTTTTCTTCTCTTCTTCTTCTTCTTCTTCTCTTCTTCTTCTTCTTCTTCTTCTTCTTCTTCTTCTTCTTCTTCTTCCTTTTCCCGTTGGCCTTCGTCACATGCCTGGAAAGTACCGCGAACGATATGATTTTAACCCTTTGAAGATTATGACACCTTTTAACAGTGTATTTAGACGTTTTTATACAGTTTAGAAAGGATTTGTAGGAATAGAAAGGCTAAAGACTATCTCAATTGACCCTCTGACTTCCCTATACCCTTCCTAATCTGAATAAAATCCTACGATAACAGCCAAAAAGCGAAAAAGAGAAATAGATAACCGGATCTTGCAAGGTTTATAAACGCTTCATCTTATTACTATCTTCCTGTTTATATTTACTTCTTATGTTTTAGTGATCCTGGTTCATTCCGGTTTTATTTTATCTTGTTGTTTTTTATTCCGCTTTTCTTATATTTCTCTCGATTTTGTCATTATTCTTCTTATTCTTCATTTGTCTTTATTGTGTTTTTCATTCTGCTTTTCATTTATTTCTCTTGATTCTGTGTTTCTTCCGCCTTTCTTTAATTTTTCTTGATTGTGTTTTTTTATTCTCGTTCTTCCTCTTTTCACCACTTCTCTTTTATTTTTCTCGATTTTGTATTTATATTCTGCTTCTTCCTCTTTTCTCCGCCCCTTTGGCTTCTTCTTCTTCTTCTTCTTGCTGTTCTTGTGGGTCATGTTGTTGTTGTTGTTGCGCGCGTGACGTCAAGTGAAGGTTATTAAAGCTGTCGGAATGTTCGTGTTTG
This sequence comes from Paralithodes platypus, assembly GCA_032716605.1. Taxonomy (NCBI): domain Eukaryota; kingdom Metazoa; phylum Arthropoda; class Malacostraca; order Decapoda; family Lithodidae; genus Paralithodes; species Paralithodes platypus. The sequence goes on along the minus strand of CM064514.1, from coordinate 52,467,863 downwards.
GCCCCCGTCACCTGCCCGGGGAAAGTCCCTCCAAAGTATGCTCTTAATAATGCCTGGGAGAGAGGGGGGGGGGGGGGGGAGAGCGAGAGAGAGAGAGAGAGGAGTTTGGGGAGCAGGGAGGGAGGGAGGTAGGGGGGGGGGGGCGGAGTTCGAAGACTGTAAGGTAATTTTAGAACGGATTTGATTATATTTTTTTTTGTTTTTTTTTTTTTTTTTTTTTTCAATAGATAAATGTCAAGCAGTGTAATTGAATATCTGCTTCCTTATTTACTGGATTTTTTTGTAAATCATTCTCGAGATGAGAGGGGGATTTTTAGGGGACTGTAAATGCGATGTCATACGAGCGATTTTTCCGTCGATTTTCAATGAACAAGTTTTTGTATTTGTTCATACAAATCTTTAGGTATTTTGCTTTGGAATCGACAGCGAGACTGAATTTATATGATTTCAAGAGACTGAAATATTATATATCTTTGCTTAACAAGATGCCAGAGCACAATTGCCTGTAAAGGAGGCAGTGGGAGGAGGGGTTCAGATAATTTAAATGAGGGTAATTTAGTGCCTCCCTTTATATTTATATGCTTAAAAAGTCGTTTGCGACAACAACAAATATATATATATATATATATATATATATATATATATATATATATATATATATATATATATATATATATATTATAGCCGCTCCCCATAATCACAGACAAATATTTGTGTTATATGCGGTGAGATTTCTTGTCTTGAAAATATAATATTGTTAATGTTTTTGTGGTCGGCATGCTTCCCTGTCAAGAATCACATCACCTTCATCATCATAGTCATCAATATTACCCTCATTGGTCCCCAGCATTATTCATATCTTCATTATCACCAACACTGTCATTGAAGTCATCACAAAATGTCCAGATGATGTCCGGGGCTGGGAACTTAATTATACACGAGGCTGTTTTAGTGTAGTCTATTTGTTTTACACCTGGTGATAAACTGAATATTTTATAAGCGAATTTCCCGATACTAATGATATATCTATCTATATACACAGGCCTAATCCCAACTTTTCCTTTTTTTTTTTGGGGGGGGGGGGACTTTTTTCTTGACTAATGATAAAACGTGAAATTAATATTTATCTATCCGAGTTGTCATAATTACCAACCAATCTCGCTATAAAATCTTCGTAATGACAGAGTAATGAAGATGGGGTCATGACAATTTACCCTCAGCTGAAATCAAACAGACTATACCTTGATATTATTGGTGGAGATTATTTTAAGCTTCAGTGTACTTTAGTTTTGGTTTTATTGGTCGACTCTTTATTATTCAGTCTGGCATCTTTATTAGTATCACGTAAGTTCTTTATTGGTGTCTTCATTATTACCATCATCACCCTCGTCATTATCATCAGCAGAAGCATTATTTACATCAATGTCATCAAACCCATCATCGCTTGCATCATCATAAATATCATGTTCATCAACCTCTCAACGTCATCTTCAGTCATATCATTATTATCATTAACGTCAAAGTCATCATCCAATCACTCAATTATCACTACCATCATCTATATGGTCATCATCAACCTCATCATTTGTATTGTCATCATCAACTTCAATGTCATCAACCCCATCCTCATTTCAATTATTGTCGTAGGCATTAATATTATCATCATTATAATCTTCTTTAATTTTCTTGTCACCATCAACCTCCGTGTCATCAACCTCATAATCATTGTAATCATTATCATAGTAATTAATATCATCATAATCATTATCGTTCCTATTCATATAACAAAGGTCCATTGTCTATTCGTCTATTTTTGTTTATTACCTGAGACAATAATATATTAAGGTATTGTGTATATTAATATGTTCGTTGTATTACATAATATAGCATCGTCTTTTGTAAATGTTTTTGTTTGCCTTTTGTGAGCAAATAAAATGGCTCCTGTTTATATAGTAATGACGTGCATGTAATTATATTTGAAACGCGTGTCATATTATCACTGTAGCTGGCAGTGTTCGATCCGTAGATTGTTATGCAACATTGCAGGATAGTATTTACATTTCCACTAAAGACTAAGCTAAAAGTAAAATACCTCATGTGGATAAGATATCATTATAATTAATTATTATAAATTAGTATTATTAATAATTATTATTTTGTATAAACTTTCATAATAAGAGTAGCCAGACAAGTACTGAAGAGAGTATAATATGTTTAGGTAAATACGTAAATGCGTAAATGAAATATATAAGAATACGGAGACATCATTTTTTGCGACCCTGGTTTAATACGTTCGTCCCCAGCCACCATCAGCATTACAACCACCATAACGTCTCTGGCCAAGCTCACAATCAACCTTGTAATTAAAACGTAAAAATATCAACGTACCTCGGTGGGGATGAAAGGCCCGCCATAAAGTGCAGATGATGAAGGAACCGTAACAAGGGTCCACTGGTCAATATAAAGGCTATAAAAAAGGTATAGAAAACCATTGGGTATATTGAGAGAGATGTACACTCGGATGCCATAGTCTCTAGTCCACTCATAAATATTCGTGGACTTCACCTATTTCTAATTACGGAAGTATATGAAATCATTGTCTGGAAATGAATTTATGCATATTACTGTCCGTACCGGTACATAAACTGCCAAACTACATATGATATTCATTGAAAAGCAAACACCATCCACAAATCAACCCAGATAGTTATAATTGCATGAAGAAAATTTTAAGGGGTCCACGAATTCTTATCAGTGGGCTAGATACTATGGTGTCCGAGTGTACCTTGCTATATTTGTAGGAGGTGGGATAATTACTATCAATATACCTTTATAGGAGTAAATTAGTATGGACACGTCAATTAATTATCCATTTTATTCGATTGCATACAGCTTGGGAAGGACCTCTAATAATGAAGTATCGCAATTAAGAAGTAAGATTAAACGAATTACCTCGCAGTAAATAATCCGCCATAAACCACAAATGATTAAGGGGAGATCTCCACTTGAGGGATTTTTTTCTTGACCCCTTTCTCCCTCATGTTTAGCCCCGTTGCTTTTGATATTATAAAACGTTTGCCCCATTAGTTTAGCGATTTTAAGAACTTTCACCCCATATTAAGACCTTTCGTGCCATTCAGGTGTCAATTTTATCCTGGCGAGCGATAGCGAGCCTGTAATTTAAGAGGAACCGGCCTTCGGCCGGGAAATTTTTCTACCGAAAAATTTACAAATTTATCTTGAAAGGGACTCAAGGGGGTGTAATTTTAAGCTTGATGGAGGTCTAGGGAACAAACTAAATACCTCCCCTTAAGGAAGAGCCATAACGAGGTTACTCTGTTAAGTTTAAGAGTGTATAACAATTGTATATCAAACATTGGGTAACCTAATATTTAAAACTAATGGCAATGTAATATGCAACTTAAAATCTTAAAAATGTAGAATTCTAAGCATATATCTGATTTCATTTCACGAATTCCTTAGGGTTTTTGTGAAATGCCTGGTTACACAGATTCCCTGTATCATAAATATATCGTTATATACCTTTATATCCCAATACGGTGTTATACAGTATACGGTCAATATGCAGTATACCTTTAAATTATATAATTATTATGGACTACTTAATTATTCGTTTTACTAATTGCCTGTAGTTTAGGAAAGACCTCCAGTAATCAAGCCTCACAATTAAGAAGTAAAAATAGGGGCTATTTTCCTCGCAGTGAAGGCCCCATCATAAACTACGAATTATGAAGGAATATGTCAAAGCCGTAACGAGGAAACATTGTAAAACTCAATGGTATAATTGGGTGTATTGATTGTGATTACATGTTCTATCCTTATATTAGATGGGTTTAGTAGCATTACATGTTCTATCCTTATATTAGATGGGTTTAGTAGCATTACATGTTCTATCCTTATATTAGATGGGTTTAGTAGCATTACATGTTCTATCCTTATATTAGATGGGTTTAGTAGCATTACATGTTCTATCCTTATATTAGATGGGTTTAGTAGCATTACATGTTCTATCCTTATATTAGATGGGTTTAGTAGCATTACATGTTCTATCCTTATATTAGATGTGTTTAGTAGCATTACATGTTCTATCCTTATATTAGATGTGTTTAGTAGCATTAAATGTTCTATCCTTATATTAGATGTGTTTAGTAGCATTACATGTTCTATCCTTATATTAGATGGGTTTAGTAGCATTAAATGTGTTATCCTTATATTAGATGGGTTTAGTAGCATTACATGTGCTATCCTTATATTAGATGGGTTTAGTAGCATTACATGTTCTATCCTTATATTAGATGTGTTTAGTAGCATTACATGTTCTATCCTTATATTAGATGGGTTTAGTAGCATTACATGTTCTATCCTTATATTAGATGTGTTTAGTAGCATTAAATGTTCTATCCTTATATTAGATGTGTTTAGTAGCATTACATGTTCTATCCTTATATTAGATGTGTTTAGTAGCATTACATGTTCTATCCTTATATTAGATGGGTTTAGTAGCATTACATGTGCTATCCTTATATTAGATGGGTTTAGTAGCATTACATGTTCTATCCTTATATTAGATGTGTTTAGTAGCATTACATGTGCTATCCTTATATTAGATGTGTTTAGTAGCATTACATGTTCTATCCTTATATTAGATGTGTTTAGTAGCATTACATGTTCTATCCTTATATTAGATGTGTTTAGTAGCATTACATGTGCTATCCTTATATTAGATGTGTTTAGTAGCATTACATGTTCTATCCTTATATTAGATGTGTTTAGTAGCATTACATGTGCTATCCTTATATTAGATGTGTTTAGTAGCATTACATGTTCTATCCTTATATTAGATGGGTTTAGTAGCATTAAATGTGTTATCCTTATATTAGATGTGTTTAGTAGCATTAACACATATATTTATATCGATAACTAATATGGTCACTTTATTTACTCTTTTCATTCCGTTATATATGATTTAATACAGATTAGGAAAGACCACTCATAATCAAAGCTCGCCATTAAGAAGTAAAAATACCTCGGTGGCAAGGGGCCCCTCATAAACTACAAATGATGAAGGAATATATCAGCGCCGTAACGAGGACCGCCGACTCAGTCATCGTTCATAGAGAGAGACACTTGGGGTTGCTGAGATCGGTCAACTTTCCTCTCTCACGCGTTGGTTTAAGGGGAGATTTCCACTTGAGGGATTTTTTTCTTGACCCCTTTCTCCCTCATGGTTAGCCCCATTGCTTTTGATATTATAAGACGTTCGCCCCATTAGTTTGGCGATTTTAAGAACTTTCGCCCCATTTCTGTCAATTTTAAGACTTCGTGCCACTTAGGTGTCGATTTTTTCCTGGTACAAAGGAGTACAAAGGAGTACAAAGGAAATCAAGCAACAACAGATCTAGTGACCCTTCTAGGTTGCTTGTCCTCCAAAACACTGAGGATCAAGTGTCCAAACAGTGGTTTAGAGTGGGTAAGGGAACATTGGAAAGGGAAATACTGCCCTGGAACTAATGACCGTGGCAGGATTAGGAAGTTAGTAGGGGACAGATGGGTTAGTAACTGAGGGGGGGATAAAATAAAGTTATTCATTTACAAACGCAGTCAGTCGCGGGTTTGATGCGAGATATTTGTCTAGGCGGAGTTTAAATGAATCAACGGTGATGCAGTCTATAACGTTTCGGGGAAGCCCATTCCACAAGTTGACAACTCGATTGAAGAAGAAATTCTTAGATTCGTGTGAGTTAAAAGATTTACCAATAATTTTGCAACCGTTTCCCCGCGTGTAATTAGATTGGTCGATAGTGAAGTACTTACTACAGTTCATATTGTCGATGCCTTTGATGATTTTGAACACTTGAATTAAGTCACCTCTTAATCTGCGCTGGGTTAAAGGAAATAGATTTAATTCTCTAAGACGCTCTTCGTATGGTTTGTTCTTTAGGCTAGGTATCATTTTGGTAACTCTACGTTGAACTCGTTCTAGCTTGTTTATATCTTTTTGGTAATAAGGGCACCAGGATTGAACGCAGTATTCCAGAAGAGGGCGGACTAATGAATTGTAAAGGGTTAGGATAACTTCTTTGGATTTATGCTCAAATGACCTGCCTATAAAGCCAATTATTTTGTTTGCCTTCTTAACAACTTCTGAACATTGTTGACTCGGTTTTAGGTTACTCGATATTGTTACTCCCAGATCGGTTTCTCTGTTTACATTCTTAAGCTGAGTGCCATTCATCGAATAGTTTGCTTCTCATTTAGGTATCCGATATGTAGTACTTTACATTTATCCGCATTGAAACTCATTTGCCAAATTTGGGCCCAACATGACAATTTATCTAGATTGTGTTGCATATCGTCAACTTGTTCTTTTGAGAGTACGCTATTTGCAATTTTTGTATCGTTAGCAAATTTTGAGATTGTACAGGTGAGACCCTCATCTATGTCGTTGATGTAAATTAGAAAGAGAATTGGTCCTAGTACCGATCCCTGGGGTACCCCGCTACTTACATTGGTCCATTTTGATGCCTTACCGTTTATGACTACTCTTTGCTTTCTGTCGCTGAGCCAATTTTCTATCCATTTCAACACACCGTCTTGTATTCCATGCGCTTTTAGTTTTAGCAGTAAACGTTTGTGGGGAACTTTGTCAAAGGCCTTTTGAAAATCAAGGTATATAATATCTACAGCTTTACTCTCATCGTAGAGGTTGAGGATATCGTGGAAGAAGTCTAAGAGGTTTGTTAAACAGGAACGTTTTTTACGAAAGCCGTGTTGAGTATCTTTAAGTATGTTATTTTCCTCTAAGTGATTTACGAGTCTGTCTCGTATGACCGTTTCTAGCATTTTACATACAACTGAGGTTAAGCTAATTGGACGATAGTTACTGGGTAGGGATTTGCTGCCTTTTTTGAATATCGGTGTTACGTTGGCTAGCTTCCACTGATCGGGCATAGTTCCAGACTGCAAGGATTTATTGAATAGTAATGTCAGTGGTTTAGAGAGCTCATCCTTAGCTTCCTTTTGAACTCTAGGCGAGATTGTATCAGGTCCAGGCGTTTTATTTACCTTGAGTTTATCTAAACAATTCAATACTTCTCTCTCTGTAACGGTGATATTGCTTAGAACATCTGAATTATCAATCTGAATCGGCGATGGTGTAGGGATATCACTGAGGTCTTCTGTTGTAAAAACTGATGCAAAGAAGGTATTGAGGGCATTACTCATTTGTTCTTCGTCTTTGGTGTATTCTCCATTTTCATCGACTAACGGTCCAACAGTTGAAGTAACGACTTTTTTCTTTCTGATATAACTATAGAATTCTTTCGGGTTTGTTTTACTTTGATTCGCAATATGTAACTCTAAGGTCTTTTTACTTTGCTTAATTAACTTTTTGGCTTTGCGTCGTAGCTCTACAAATTTCAGCCGTTCTTCGTCATTTTGTGAGGATTTTAATCTATCATTAGCAAATTTTTTAGCAAGCAGGCAGTTTGAAATATCTTTATTCCACCATTTGGGCTTATTATTATGGCCTGGACGCCGAGTTTTTGATGGTATGCAGTCTTGCACTGCTTTTAGGTAAGTGGCTTCGAATAACTTCCAAGATGTATTTATGTCGTTATTGTGAATTAAAAAGCTCCAGTCAGTTTCTTTAAACATAGCTCTAAGTTTATGGAAGTTTGCTTTCTTGAAATTAGGGACTTTTTCGATGCTACTATTTGGTTCGTTACTAGTAAACTTTAAAGTGAAAGTTATCGTACGATAACTGAGCGATAGCGAGCCTGTAATTTAAGAGGAACCGGCCTTCGGCCGGGACATTTGTCTATCGAAAAATTTACAAATTTATCTTGAAAGGGGGTCTAGGGGCTGTAATGTTAAGTTTGATGGAAGTCTAGGAAACGCACTAAAAACCTCCCATTAATTTTGAGTGCCGTACTGTTTATCCCTTTTAAGATACTGTTATGCATTTCTGTTCAGTTTAAGATACTGTTATGCATTTCTGTTCAGTTTAAGATACTGTTATGCAATTCTGTTCAGTTTTCTGGTTAGTACGCAGATTATGAAGGTAATATGGAAGTCGGAGAGTTAATTGAGATTGTCTTTACCGTTTTGATTCCGATAGATCCTTCCTAGGCTGTATACAATCGTTCAATGGTAGCCAGAAGAAATTGTCAAAATGCTTCATAATCTTCAAAAGGTTAATTTTGAAAACTGTCTGAGAATTTGCACTTGTGTTATCATCTCTATCATAAGTATGTCTGTTTTGCTATACTTCAACATGTGATAGGGAGTCGAAAAGGATGTTTTAGAAAGTTCCTTGCAAAGTGTTTGTAAGTGAATCTACAAAATACTGAATAACATACGAGGCATCCTATTTCACGTCTTAGTACCTACTTTGGAAATAACCGAGTGAAAAGTAAGTTGCAAACTTAATAACAAACATGTTTGTAACCAAATGATAATATAAATAAACGCAATTTAAGATGGCTTCCCATTTCTCCCACGTTAGTTTGGTCATTAAAAGACGTTTGTCTCCATTTGCGTGTCGATATTATGTGCTGGCGAATTTAGGTGTCCATATTATTTTCTGGCAAGCGATAGCGAGCCTTCAATTTTTGAAGAACAGGCCTTACTGCCAGGACATATGTTTTAGCTAAAACTGTATGACTGTTGCTTGAAATGGGTATATTGGAAGGGCTGCGTGAAGAATTGAAAATTGCAAATAAAATACACATTATCAATAATAATTTAAGACCACTACAGTTACCTCCTGAAACATCGGATGTTCCCAACACGTGGTCAGTTGTCCAGTATAAAGTTACTATAGTGTGTCCAGTTCTATATGGAGGTAATGGGTTCCTTACAGCCGCCCACAACTATAATCATGTATTATTATTATAAATATCTAATGTGAGGGGGAGTCTAATTAGTTTCTCCAATTTGTTCCATAAATGTCATGCTATTTAAGAAGGGATGGGCGTATTTAAGAAGGGATGGGCGTATTTTGTTGTTCATTTACTGTATGTATCTGTTTAATATTTTCGATAGCAAAGTTTCCCGGCCGAAGGCCGGTTCCTCTTAAATTACAGGCTCGCTATCGCTCGCCAGGAAAAAATCGACACCTAATTGGCACGACAATTTTTAATATTGACAAATAAATGGGGCGAAAGGTCTTTAAATTCGCCAAACTAATGGGCAGAACGTCTTAAAATCTCAAAACTAATGGGGCTAAACGTGAGAGAGAAGGGGGGCCAGAAAACCGAACCAGCCCCCTTTAAGCGTTTTACCCCACCAATTTGGCAACTATAAGACGTTTTCCTCCATTCAGGTGTCGAGTTTTATTGCTCACTTACAGTTTAAGAGAAGTTGGCCGTCACATTTGCCTACCGAAAATTGCATATATTTATAATTTAGCTTTAACCCCTTCAGCATGATGACGTCTTTTTGCCTTTGATTCTAGCTAAATTTAGACGACTTTATGTAGCTTAGGAAGGATCTGTGGTAGTTAGAAGGGTTGGTTGAGATAGTTTGAAGCCTTATAATTGCTAGAGGTAGGATCTGTGGTAGTTAAAAGGGTTGGTTGAGATAGTTTGAAGCCTTATAATTTCTAGAGGTAGGATCTGTGGTAGTTAATAGGGTTGGTTGAGATAGTTTGAAGCCTTATAATTACTAGAGGTAGGATCTGTGGTAGTTAAAAGGGTTGGTTGAGATAGTTTGAAGCCTTATAATTACTAGAGGTAGGATCTGTGGTAGTTAAAAGGGTTGGTTGAGATAGTTTGAAGCCTTATAATTGCTAGATGTAGGATCTGTGGTAGTTAAAAGGGTTGGTTGAGATAGTTTGAAGCCTCATAATTGCTAGAGGTAGGATCTGTGGTAGTTAAAAGGGTTGGTTGAGATAGTTTGAAGCCTTATAATTGCTAGAGGTAGGATCTGTGGTAGTTAAAAGGGTTGGTTGAGATAGTTTGAAGCCTTATAATTGCTAGAGGTAGGATCTGTGGTAGTTAAAAGGGTTGGTTGAGATAGTTTGAAGCCTCATAATTGCTAGAGGTAGGATCTGTGGTAGTTAAAAGGGTTGGTTGAGATAGTTTGAAGCCTTATAATTGCTAGAGGTAGGATCTGTGGTAGTTAAAAGGGTTAGTTGAGATAGTTTGAAGCCTTATAATTGCTAGAGGTAGGATCTGTGGTAGTTAAAAGGATTGGTTGAGATAGTTTGAAGCCTTATAATTGCTAGAGGTCCTTCCTAAGCTGAATACAGTCGTCTAATAGTTGCCAGAATATGATAGAAGAGGATGTCCCTGGTACTGAATGGGTTAAGAAGGACCTAAGCGGAAAAAGCACTCGTGTGACAGTAACAGTTGCTGCACTTATTTAATATGTCATGATGAGGGGATATCATTATTGGTAATCAGTTTGTTTTCTATGCATGGATTTAGCTTCAGTATTTTGATAACGATTAGTAAGACTAGGATTATGCCACATTTTGACAGTTTCCTCTGGCTGTCATTAGACGTTTTTATGCAGCTTAGGAAGGATCTGTCGGAATTCTAAGGGTAAGGACTATCTCGGTTAACCCTCTGACTTTTATGTACCCTTCCTAAAGGGTACATCACACAGTCAGGAATGCGAGCTAGAATCACTAGGAGTAATGATTCCTGGTGATTCCTGGGAATACACCACGAATGTCTGCAATTCCCTGTGGACTCACAACACCGTAGGAACCACTGGGAGTGTACCTGCGAATCACTGGGAGTCACTGGGAATCACCTGGATAAAACCAGGAATGAAGTGCGAGTGACTGAAAATTTGAAAATTTGGATTTTTACTGTAATATACGAGTCGATAGGAGTAATATAGGTATCACTGGGAATTAGATAGGAGTCACTGGGAATCACAGAGCATCACTGGGATTTGTTTGGAATGAGATGCGAGTATGCCAGGCATGGCCCCCATTGTGAAGAGCCCCTATATAAGGGGCCCCCAAGCTGTGCCAAGCCACATGGACACTCACCACCGACCCACGGACACTATAACTACAGTGCTCTAATATCGTCATTAAGTATTATGACTGTATTCATACATCATTACAGACATTAATATAATACGATAAGTCTGTATTATTATGTACCGTAAGGTCATAATATCAATGCTTACTATACTTTAAGAAACAAATATATTTAAACTATTGTCTAAATAGTGGATAGTTTATCCTTCCCACCTTCTTCTTTTCATTCGTTACCGAGTTCTGTAATATTTCATACGATTACCTAAAATAGGTAACGCTTATAGGTTGTGTTAGTTTGCTTAAGTTAAGTCAGGGGATTTGCAGAACTTCTAGATTATTAACCGGCGACTACAACGGCCCCTAAACAACCAAGTCATGATTCCGCTGGCTCAAAGTTTACCCCGGCGACTACAACGCCCCTCGAAGTAGTAATCCAAATTTCACTCTCCACCACCAAGCGAACTTGACATTTCAAAACACATACAAACACGTATCCACCATTCTCCTTATGTTAGGTAAGGGGAGTTGCAGAACTTGTAGACTACAAGTAGGGTATTGTAACATTGACCATACATTGTTCACATTATTTAATTACCTCAACTACAGTAATTTCCTTCTCTACACACAATCACTGGATGAATACAATGTTTTGTGGGAAATTATACTTACACAGGTTAATACTAGGCCTATTTATAATGTTTGACCATGAACAGTTAACTACCTGTATAATGTATATTATACTTTCACGTGAGAAGTATTACAGGTTTATATGAATAATATATTTATTAAAGGGTACTTCACACAGTCAGGAATGCGAGCTACAATCACTAGGAGTAGCTGAAAATTCGGATTCTTGGCCCTATTCGCGGTGAAAATTCGATGACTCCTAGTGACTCTAGCGATGTCCTAGTGACTCTAGCAATATCCTAGTGATTCCTGTTAGACTCCCAGTGACTCCAAACCACTCGCGGCCGATTCGCCCTGTCCGACAAAATGTTCACCGTGTTTAAAGTTCTAGCCACGAATCGGACCATTCCCAGTGACTCCCAGTTGATTCCCAGTGATCCCCAGTGATTCCCCAGTGACTCCCAGTGAGTCCTGGTGATGCTCAGTGTTTCGTATCTGATTCGCGGACAGCTTTTGGTTTCAGTTCCAGTTCATACCAGAATCACCAGGACTCACTGAGAGTCACTGGGAAATCACTGGGCATCACTGGGAATCACTGGGAGTGGTCCGATTCGCGGCGAGAACCTTAAACACGGTGAATATTTTGTCGGACAGGGCCAATCGGCCGGGACTGGTTTGGAGTCACTGGGAGTGTACCAGGAATCACTCGGATATCACTAGAGTCACTTGGAGTATAGATTTTCACCGCGAATAGGCCCAGGAATCCGAAATTTCAGCTATTCCTAGTGGTTCTAGCTCGCATTCTTGACTGTGTGAAGTACCCTTAAGCTGAATCAAATTGTCGAATAATTGCCAGAAAACAGAAAATATATGTGTTGCAAGAGTCAACAGTGAATATTATTGCCAGGTATTATCTTTGTCTATTATCTTTATCTATTATCTCTGTCTCGAGTCAGCCACCCCCAATTAACCCCTTCTGTACCGGTGACGTCTTATTGATTTTATTCTAGCTATATTAAGACGATTTTGTGCAGTTTAAGAAGGATCTGTGGCAGTGAAAAGGGTTTAGGGAGATAGTTCGAAGCCTTTTAATGGCTAGATGTCCTTCCTAAGCTGAATAAAATCATCTAATACTTGCCAGAATGTACCGCAAAGGACGTGACCGGTACAGAAGGGGTTAAATATAAAATTGGGTATATGCCAGAGTATATATATAGCTAGATAGATTATCTTCAAAAATAAATGTTGTTACCATTTAGTAGGATCACTTAACTAATCCATTCTCAGCATATTATTTAATACATGTTTTAATACGTTGGGAAGTCATTGAAATAGCATACATATAATCTATGTAAATACATAAATATTTATTTTAATATGTTGGGGAGTATTTTTAGATACAATACACATATTATATATAAAAACATGGATAGCCTGTATATTTTAATAGGTTAGGAAGTTGTTCAAATATATTACACACATTCCATTAAATATAACATGGATATATGCTTTAATACGTTGGGGGCGTAATTAGAACAACACCCATTCTCTTAAGGGGGCATGGTCGCTTTTTCTGGCCCCCCTTCTACCTTATGTTTAGCCCCATTCGTATTGAGATTTTAAGACGTTCGTTCCATGAGTTTAGCAATTGTATGACCTTATATATGCCCCATTTCTTTGTCAATATTAAGACCTTTCGTGCTATTTAGGTGTCGATTTTTGTCCTGGCGAACGATAGCCAGCCTGTATTTATAGGAGGAATCGGCCTTCGGCAGGGAAATTTTTCTACCGAACAATGTATAAATTTATCTTGAAGTGGGTTCTTGGGGTTGTGTGTTTTTTTTAGATGCTAGACATCTCAACACCATGCCATCTCATGACCAGACCTATTCTTCACCAGTTGGTTTCATCACCATACCAGCTCAATACCAAGCCAATTCAATACCAAGGCATCTCAATACCACACGTTGCCACATCTACTGTCCTGTACACCGATCACGGGTACCCTCCCCCTCTCTCTCTCCCTCCCTCCCTCCCTCCCTCCCTCCCTCCCTCCATCCCTCCCTCCCTCCCTCCCCCCCCCCCCTCTCTCTCTCTCTCTCTCTCTCTCTCTCTCTCTCTCTCTCTCTCTCTCTCTCTCTCTCTCTCTCTCTCTCTCTCTCTCTCTCTCATCTATGCTGTAAAGATAGGGATAACAATTGCTCTCTACCCACTACAGGGAAAAGTTTTCATTTATTTTGAAACACACATAGGCCTACACGTATTATATATACACTATATATATATTGCAGTACCGGTAATGTGTGTTTTAATATATTTAGACGGCTTTGTACTGCTTAGGAAGGGTCATGTTAGCTAAGGTTCATTGAGATGGTTTGTAACACTATAACTGATAGACGTCCTTCCTAATTTGAATAAGATCGCATAATAGTTAGTAAAATAAAATAATGCCATCGAACTATTTCATTCGGTACCGTATATTAAATAATTTAAGATATGATAGGGGTTTACGGTCTATTCGCCCTCAAGTCTGTTCGCCCACACTAGGAATTTGTTAGCCCAAACAATGAAGTTCGTTCATCCACACCTTGCAGTCTTTTCGCCCACACTTTGAAGTTTGTTAGCCTCCCACACTCTAAACTGGTTTCTAAAGGATGCAAATTTTGTGTATTATGTTGACGACAAAATGTTGTCCATTCATAATAAAATAATGCTTGGAATAATTTCTGATTTCTCATTTCCGGACTTAAATTAATTTAAATATTTTCAGATTAATTGGTTAACTTTTCATCATATTCATATTACTAACTCTGTGTAATGTTGAGGCTAAGCATATTGTTTTAATCTACATTGTCTGACCCATTCAGTATACCTGTATATCAGACTTCCATATGAGAGACAATGAAGCAACTTGGTTGAGCCCGAGAACTTTCAGTCTTCTACTGTACTTCTCACTTCTCAGCTTGTTCTTCCTCTGTCCAATTGCTCTTCTTTCCTACTTTACTCCAGCCATCTGGTCTGGTCTGGAGAGAGAGAGAGAGAGAGAGAGAGAGAGAGAGAGAGAGAGAGAGAGAGAGAGAGAGAGAGAGAGAGAGAGAATTGATTGAAATTCTAACAAGAAGAAACCTGTTTTATGCTTTTTTTTTTTTTTTTTTTGGATTTGAATGCTCTATAATCGTTCCATTTATGCATTTTAGTTATCCAGTTCCTTTTCGTTTTGTGTTGACCAGTTGACAAGCAAAGACTGTGAAATATTTCACTCTTCTATCAGTATTACAACCTTCAGTGTTCTTCTCGGTCTTTCTTCTACTCAACAAACTCTATCTCTTAATTAATCTTCCCTTCATCATATGACTTAGACTGCTATATATTCCTTGTGTCCAGGCATTTTGACCGAAACGTCCCTTGAATTTGGCTCCCTGTCACTCTTTTGGCTTTGGGTGAGACACTCGTTACACTCAGCCTGCCGTTTGTCTCCTTCATACACACATAAGAAAATTCATACACACATAAGAAAACAAAATACTTATTGAAACATTTTGCTGTCTTCTAAAGCTTTTTGATCTGTAGTATGAACACAAACAATAATGATAGGTTGTCCTGTCGTATATTTCATATGAATTGTTGTATATTATTAATTTCGTGTTTCTAATATAAGAAAATGGGAGTCTGCAAAAAGCCGATCGGCCCACACAAGGCAGATCCCTGTCACACCCAACCCCAATTACAAGGCCCAATTGACTCAATAATACCTTGAGTACTGACCCCACCAAAACGGTCAGAGATTAACACAAGATTACTGGGGTCTGCTAAGCGCCGATTGGCCCACACCCGGCAGATCCCCCTCATACCCAACCCATCTCGTCCATATGCCTATATATATATATATATATATATATACTGTATACTGTATATATATATATATATAAATACAGTATACTGTATACTATATATATACAGTATATATATATATATATATATATATATATATACATACTGTATATACACATCGGTATATATAACCGCGCTAGTGTACATGATACAGTATAATCCTATATTCAGATCAAGCAAAATTATACATTTTCACAGAAAACGAGAGCTTCCCTTGGTCTTGGCGGGAAACGCGTGACATCCGGGAACCCACCGGGAAAGGGATATCAAATATCCTTCCATATTTAACTCTAGGTGGTCCTTATAATTATTTTCACTTCCCATAAACAACATTATGATATTGAGCTAACGGTTGTATTGTTTAGTTGATTTTTAAGCCGGATATTTATTTTATTGTGTATAAGTGTCTAGGTGGAGGACTATAGACTCTCGCTTGATTCCCAGAGACGGTGACGCTCGGTAAAGACGGTTTGCTCCTCCCGTAGTTATTTGTTTTATTTGTGCGCGATATTCGAGTGCCAGAAGTGCGAAAAGAGACTGGAGGTGGTATTTGACGAATAGCGGACGGGCTGAGAGGAGAATAGGAAGAAAATAGGCTGAAATAAGGTGAGAAATATGGGTGATATAAGTAACCCCCTTTTTTTTTGGATTTGAATGTTCTATAATCGTTCCATTTGTGCATTTTAGTTATCCAGTTCCTTTTCGTTCTGTGTTGACCAGTTGACAAGCAAAGACTGTGAAATATTTCACTCTTCTATCAGTATTACAACCTTCAGTGTTCTCGGTCTTTCTTCTACTCAACAAACTCTATCTCTTAATTAATCTTTCCTTCATCATATGACTTAAACTGCTGTATATTCCTTGTGTCCAGGCATTTTGACCGAAACGTCCCTTGAATTTGGCTCCTTGTCACTCTTTTGGCTTTGGGTGAGACACTCGTTACACTCAGCCTGCCGTTTGTCTCCTTCATACACACACAAGAAAATTCATACACACACAAGAAAACAAAATACTTTTTGAAACATTTTGCTGTCTTCTAAAGCTTTTTGATCTGTAGTATGAATACAAACAATAATGATAGGTTGTCCTGTCATATGAATTGTTGTATATTATTAATGTCGTGTTTCTAATATAAGAAAATGGGAGTCTGCAAAAAGCCGATCGGCCCACACAAGGCAGATCCCTGTCACACCCAACCCCAGTTACAAGGCCCAATTGACTCAATAATACCTTGAGTACTGACCCCCACCAAAACGGTCAGAGATTAACACAAGATTACTGGGGTCTGCTAAGCGGCGATTGGCCCACACCCGGTAGATCCCCCTCATACCCAACCCATCTCGTCCATATGCATATATATATATATATATATATATATATATATATATATATATATATATATATATATATATATATATATATATATATATATATATATATATATATATATATATATATATATATATATATATAATATATATATATATACATACTGTATATACACATCGGTATATATAACCGCGCTAGTGTACATGATACAGTATAATCCTATATTCAGATCAAGCAAAATTATACATTTTCACAGAAAACGAGAGCTTCCCTTGGTCTTGGCGGGAAACGCGTGACATCCGGGAACCCACCGGGAAAGGGATATCAAATATCCTTCCATATTTAACTCTAGGTGGTCCTTATAATTATTTTCACTTCCCATAAACAACATTATGATATTGAGTTAACGTTTGTATTGTTTAGTTGATTTTTAAGCCGGATATGTATTTTATTGTGTATAAGTGTCTAGGTGGAGGACTATAGACTCTCGCTTGATTCCCAGAGACGGTGACGCTCGGTAAAGACGCTTTGCTCCTCCCGTAGTTATTTTGTTTATTTGTGCGCGATATTCGAGTGCCAGAAGTGCGGAAAGAGACTGGAGGTGGTATTTGACGAATAGCGGACGGGCTGAGAGGAGAATAGGAAGGAAATAGGCTGAAATAAGGTGAGAAATATGGGTGATATAAGTAACCCCTTCAGGATGCTATGACGGGTTCCTTCATTATGTTCTGGCTATTATTAGACGATTTTATGCAGTTTAGTAAGGACGTCTAGGAAGGAAATACATAATAACTATCTTTAATAACCCATTGAGAGGATTATGACCAGTTTTGACAGTTTATTCTGGCTACTAATAGATGACTTTATTTTAATGGTGTGTGGTGTGGGTATGGTGCCTGGTGGTGGTTGTGGTAGTTATTGTGATGGTGGTTGTGGTAGTTATTGTGGTGGTGGTGGTAGTTATTGTGGTGGTGGTGGTGGTGGTGGTTGTGTAATAGTTATTGTGGTGGTGGTGGTTGTGGTAGTTATTGTGGTGGTGGTGGTGGTGGTGGTTGTTATTGTGGTGGAGGTTTTGGTAGTTATTGTGGTGGTGGTGGTTGTGGTAGTTATTGTGGTTGTGGTTGTGGTAGTTATTGTGGTGGTGGTGGTGGTTGTGGTAGTTATTGTGGTTGTGGTGGTGGTGGTGGTGGTAGTTATTGTGGTGGTGGTGGTGGTTGTGGTAGTTATTGTGGTGGTGGTGGTGGTGGTATTGGTTGTGGTAGTTATTGTGGTGGTGGTGGTGGTTGTGGTAGTTATTGTGGTTGTGGTGGTGGTTGTGGTGGTGGTGGTTGTGGTAGTTATTGTGGTGGTGGTGGTGGTATTGGTTGTGGTAGTTATTGTGGTGGTGGTGGTGGTTGTGGTAGTTATTGTGGTGGTGGTGGTGGTTGTGGTAGTTATTGTGGTGGTGGTGGTGGTTGTGGTAGTTATTGTGGTTGTGGTGGTGGTGGTGGTTGTGGTAGTTATTGTGGTGGTGGTGGTGGTTGTGGTAGTTTTTGTGGTGGTGGTGGTGGTGGTATTGGTTGTGGTAGTTATTGTGGTGGTGGTGGTGGTTGTGGTAGTTATTGTGGTTGTGGTGGTGGTTGTGGTGGTGGTGGGGTTGTGGTAGTTATTGTGGTGGTGGTGGTGGTTGTGGTAGTAATTGTGGTGGTGGTGGTGGTAGTGGTAGCTTATGTGGTGGTGGTGGTGGTGGTAGTGGTAGCTTATGTGGTGGTGGTAGTGGTAGCTTATGTGGTGGTGGTGGTGGTGGTATTGGTTGTGGTAGGTATTGTGGTGGTTGTGGTAGTTATTGTGGTGGTGGTTGTGGCTGTGGTAGTTATTGTGGTGGTGGTGGTGGTAGTTGTGGTGGTGGTGGTTGTGGTAGTTATTGTGGTGGTGGTGGTGGTGGTGGTTGTTATTGTGGTGGTGGTTGTGGTAGTTATTGTGGTGGTGGTTGTGGTAGTTATTGTGGTGGTGGTGGTGGTAGTTATTGTGGTGGTGGTGGTTGTGGTAGTTATTGTGGTGGTGGTGGTGGTGGTGGTGGTTGTGGTAGTTATTGTGGTGGTGGTGGTTGTGGTAGTTATTGTGGTGGTGGTGGTTGTAGTAGTTATTGCGGTGGTGGTGGTGGTTGTGGTAGTTATTGTGGTGGTAGTTATTGTGGTGGTGGTGGTTGTGGTGGTAGTTATTGTGGTGGTGGTGGTGGTGGTAGTTATTGTGGTGGTGGTGGTAGTTATTGTGGTGGTGGTGGTAGTTATTGTGGTGGTGGTGGTGGTGGTGGTAGTTATTGTGGTGGTGGTTTTAGTTATTGTGATGGTTGTGGTGGTGGTGGTAGTTATTGTGATGGTGGTGGTGGTGGTGGTAGTTATTGTGGTGGTGGTGGTGGTTGTGGTAGTTATTGTGGTGGTGGTTTTAGTTATTGTGATGGTGGTGGTGGTGGTGGTAGTTATTGTGATGGTGGTGGTGGTGGTGGTAGTTATTGTGGTGGTGGTGGTGGTAGTTATTGTGATGGTGGTGGTGGTGGTGGTGGTGGTGGTGGTTATTGTGGTGGTGGTTGTGGTACCGTAGTTATTGTGGTGGTTGTGGTAGTTATTGTGATGGTGGTGGTGGTGGTGGTGGTGGTGGTAGTTATTGTGATGGTGATGGTGGTGGTGGTGGTGGTAGTTATTGTGATGGTGGTGGTGGTGGTGGTGGTTATTGTGGTGGTGGTTATTGTGGTGGTGGTGGTGGTTATTGTGGTGGTGGTGGTGGTTGTGGTACCGTAGTTATTGTGGTGGTTGTGGTAGTTATTGTGATGGTGGTGGTGGTGGTGGTGGTGGTGGTGGTAGTTATTGTGGTGGTGGTGGTTGTGGTAGTTATTGTGGTGGTGGTGGTGGGGACCGACCCCACAAAAACGTAACAAGATTACGGGGATCTGCAACCGGCAGATCCCCCTCATACCCAACCCATCTTGTCCATATGCCTATCTAATTTTATCTTAAAGCTCCCTATCGTTCTCGATCCTACCATGTCACTAGGTAGCCTATTCCACCTATCTACAACTCTGTTACCAAACCAATATTTGCCTATATATTTTCTGAAACGAAATTGATCTAATTTGAAACCATTAGTTCGAGTTTGTTCGATATCACTGAGCTTTAGTACATTTGTCATGTCCCCTTTATTAATCCCACTAACCCACTTGAACACCTCTATCATATCCCCTCTAACTCTGCGTCTCTCTAACGAATGTAAGCCTAATTTCTTCAACCTTTCTTCATATGGATGATTTTTAATATTATGGATAATTTTTGCCATTCTACGTTGTACGCTCTCCAATGAATCTATGTCCAGTCTGTGATAAGGACACCAACATTGAACAGCATTTACTAGCATTTACTAGATTGCCTTGTTTCCTTACAAGTTACAACTGTAATGTACACATTCTTATACAGTGCATCTAACTCGAACTTCAATCTTATCTGATTATTAAGCGATTTGAAGTTGACTGTAAATAACACAAAAATGGGTTGGAAAGTATACATCTACAATACATATACCGATATTAGAAACACGAAATTTATGATATACAACAATTCATATGAAATAATTATATGACAGGACAACCTATCACGATTTTTTTCTTTCATACTACAGATCAATAACACTTGAAAGACAGCAAAAAGTTTCAATAAGTATTTTGTCTTATGTGTGTATGGAGGAGACAAACGGCAGGGTGCCTGTAAAGAGTGTCTCCCCCAAAGCCAAAAGAGTGACAGAGAGCCAAACTCAATGGTCGTTGGGGTCATAATGCCTGGACACACGGAATATAAAGCAGTCTAAGTCATAGTATGAAGGAAAGATTAATTAAGGGAGAGAGTTTGTTGAGCAGAAGAAAGACCGAGAAAATTTGCTAATTCATGGGTTGGAGAGCTGGACAGAATAGGAGTGGGACTGTGTTGAAAGGCGGGTGCCTCACACTCGCCACAGGAGAGGGGGTATGCACTGATAGTGCTCTAAAGAACACTGATGGTTGTAATACTGATAGAAGAGTGAAACATTTCACAAACTTTGGTTGTCAACTGGTCAACACATAACGAAAAGGACCGTGATAACTAAAATGCATACATTGAAAGATTACCGAGCATTCAAATCCAAAAAAGAGAATAAGCAATGTTCTTGATAGTATTTCAATAAATTACGATTGATAATAATTATGTAGGAATTTTGAGGTTAGAGTATTTGACATAAAATATATACAGGAATCAGTGCACAGGTACAGGCTATTTCCGGAAATTTTCGATAGATAGTTATGTTTGTGGCAGCACTATGAGGCGCTATTATGTATATAATTGACAACTATACTGAGTTTGAATAATAAAGTGGCCGGTGAAAGGTGACCGAGTTAATCCTATATAATTATTATACCTTCTCCTCCTACTCTAATCCTTCTAATCGGTCACATCATTAGTCTCCTCACACACTAAAACACAGGACAGTCCTAGTTGTACAATGCTTCACTAGTATTGTTATATATTGGCTATGATTTGCTCCTTGAATATGAGCTTCTTTCTCTCTCTCTCTCTCTCTCTCTCTCTCTCTCTCTCTCTCTCTCTCTCTCTCTCTCTCTCTCTCTCTCATATGGAAGTCGTAAAGAAAAAAGTCGTTACTTCAACTGTTGGACCGTTAGTCGATGAAAATGGAGAATACACCAAAGACGAAGAACAAATGAGTAATGCCCTCAATACCTTCTTTGCATCAGTTTTTACAACAGAAGACCTCAGTGATATCCCTACACCATCGCCGATTCAGATTGATAATTCAGATGTTCTAAGCAATATCACCGTTACAGAGAGAGAAGTATTGAATTGTTTAGATAAACTCAAGGTAAATAAAACGCCTGGACCTGATACAATCTCGCCTAGAGTTCTAAAGGAAGCTAAGGATGAGCTCTCTAAACCACTGACATTACTATTCAATAAATCCTTGCAGTCTGGAACTATGCCCGATCAGTGGAAGCTAGCCAACGTAACACCGATATTCAAAAAAGGCAGCAAATCCCTACCCAGTAACTATCGTCCAATTAGCTTAACCTCAGTTGTATGTAAAATGCTAGAAACGGTCATACGAGACAGACTCGTAAATCACTTAGAGGAAAATAACATACTTAAAGATACTCAACACGGCTTTCGTAAAAAAACGTTTCTGTTTAACAAACCTCTTAGACTTCTTCCACGATATCCTCAACCTCTACGATGAGAGTAAAGCTGTAGATATTATATACCTTGATTTTCAAAAGGCCTTTGACAAAGTTCCCCACAAACGTTTACTGCTAAAACTAAAAGCGCATGGAATACAAGACGGTGTGTTGAAATGGATAGAAAATTGGCTCAGCGACAGAAAGCAAAGAGTAGTCATAAACGGTAAGGCATCAAAATGGACCAATGTAAGTAGCGGGGTACCCCAGGGATCGGTACTAGGACCAATTCTCTTTCTAATTTACATCAACGACATAGATGAGGGTCTCACCTGTACAATCTCAAAATTTGCTGACGATACAAAAATTGCAAATAGCGTACTCTCAAAAGAACAAGTTGACGATATGCAACACAATCTAGATAAATTGTCATGTTGGGCCCAAATTTGGCAAATGAGTTTCAATGCGGATAAATGTAAAGTACTACATATCGGATACCTAAATGAGAAAGCAAACTATTCGATGAATGGCACTCAGCTTAAGAATGTAAACAGAGAAACCGATCTGGGAGTAACAATATCGAGTAACCTAAAACCGAGTCAACAATGTTCAGAAGTTGTTAAGAAGGCAAACAAAATAATTGGCTTTATAGGCAGGTCATTTGAGCATAAATCCAAAGAAGTTATCCTAACCCTTTACAATTCATTAGTCCGCCCTCTTCTGGAATACTGCGTTCAATCCTGGTGCCCTTATTACCAAAAAGATATAAACAAGCTAGAACGAGTTCAACGTAGAGTTACCAAAATGATACCTAGCCTAAAGAACAAACCATACGAAGAGCGTCTTAGAGAATTAAATCTATTTCCTTTAACCCAGCGCAGATTAAGAGGTGACTTAATTCAAGTGTTCAAAATCATCAAAGGCATCGACAATATGAACTGTAGTAAGTACTTCACTATCGACCAATCTAATTACACGCGGGGAAACGGTTTGCAAAATTATTGGTAAATCTTTTAACTCACACGAATCTAAGAATTTTCTTCTTCAATCGAGTTGTCAACTTGTGGAATGGGCTTCCCCGAAACGTTATAGACTGCATCACCGTTGATTCATTTAAACTCCGCCTAGACAAATATCTCGCATCAAACCCGCGACTGACTGCGTTTGTAAATGAATAACTTTATTTTATCCCCCCCTCAGTTACTAACTCATCTGTCCCCTACTAACTTCCTAATCCTGCCACGGACATTAGTTCCAGGGCAGTAATTCCCTTTCCAATGTTCCCTTACCCACTCTAAACCACTGTTTGGACACTTGATCCTCAGTGTTTTGGAGGACAAGCAACCTAGAAGGGTCACTAGATCTGTTGTTGCTTGATTTCCTTTGTACTCCTTTGTATATACAGGTATACTGAATGGGTCAGACAATGTAGATTAAAACAATATGCTTAGCCTCAACATTACACAGAGTTAGTAATATGAATATGATGAAAAGTTAACCAATTAATCTGAAGATATTTAAATTAAGTTAAGTCCGGAAATGAGATAACAGAAATTATTCCAAGCATTATTTTATTATGAATGGACAACATTTTGTCGTCAACATAATACACAAAATTTGCATCCTTTAGAAACCAGTTTAGATTGTGGGAGGCTAACAAACTTCAAAGTGTGAGCGAAAAGACTTCAAGGTGTGGATGAACGAACTTCATTGTTTGGGCTAACAAATTCCTAGTGTGGGCGAACAGACTTGAGGGCGAATAGACCGTAAACCCCTATCATAGCTTAAATTATTTAATATACGGTACCGAATGAAATAGTTCGATGGAATTATTTTATTTTATTAACTAATAATTATGCGCTCTTATTCAAATTAGGAAGGACGTCTATCAGTTATAGTGTTACAAACCATCTCAATGAACCTTAGCTAACATGACCCTTCCTAAGCAGTACAAAGCCGTCTAAATATATTAAAACACACATTACCGGTACTGCAATATATATATATATATATATATATATATATATATATATATATATATATATATATATAATACGTGTAGGCCTATGTGTTTCAAAATAAATGAAAACTTTTCCCTGTAGTGGGTAGAGAGCAATTGTTATCCCTATTTTTACTGCATAGACGAGAGAGAGAGAGAGAGAGAGAGAGAGAGAGAGAGAGAGAGAGGGAGGGTACCCGTGATCGCTGTACAGGACAGTAGATGTGGCAACGTGTGGTATTGAGATGCCTTGGTACTGAATTGGCTTGGTATTGAGCTGGTATGGTGATGAAACCGACTGGTGAAGAATAGGTCTGGTCATGAGATGGCATGGTGTTGAGGTGACTCGTCTTGTTTGTGTGGTGAGATGGCACGGTGTTGAGATGTCCTGATACCTTCTTTTTTTTTTAGCTTGATGGAGGTTTAGGGAGGAAACTAGAAAATGATGAAAATATACATACAGTATATGAGAAAATATATACGCCCATCCCCCCTAAATACATTACGGAAATAATCGAAATAGAACAACACCCATTCTCTTTATATGCGCAGCGAACAAAGTGGTTTTAGTTGCCGGGGAAATAATCACTACAGGCCATTCTGAGTGTCATCAGCCGCGCCAGCAAGAGTTACGAGGGCCATTCATGTGTATATAGTTACGGTTATTGTCGTTGTTTGGGAGAATATTGCTAAAAATGTTTGAGCCATATCTCCGCGCGCTCCCCCATATTCCAGTCACTCACTCTCTTGCGCCTCTCGTCAACCCCTCCCCCCTCCCCCATGAAACAGCCCCCCACCCACCCCTTTTTTCTCCTCCCCCTCCTCCCCGTCCTCCATGCCTGTAACTCCCCCTTCCCCCTCCCCTCCCCGCTCATCTATTTCCCCTCCCTTCCCCCCTCCACACACGCTCGTCTATCCCCCAACCTATCCACCGACCTACGGCCCAAAATCACCCCCCACCCCCACCACCCCCACACACACACTGTCCTCCTCCTCTATGCCCCTACCTTCCCCTCCCCGGCTCATCTATCCCCCCCCCCCCCCCCCCACACACTCGTCTATCCCCTCAACCTACCCACCCAAGGCCTATAACCTTCTGAGCAGAGTTACCAAATCAAGTCCGTTAGATTTTTTTTTTCTATGTGATTGAGGGAGGCAAAAGGCAGAACTGCCTATAGCGAGTGCCTCCCCCATAGTTGAAAGAGTGACGGCCAAAATCAAGGGACGTTCGAGCCAAAATGCCTGGACACACGGAGTTTGAAGCAATTTAAGTCATAGGAAGAGGGAAAGACTGACTCTGGGAGAGAGTTCCAGAGCTCAGCTATTGAGTAGAAGAAAGTTTGAGAGTAAAGGTTCACTCTTGGGTTGGAGAGTTGCACAGAGCAGGGGTGGGATTGAGTCGCAAGACGGGTACCACGTGCCCTACGTAAAGGAGGTGGTATACACTGGGAAAGCTCTGAGGAACACTGACTGATTATTATAGTAGCGATAGAATAGCGAGAGAGATGCAACATTGCGGCGGAGAGAGAGAGATTGCAGAGAGTTGGTGAGTGGACGGGAGTTAATGATACGAAAGGCCTTCCTTTCAACTTTGTCTAGGAGAGCGGTGTGACAGGAAGTACATATATGCCGAAAATAGCTAGAATAACGGCACAGTCTCTACAATACCTCATGCAAGCCCCCCCCCCCCTCCTCCATGCCCCAATAATCCCTTTATCTCCCCCCCTTCTCTCTCTCTCTCTCTCTCTCTCTCTCTCTCTCTCTCTCTCTCTCTCTCTCTCTCTCTCTCTCTTAAATCAACCTGACTGGCAGTGTGTTCAGTCGCTCATGAAAATACCGTCCAATGTTATTTTCTGTTCTTTTCTTTAGGGAGATTAATTTATATTCTGATCCATGAACGTAGTATCGTATTCATATACGCTAATTATTACATATATTTTGGCAAACAGTTTTATTAAATCGATCAGTAAATAACTATCAATTATTTAATATGGATACCAATCAAAATAGCATACACTGGATCATCATGGATTCTGTATATATATATATATATATATATAAAATCCCTCAATAGGCCTGTACAATATATCTCTCCCCAACCTTCCCCCTCATATACAGTGTCTCATTAAATTGGCCGGTTATACTCGCATTATTATTTTTTCTACCCGGTTGGGACAGCTGTGGCCGCTTCTCAGAATTGGTCGGGAGTGGAGTTGGCTTGAGTTTATGCCCTTATCGAGAATTAATTTTAGTTCGTTCCCTCTCTGACTTTCTTCAAACATAAAACAATATAAATATAAAGCCAACCAAAACCCTGTTTAAGCAAAATGTGTACATCTTTCGATAAAATAATGTCCCGGCCGAAGGCCGATTTCTTCAAAGTTACAGACTTGGGTATCGCTCACCCACCAACAATCGACACCTGCATGGGGTGAAGTGCCTTATTATCGCCAAACTAACGGGGTGAAACTTCTCAATTTCTCCTAACAAATGGAGCGAAACAGGGAACGCAAGAAAGACCCCTCTCTGATCAACCAGGATTAAATTGTGCTGTCCTTCTCAGTGGTTATTTTTTCTTGCCGGTAGGGACAGCTGGGGCCGCTTCTGAGAATTGGCCGGGGGAGGTACCGGTATCACACAAGGGGTCGTAATATTGACAAGGAAATGGGGCGAAAAGTCTTAAAATCGCTAAATTAATGGGCCGAACGTCCTAAAATCTGAAAATTAATGGTGCAAAACATGTGGGAAATGGGACAAAAAGACTTAAAATGGCCAAACTAATGGGCCGAACGTCTTAAGATCGGAACACTAAAGGGGCTAAACATGAGGGAGAAGGGGGCCAGAAAAAAAAACTACCTCCAATTAACCTTTTCAGTATTAGAACGCGTTTCGTCACCATAGTCCGTTTATTCTAGGTTGGGCAGAAATCGTAACCCCTAACCTCTAATTACTCAAAAAGGACTAGAGTAATTGAGCTAATATTTCTACCAAATAGGAAGACTTGGCTAGGGAATATGTGTACAAATTGACAGCCCATTTGCTGTAGCCCTTTTCGAGTTACAGACGTTAGAGGTTACGATTTCCGCCCAACAGAATGAACGGACTATAGTCAGTTTTATTTCAGCTGATGGTAAATTGAGTGACAAGGGGTCTAGGGGGTATTTTCTTAAGCTGCATGGAGATCTAACGAGGAAACTAAAAAAACAAATTACTAAGTATTTATAATATAATATATATAGACCAAAAACCAAGTACTAACCCCTTAATGCCAAGTTTTCACGTTTAACAATACATTTTGCTACGAAATAGTTGAGTAACCAAACAGCAACAAATACATATATTATCAGGTGGACAAAATAGACTATACCATAGGAACGTGTTTGAAATATTTACCAATAACGTTAAAGGGAGATGGGCGTATTTATTTGCTAATTTTTTATATCTTGTTATCATGTTTTTAGTTTTCTTCCTAGACCTCCATCAAACTTTAAAAAAAAAACATCCGTTAGATCCCCCTTCTACATTAATTTGTAAATTTTTCGGTAGACATTTTTTCCGGCCCTGTTTTTTCAAAATTATAGGCTCACTGTCGTTCATCAGTAAAACAATTGACACCTAAATAGCACGAAAAGTCATAATCTCGACAAGGAAATGGGGCGAAAGGTCTTAAAATCGACTAACTAATGGGGCAAACATCTTAACATCTGAAAACTAATGGGGCTAAACATTGAGGGAGAAGGGGATCTAGAAAAACGACCCATCTCCCTTTAACCCTGTCTATACTTACTAGTACAGGTTTACAAAGACACCATTGTTTACTTTATTTGATCGTACTACCCACAGTTCCGGTTATTGCAATTGTTTGACGTAACTACTTGAATATAACAATACCATTTCCTTAACATATTTATCAACGTAATCGGAAATAACTTGAATAACAACGATGATACAGACATTACAAAAGAGGACACGAAAGAAACACTTCCCCAACAATGACCCACACTAATTAACAACAATGACCCACACTAATTAACAACAATGACCCACACTAATTAACAACAATGACCCACACTAATTAACAACAATGACCCGCACTAATTAACAACAATGGCCCGCACTAATTAACAACAATGACCCACACTAATTAACAACAATGACCCACACTAATTAACAACATATTCATCTCGTCTGTTCGGGGAAAAAAAATACAATAGTATTAAAGTGGGATGGGCATATTTATTTCCTTATGTATAATATTTTTTCCTTATGTATAATATCTTTATATAATTTTTTAGTTTCCTCCCTAGACCTCCATCAAGCTTAAAGAAACCCCCCCCCCCCTAGACCCTCCTTCAAGATAGATTTGTAAATTTTTCCACAGAAAAATGTCCCGGCCAAAGGCCGTTTCCGGTTGAATTACAGGCTCGCTATCGCTCGCCTGGAGATAATCGTCACCTAAAAGTCTAAATATTGACAAATAATTGGGGCGATAGGTCTTAAAATCACCAAACTAATGGGTCGAATATCATAAGATCTCACAACTAATGGAGTTAAACATGAGGGAGAAGGGGGATCCGAAAAAACGACCCATCTCCCCTCAAGCTTCTGTTCAATGACGCAGTGCCAACATCGTCATCACGTTGAAGAGGAACCATTTGCGCTTTCCAAATTCCGGGAAAAGAGAGAAACTAATAAGCAACTAAGCAATATGCATAACCATAATATGTTATCGTCCGTTCATGCTAGGTTGGGCAGACATCGTAACCTCTAACCTCTGTAACTCAAAAAGGGCTAGAACAAATGAGCTGTCAATTTCCACACGTATTCCCTAGCCAAGTAGAAATATTACCTCGATTACTCAAGTTCTTCTCGAGGTTACAGAGGTTAGAAGTTACGATTTCGGCCCAACCTAGAATGAACGGACTATAGTCAGTCAGTTTAGACGGTAGTCAGCCCTTACTCCCACAACGGGTAGGGAGGATCAGCGAGAGACACGAGAAAGGAAAAAGAGGTGACCGGGGAAGAACACATAATAATAACAGTTGGCCCAAAATATGCAAGTACACAAGCATTCAGAAGAAATAATATGTAATCCGCTACAAGTGCACGATTTGATGTAGTTTAAGGGGAGGTTTCTAGTGTGTTCCCTAGACCTCCATCAAGCTTAAAATTACACCCTCTTGACCCTCTTTCAAGCTAAATTTATACATTTTTCGGTAGAAAAATGTCTCGGCCGAAGGCCGGTTCCTCTTAAATTACAGGCTCGCTATCGCTCGCCAGGAAAAAATCGACCCCTAAATGACACGAAAGGTCTTAAAAGTGACATAAATGGGGTGAAAGTTCCAAACTAATGGGGCGAACGTCTTAAAATCTCAAAAGCAATGGGGCTAAACATGAGGGAGAAAGGGGTAAAGAGAAAAATCTCTCAAGTGGAAATCTCCCCTTAATGAGGGCCTATATGTTTATTGAGATCGTATAGAGTCCTTTGAGTCCTTTGAGCCCTTTGAGCCCTTTGAGTCCTTTGAGCCCTTTGAGTCCTTTGAGTCCTTTGAGTCCTTTGAGTCCTTTGAGCCCTTTGAGTCCTTTGAGCCCTTTGAGTCATTTGAGCCCTTTGAGTCCTTTGAGCCCTTTGAGTCCTTTGAGCCCTTTGAGTCCTTTGAGCCCTTTGAGCCCTTTGAGTCCTTTGAGTCCTTTGAGTCCTAGCGGTACAATATTAGCTGAACGAAATCGTTTAATGGTAACCAAAATACTCGTTATCGTATTGAAGGGGTTAAATATAATTCAACACAATTAGCAATGCAATTGATTTTAATTCATTATTAACGATACAGTTAACTATAAAAGAAAGAGAGAGAGAGAGAGAGAGAGCGAGAGAGAGAGAGAGAGAGAGAGAGAGAGAGAGAGAGAGAGAGAGAGAGAGAGAGACGGAGATAACACAATAAACCATTAAACGA
The DNA here is from genome assembly GCA_032716605.1 of Paralithodes platypus. Classification (NCBI taxonomy): domain Eukaryota; kingdom Metazoa; phylum Arthropoda; class Malacostraca; order Decapoda; family Lithodidae; genus Paralithodes; species Paralithodes platypus. Next base: position 52,437,855 of record CM064514.1, on the reverse strand, counting down.
ATAACAACAATACAGAAAACATTAAAGAAGACAAAAGAACCCGACTCACCGCAAACAATAATAGAGCCCAATTAAAGGGAATGAAGCATTAGAGCCAATATTAGCATGATTGGTCCGGGGAAGGGAGAGAGAGAGAGAGAGAGAGAGAGAGAGAGAGAGAGAGAGAGAGAGAGAGAGAGAGAGAGAGAGAGAAAATATATCAGGAGTTGGAAGTGAAAATAGCACTGGAAAAATGAGGCTGGTAAATAGAGAGCAAATGAAGCGTAGTTAGGGATGATAAAATACTGAGAGAGAGAGAGAGAGAGAGAGAGAGAGAGAGAGAGAGAGAGAGAGAGAGATAGAGAGATGCACAATCCTAATAAAAGTGTTAATACTGTATTCATTTAGGGTTCTGTCCTATCTCCAATTCTCTTTCTAATTTTCATAAATGATTTTCTCAACTGTACCATCCAGTCCTATCCATTCATATGCAGATGACTCTACCTAACACTATGCATTTAGTTTTCCAGAGCGCCCCAGCAAACAATCCCTCGAAATCAAACGTAATGAAGCCATGCAACACTTATTTTCTGATCTGACTGCCATTTCCAATTGGTGCAGATAAAACCTTGTATTCTTCAATGCTTCAAAAACCCAATTTCTCCATCTATCTACCCGTCGTGAACTCCCAGAGTACTATCCCTTATACTTCAACAATACAAAAATCAACCCTTCATCTTCTCTCAGTATTCTCGGTGTCTCTTTCTCTTCTGCTCTCTCTTGGAAGGACCATATTACCAGTCTTGCTAAGGCAGCCTCCCAGAAGCTGGGAGTGCTCAACCGCCTCAAGGGTTCTTTACCCCTGCGCAGCTTCTTGCTCTATACAGGGGCTCAGTGAGTCCTTCTATTGAAGATTGTTCACATGTGTGGGGAGGATCCTCTCACACAGCACTTCTAGACAAAGTAGAGAGGAAAGCCTTTCGTATCATTAACTCCCGTCCACTCACTGACTCTCTGCAATCTCTCTCTTCACCGCAATGTTGCATCTCTCTCGCTATTCTATCGCTACTACAATACTCAGTGTTCCTCAGAGCTCTCTCAGTCTATACCACCTCCTCTACGTAGGGTACGTAGTACCCGTCTTGCTACACAATCCCACCCCTTCTCTGTGCAACTCTCCAACTCAAGAGTGAAATGATACTCCCAATCTTTCTTCTATTCAACAGCTGAACTCTCTCCCTGAATTCATCTTTCCCTCATCCTATGAATTAAATTGCTTCAAACTCCGTGTGTCCAGGCACTACTCCGTTAAACTGCAGGGGGACGGTTTGCATGATAAAGGCAAGCGTGGGTAACTGCTGAATTGACATTGCAATCTTGTTTATGTACATTCGGGTTTTTTTTTTTGTTTTTTTTTTTAACATGTACAATATTCCTAGTACATGCTTAAGAGGAGGTATTTAGTTTGTTCCCTAGACCTCCATCAATCTTAAAATTACACCCCCTTGAGTCCCTTTCAAGATAAATTTGTACATTTTTCGGTAGAAAAATGTCCCGGCCGAAGGCCGATTCCCCTTAAATTACAGGCTCGCTATCGCTCGCCAGGAAAAAAATCGACACCTAAATGACACAAATGGTCTTAAAATTGACAGAAATGGGGTGAGGGTTCTTAAAATCGCCAAACTAATGGGGCGCACGTCTTAAAATCTCAAAAGCAATGGGGCTAAACATGAGGGAGAAAGGGGTCCAGAAAAAAATCCTCCAGGTGGAAATCTCCCCTTAAGTATGTGTCATTATGCCTAGTTATGATTATATTTTATTTATTTATTTGTATGTGTGCATTTGTTTTTTGTTTTTGTGCGTTCATTGTTTTCTGGTGTGTTGTCCCCGTTCTGGCTCTGTCTTGAGTCGGCCACCCAGCCCCCCCTCCACCCTCCCAAAAAAACATGGAAAAGAGGGGAAAAAATGGGAAAAGTGGGGATTGAGTATATAGATTTATTAGGTTTTTTCCCACCAACCAACTTCACCTCTAAACTCAATTAATGATATCAACAAACACATGTGGCACTCCAAGAACTCGAACCCAGGACACTCGCATCGAAATTTACTTTTTGTTGTGTTCTACTGTAATATGTGACTAGATAACATGCCTGCAATTGTCTTGATATATTGCATGACTGTATGTGATTGACTTGATATATTGCATGACTGTATGTGATTGTCTTGATATATTGCATGACTGTATGTGATTGTCTTGATATATTGCATGACTGTATGTGATTGTCTTGATATATTGCATGACTGTATGTGATTGTCTTGATATATTGCATGACTGTATGTGATTGTCTTGATATATTGCATGACTGTATGTGATTGTCTTGATATATTGCATGACTGTATGTGATTGTCTTGATATATTGCATGACTGTATGTGATTGTCTTGATATATTGCATGACTATGTGATTGTCTTGATATATTGCATGACTGTATGTGATTGTCTTGATATATTGCATGACTGTATGTGATTGACTTGATATATTGCATGACTGTATGTGATTGACTTGATATATTGCATGACTGTATGTGATTGTCTTGATATATTGCATGACTATGTGATTGGCTTGATATATTGCGTGACTGTATGTGATTGTCTTGATATATTGCATGACTGTATGTGATTGTCTTGATATATTGCATGACTGTATGTGATTGTCTTGATATATTGCATGACTGTATGTGATTGTCTTGATATATTGCATGACTGTATGTGATTGGCTTGTTTTGTAGATGTGTCACCGGTTAGCTTGGAACGATTAATATATATAATTGATATATAATTGATATATAATTGTATTTATAATATATATTATATAATTGGTTTTATAATTGGGTTAGTTAGTGCGTGTACAATTGGTCTTCCGTGACTGCTTATCAGTACGTACGTGTGTTGTGTGTGTGTGTGTGTGTGTGTGTGTGTGTGTGTTTGTGTGTGTGTGTGTGACGTTGTGCTTAACCCTTTCAACACCACTGCCATTCTTTATTCTGGCTACTGTAAGACGATTTTATTCAGTTTATAAAGGGCCTCCCAGCAATTAACAGCCTGAGAACTATCTCGCTTAACCTTTTATACTACCACAGATCCTTCTAAAACTTCACTATCATTAAGGGGAGATGGGTCGTTTTTCTGGTCTCCCTTCGCCCTTATGCTTAGCCCCATTAGTTTTCAGATTTTAAGACGTTCGCCCCATTAATTTATCGATTTAAAAACCTGTCGCCCCATTTCGTTGTCAATTTTACAACCTTTCGTGCCATTTATGCATCGAGTTTTTTTCCGGGCGAGCGATAGCGAGGAATCGGCCTTCAGTCGGTACATTTTTCTACCGAAAAATGTACAAATTTAACTTGAAGGGGGGTCTAGGGGGTGTTTTTTTAAGCTTGATAAGGTCTATCGAGGACATTATATAAATTATTAATAAATATGCAAACAGACCAAAAATTGCCACTACCCCCTTAACCCTTTCAGACTCATATGACGCAGAGGTTGCCAGATTAGCAATAATAAATAGTTCTCTCACTCTTATAATTACCTCTCCAAAATTAGTATTCTGCCCACAGCTAACTCAAAGACAACTGCAGAGGTTGAAGTAACTAAACTAAAGGTTTCTAAATACCCCTGATTTTAACTAAAGCTTTAAAGTATCCCTAATAGGCTCAAAATCGCGTCATATGTCGGAGAGGGTTAACCCTTTATAGGGCAAGTGACCATATTTGATCATGCGAGGGATCAAGCACATTTGGACCTGCCCTATCTCCAAAAACACTCCGCCCCACAAGGGTTAAACGTGTATGATTGATACTGTTGTTGTTGTTGCTGTTCGCCAAGCTACCTGGCCGAATAGCCCCAAGGCCCCGATCAAGGCCAAGGCCATAACCGAGCGCCCCCACAGAACCCTCCCTGCCGACCACAATAAAGCCTGGGTGACCGAAGCCTTCCACTCCATGGCGGGGAGCTGAGGAGGGCGCGGAAACGCCCGGGATTGATACTGTTTCACTGCTTAGTTTATATCGGATTGTGCCTGCTAAAAGCTATCCTTGTTTGTTCTTTGTTTCTGCCAGTCCGAAGCCTCCCCCATGACCAAATATTAGCATGTGTGTTTTAGATATGAATGTACTGTATGGATATTTCTATGTATGTATGTGTGTATCTATGTTTATTATGTGTGTATGTTTTATGTATGTGTGTGGGTATGTACGTACAGTCAACTCGTTTAATCCGCAGAGTCTCGGACATTTTAGTTGTGCAATTATAAATTTGTTTCAGATTGCTGTAGGAAACAATTGCTTATACATTTCTTAATTAATATATTGTACATATTATACATTGCACATATAATTTTATACATTAACTTTTAAGCTTTTCATATGCCTAAACAATATTCTGAGACTCTGTGGATTAAACGAGTTGACTGTACATATATACTGTATATGTAGGCACTATGTATGTAAATATCGTATGTGCGGCATTTCCCCGTGTATGTGATGTATCGGCCGCTATCCTTCACTCCCAAAACATTGGATAAAATACCTTTGTTTCCGTGATAATGACCTCCATGAATCAACGTCACATTTCTGTAAACAGGAAATAAATCCTCCCTCCCCCCCTCCCCCCCCCCCCCCTATATCTCTCCAAACTATTTTTCTCTTCCGATTCTCATTTTGGCCCTAATGTATCGTTATCCTTTAGCAGTTACATCCATTCTAATTTAGCTTCTACATAATTATAGCCTGTAATCGATTATTCTCGGGTGATATAAGTCTTAATAAGAATAGGTTAAGTATCAGTAGTAATTTATTTGTTATTATTATTTATTTTATTTGTATTTTTGTTTTCGATCTTTACTATAAATTTCCCGGTAGAAATATTCTCATTCTACTGGGGGTCTTTTTTCCCCAGCTGTATTTCATGCCGATCCTTGGTCTAAAAGAGTGGTGGGTGGGTAGAGAGCCTTCTGCTTCGCTATCCTTACCTTCCACTTTGTAGCAAATTTTGTTTGACTGAAGTCCGGACAGCCTAATAAGGGCCGCAAGGTCTGTGCAGTCGGTGTATCTATGTAACTATATGTAACAATTTGACTTCCCTCTTCCTTTCTACACTTTCCTTCACTCTACCCTCGGAGAACACGTTTTCTATTGTCTGTGTCTGTATACTTCTGCTGCTTCTGGGGTAAGGTGAAGGAGAGCATCAAAGTAAATGGTCTACAATAGAGATCTTAGTAAGCTTGTTTGTGGTACACCAACAATAATAATAATAATAATAATAATAATAATAATAATAATAACATTAATAACAATAAATATAATAATAAAACTGATAATAATATAAATCAAAATAATAATACAAAATAATAACAGTAATACGAATAATAACAATAATAATAACACTAAAGTAACAACAGAGGCCCGAGTAAGCTTCTTTGTGGTACACCGGGAATAACAATAACACTTTCAGACTCAATACCGCCGAGCTCCACCGAGAAGCTTAATTTGCCTCTCCTATAACCTTTGAATAGGAGGAATATTTTTCTGCGATGCCGAAGCTTAGGAGTTTGGCAAGAAATCCTCCAAGTCTTGTTGTTTCTAATGCCCTGCTATGACCTTGGCTATAACTGTCTTGATAGCGCAATGGTTAGTGCGCGGAATTTCGGTGTGAGTATCCTAGGTTCGAATCCATGTATTACCACATGTATTCATTAGTTTCATTGGTTTCATTACTTAGGTTTATTTGTAAGTTTGTTTATTGGTGGGTTGGTGAAAATATGAATTATTATTTTTGTCATTCATAGTCATGTCTTTTTGTGTTAATATCTTATATTATATTTGTTTATGTATTTAGCTATTTATATTTTTCAATAGAAGTAACCAGGCACATAGAAAATTATCCAGCAATAACTTTTTAAATTGTGTTACCTTTCGTACGGCAGTGTAAAATCGTGTTATCCCTGTAAACAACACCCATTCCCACAGTATTCGTTCGGTATCAGGCGCTGCGAAGGGAGAAAATGGGGGAGATTTGCACTTGAAGGATTTTTTTTTCTTATCCTCTTTCTCCCTCATATTTAGTCCCATTGCTTTTGGTATTTATAACGTTTGCCCCATTAGTTTGGCGAGTTATAGAAGTTTCGCCTTATTTCTGTCAATTTTAAGACCTTTCCTGTGCCATTTAGGTGTGGATTTGTTTCCTGGCGAGCGATAGCGAGCCTGTAATTTAAGATGAACCGGCCTTCGGCTGGGACATTAGTCTACCAAAACATTTACACATTTATCTTGAAAGAGGGTCTAGGGGGTGTAATTTTAAGTTTGATGGAGGTCTAGGGAGGAAACTAAAAACAAAAATATTAATAAGATACATAAATGAGCATATAAATACGTCCGTCCCCCCTTAAAGAATAAATACGTCCGTCCCCCCTTAAAGAATAAATACGTCCGTCCCCCCTTAAAGAATAAATACGTCCGTCCCCCCTTAAAGAATAAATACGTCCGTCCCCCCTTAAGAATATACGTCCGTCCCCCCTTAAAGAATAAATACGTCCGTCCCCCCTTAAAGAATAAATACGTCCGTCCCCCCTTAAAGAATAAATACGTCCGTCCCCCTTAAAGAATAAATACGTCCGTCCCCCCTTAAAGAATAAATACGTCCGTCCCCCCTTAAAGAATAAATACGTCCGTCCCCCCTTAAAGAATAAATACGTCCGTCCCCCCTTAAAGAATACAATCCTGGGTTTCCTGGTCATGGGTTTCTTGCTACATGTCAGCTTTCCATTTGTTTCTTGCCCCTTACAGTGTAGGTTTGGAGTTCTGGCTGGCTTCTCGGTTTCCCATTGTTTTCTCGAGTTTTCTTTTGTTTTTCTTATGAATCAAACTGCGTACGACATTTATAAGGCATCTAAGGTTCATTTAGTGGTGTTATTAGATATTCTTTCGTTCTGGGTTTTTTTTTTCATTTTCTCTCATTCCTCCTTCCTTCCTTCCCACATTTCCTTCTTTTCTTCCTTCCTTCCTCCCCCCCTTCCTTCTTTCCTTCATTTCTTCCTTCCTTCCTTCCTTCCTTCCTTCCTTCCTTCCTTCCTTCCTTCCTACTATCCCTTCCTTCCTTCCTTCCTTCCTTCTTGTACGTCTTCCTTCCTTCACTCGCTACTTTTCCGTCCTTCCTTCCCTCCTTCTTCTCCAACAAAGGAACTAATGAGCTCCCGGAAAAGTTTTTTATTTTATTTACTTTTTCTGCCGCCCCGCCGCTCCTTGGCCCCCCCCCCCCCCCCCCCCCCCCTCTCTCTCTCTCTCTCTCTCTCTCTCTCTCTCTCTCTCTCTCTCTCTCTTCTCTTTATATATATATATCCTTTGTTCTCTCTCCTCGCCTCATTCTCCTTCAATTTAAACTTTACTCCTTATCTCTCTATTTCCTCTTTTTATTTACTGTTATCTCAATTCCTTTCTTTGTCTCGACTTTTATCAACCAATCTTCCCTCTGTCGTCAATGCTATCATTATTTATTTTAAGTTTCTTTTGTTTATATACCGTTTATATATATACCGGTATATATATTGGATCAAACTTGACTGTATATACGCTTGAATAAGTGGTTTTATCAATATACAAATTTTATTTTCCTAATAGTACAAAGTTTTACCCACATTCTGCGATAGAATATTATAGATAAATATGTGCTTACGTCAATGTGTGTATATTTACATAGTACATCTCAAAAATAATGAGTGTAATTTGATGTGCGTATGTAAATTCGGTAACGCATTAATACAAAGTTTGTATATCTGAAGAGCCATTAAATGTGTGTGTGTGTGTGTGTGTGTGTGTGTGTGTGTGTGTGTGTGTGTGTGTGTTGCTATCAGAGTTTTTATACATGTGACCGTGTCTGTGTGTTAAAAAGTGTAGGTTATGTGCGTGTGATTAACGTTCCTACATACATGACTGTGTGTGTTGTGGGGGGGGGATGTGTTTGTGTGTGTGTGTGTGTGTGTGTGTGTGTGTGTGTGTGTGTGTGTGTGTGTTTGACCGTTTTTGTATGCCAAGGAGAGTATGTGAGTGTGATTACCGTTCCTACATACTGTAAATGCCTGTGTGTGTGCGTCAAGAGGTGTGTGTGTGTGTATGTGTGAGTGTGATCAGCGTTCCATCATAATGTGAGCGTCAAAAAGAATATGTATGACAAGCGTTCCTACATACATGAACGTCTATGTGTATCAAGAAGCGTGTGTGTCTGAGAGAGAGGGGGAGAGGGAGAGTGAGTGAGAAAAAGAGATAGGTGTAAGTATGTGTGTGTGTTTTTGTGTTTGTTTGTTTGTTTGTGTGTGTATGTATGTATGTATGTATGTATGTATGTGTATGTATGTATGTATGTACAGCATGTATGTACTGTATATGTGTGTGTATTACCGTCAATGTCTGGCAGTCACAGCACGGATTTTGAATACCCGTGTGTGTATGTATGTATGTATGCGTGTGTATGTATGTATCAGTGTGTGTGTATGTATGTACTGTATATGTGTGTGTATTACCGTCAATGTCTGGCAGTCACAGCACGGATTTTGAATACCTGTGTGTGTATGTATGTATGTGTGTGTATGTATGTATGAGCGTGTGTGTATGTGCGTGTGTTACCGTCAATGGCAGTCACAGCATACTGTTTGGATATACCGGGTGTGTTTACTCCAGGAAGGAACACAATAGCGGCCCTTTACGTTGCGCGCTCTACCTTGTATTCAAAGCTGGGTTTATGTACAGTTGCCTAGACATGTAACTGGTACGCTATTATATAAGGAACATGAGTCAGTGAGGTGTGTAAACTGACTCGTGTTTGAAGAGTATATTTCAAAACAATTTATAAGTATGTCAGTGATGCTTAAGGGGAGGTATTTACTTTGTTCCCTAGACCTCCATCAAGCTTAAAATGATACCCCCTTGAGTCCCTTTCAAGATAAATATGTACATTTTTCGGTAGAAAAATGTCTCGGCCATAGGCCAGTTCCTCTTAAATTACAGGCTCGCTATCGCTCGCCAGGATAAAATCGACACCTGAATGGCACGAAAGGTCTTAATATGGGGTGAAAGTTCTTAAAATCGCTAAATTAATGGGGCGAACGTTTTATAATATCAAAAGCAATGGGGCTAAACATGAGGGAGAAAGGGGTCAAGAAAAAAATCCCTCAAGTGGAGATCTCCCCTTAATAAAACTGGCACCACATATACTGTATATTTATATTTATAGAAACTAGTAATTCCTTAATCCAGTACCGTTGATTGTGGCGTAGAAGTAACTTGACGTCTTCTCTCTCTCTCTCTCTCTCTCTCTCTCTCTCTCTCTCTCTCTCTCTCTCTCTCTCTCTCTCTCTCTCTCTCTCTCTCTCTCTGAAAAATTTATTGTGTATGTGTATATGTGCGCGAGTGCATCACGATGTTTAATAATAATAATAATAATAATAATAATAATAATAATAATACAAATAACTAATACAAATAATAATAATAATAATAATAATAATAATAGTAACAATTGTTTTTTGTTTTCCAGGTAAGAGCAACAGACGATGATGGTGTGCATTTCCAGAATATATAGGTTTCTACGAAGTCAACAGAGAGACCCAAGGCTGCCACAAGGAGCCAAAGGTAAGAAACCGACCTTTCTAATGATAATGTTCATAGACAAGAACACCTTTTTTAACTTATGATGGGATTGGGTTTCGCTTCTAAGCCTACAAGATCAGATAGTATTAGTTAAGAATACATTTGTCAGTAAGGCACTGTAACTGTGTGTGTGTGTATGTGTGTGTGTGTGTGTGTGTGTTTGTGTGTGTGTGTGTGTGTGTGTATTTGTCAAGGTGTTTGCATATGTATGTTTCGCGGTACACGTTTTTTTTTTGTCTTGCGTATGTATGTATGCCTTGTGTATGTCCGTGTGTGTGTGGTGTACATATGTGTTTATTGTGTGTGTCCGTGTGTGTGTGGTGTACATATGTGTTTATTGTGTGTGTCGAGGTGTATGAATATGTTATTGCATATACGTGTGTGTGTATAGTGTAGGTGTATGTTCGTATTGTGCTTTATGTACGTGTGTCATGTACGTATATATGTCTTGTGTTTTATGTACGTGTGTCATGTATGTATATACAGTATATGTCTTGTCTACGTGTATGTGTATATATGTCATGTGTACGTAAATCTGTATGTGTGTCTTGTGTACGTATCTGAGTGTGTGTGTATGTTGTGTATATGTGTGTGGCAAACTTCCTCGCCTGTCACCCACACTTATACTTAAGGTAAAGTTTTCTCTTGACTGTTATGTTAGCTCCCCCCCCCCACTCTCTCTCTCTCTCTCTCTCTCTCTCTCTCTCTCTCTCTCTCTCTCTCTCTCTCTCTCTCTCTCTCATTGTACCCCTAACAAAGTTGGTATATTGGGTAAATTAACAGAATAATAGGTTTTTGTAGAAAGTTTGATAAGGTCAGTAGTAAGAGAGAGAGAGAGAGAGAGAGAGAGAGAGAGAGAGAGAGAGAGAGAGAGAGAGAGTGTGTTAGTATATTCTCCAGTAACCATTTTGGGCATGAACGTTGAATTATCTTCCAAAAATTATATACTCAAAGACGTATTACTGACAACATATTAATTGACTAAAATATTCGAGCCGTAATGAATAGTGTTATCAATCTAATAACATTCTGAGGATTCATCTTCGACCGTAAAAATATATAGTTCACGTCTAGATTTGAGATGTGTTTTATTCAAGTAGAACAACAAATTGAAAGCCAATAAGAGTAATTCTGTCCATATTTTACTCGGAGGAATGTCAACGCCAAGGAATGTTATAGTCTAATTGAATACCTGATCAATTGAATACCTGATCAATTGCGGAGAAATAGTAGGGATATGTTAGTCAGAATCCGGCTATTATTTGAATTATTATTATTTGTACTTTTATTTGTTTTCATCATTTTTAATATTTCAAACATTTACAACGCCATTTGTATCGGAACTCGTCAGATTTATATTACTGACATCGTAATTCTAGCGTCATTAGTATAAAAACAAAATATAAGCAAATTATGCTCACGACAGGTCATTTTAACTTAATGGGGGATGGGCGTATTTATTTTAACTTAATGGGGGATGGGCGTATTTATTGTAACCTTAATGGGGGATGGGCGTATTTATTTTAACTTAATGGGGGATGGGCGTATTTATTTTAACTTAATGGGGGAGGGGCGTATTTATTTGCTCATTTATGCACCTTTTTTGTATTATATTTTTAGTTTCCTCCCTAGACCTCCATCAAGCTTAAAAAAAAACCCACTCTCCCCAAGACTCTCCTTCAAGATAAATTTGTAAATTTTTCGATGGAAATGTTTTCCATCCAAAGGATGGTTCCCCTTAAATTACAGGTTTACTATCACTTAAATTACAGGTTTACTATCACTTAAATTACAGGTTTGCTATCACTTAAATTACAGGTTTACTATCACTTAAATTACAGGTTTGCTATCACTTAAATTACAGGTTTACTATCACTTAAATTACAGGTTTGCTATCACTTAAATTACAGGTTTGCTATCACTTAAATTACAGGTTTACTATCACTTAAATTACAGGTTTACTATCACTTAAATTACAGGTTTACTATCACTTAAATTACAGGTTTACTATCACTTAAATTACAGGTTTACTATCACTTAAATTACAGGTTTACTATCACTTAAATTACAGGTTTACTATCACTTAAATTACAGGTTTGCTATCACTTAAATTACAGGTTTACTATCACTTAAATTACAGGTTTGCTATCACTTAAATTACAGGTTTGCTATCACTTAAATTACAGGTTTACTATCACTTAAATTACAGGTTTACTATCACTTAAATTACAGGTTTGCTATCACTTAAATTACAGGTTTGCTATCACTTAAATTACAGGTTTGCTATCGCTTACCAGGAAAAAATCGACAGTTAAATGACACAAAAAGTCTTAATATTGACAAAGAAATAGGGCGAAAGGTCTTAAAATCGCCCAACTAATGATCTGAACATCTTAAAATCTGAAAACTAATGGGGCTAAACATGAGGAGTTTAGTAGTCCGTCCACACACCCTTTTGGTCTATCGATTTTTGTGTTAGAAGTATTGATCTCTGAGGGGGTGGAACCGTATAAATCGCCCTCATACACTTTTTTTGTAGACGTACTCATCTCTGAGGGGCTGGCCACGTATGAATCGCCTCTATGCACCTTTACCATATCATGTCAGGCGTCGCACCTCCTCAAACTCAGCACAACTTTCACATATGTCTATAGGGAAGGTTTTCGGTGCATTTGTACATTTATTTATTGAATAAGTTTCCTACATATACCTCCATCAAACTTGAAATAATACCCCCAAGACCCCCCTTCGAGATCAATTTGTGCATTTTTTGGTAGAATAATTTCCCGACCAAAGGCCGGTGCCTCCTAATTTACAGGCTTCGTATTGCTCGCTAGGAACAAAATCGGCACATTAATGGCACGAATGGTCTTAAGGGGAGGTTTTTAGTGTGTTTCCTAAACTTCCATCAAGCTTGAAATTACACCCCCTTGAGTCCCTTTCAAGATAAATTTGTAAATTTTTCGGTAGAAAAATTTCCCGGCCAAAGGCCGGTTCCTCTTAAATTACAGGCTCGCTATCGCTCGCCAGGATAAAATCGACACCTGAATAGCACGAAAGGTCTTAATATGGGGTGAAAGTTCTTAAAATCGCTAAACTAATGGGGTGAACGTTTTCTAACATCAAAACAATGGGGCTAAACATGAGGGAGAAAGGGGTCAAGAAAAAATCCCTCAAGTGGAGATCTCCCCTTAACATTGAAAAAAAAAATAGGGTGAATAGTTATAAGATCGTCAAACTAATGGGCAACCGTCTTAAAATCTAACAATTAATGGGGCTACACATGAAGGGGGAAGGGGGATCCAGAATATTGTAAGAAAAAAATGTCCTTACCCCCATCCCTCCACCTTTATCATTTAACCTCTGTATTATTAAGCTGCCATCACTTTTTCCTCGGAGTTTGTATGTGTTTAGAATAGCCGGCGACATCAGAGAAATGTCAAGGGTTTTTTAAGTGTTTAGAATAGCCGGCGACATCATAGACATGTCAAGGGTTTTTTATGTGTTTAGAATAGCCGGCGACATTATAGAAATGTCAAGGGGTTTTTATGTGTTTAGAATAGCCGGCGACATCGTAGAAATGTCAAGGGTTTTTTATGTGTTTAGAATAGCCGGCGACATCATAGAAATGTCAAGGATTTGTTGTGTTTAGAATAGCCGGCGACATCATAGAAATGTCAAGGGTTTTTTATGTGTTTAGAATAGCCGGCGACATCGTAGACATGTCAAGGGTATGTCCTTCTTTCTGGATTCAGCATAATTTATCGTATTTTTCGGCGAGCAATCGACGTGTTCTCGGTAAATTGCGATATATTGCGACTCTCATTCTGTAGTTAACATTATACTATAGGTAGCGCCAACCAACTTGACAATAATCTTGACCCCTTAACTTCTTATAACTCAAAATGAATGAAAGCAATCGGGCTGACGTTTCTATCATTTGGGAAGAGTCCACCAAGAAATAGGTGTGGATATTTATAGTCAGTTAGCTCTAGGCCCTTTTGAGTTACACAGAGATCAGGGATCAAGTTTATTGGCAAGTTTGTTGGCGCTACCTATAATATATATATATACAGTATATATATATATATATATATATATATATATATATATATATATATATATATCAGATTTTTTCGACTATAAACATTTATTTTTTCATGTATTCGACTATTATTATATATTTAATTGTTATCTTAATTTTTATATTTTACTATAAACAGTAACATTCTGGGGGAGGCACTTAGTTACAGGCAGTTTTGCCTTTTGTCTCCCTCATCCACATAGAAAACAAAACAAAAAACAAAAACAATGACCGAGACTCACAGTGTTGCAATACATTATTCTTGCTTGTTTAACCTTTTCAGTAATCTGGGACGCTATTTAACAGGTTTATATATATATATATATATATATATATATATATATATATATATATATTATGTATACCGGGTATATACTGTATATATATATATACAGTAGACGATTTTATTCAGTTTTTGGAAGGCCCTGTAGGAATGAAGGGGGTATATTTTTTTACCTGAATAGAATCCTCTTATAACAGCCAAACATAATGGAAGACAACTATTGCTGAAATTTAACCCTTTCAGTATGCCAGGAAGCATTCGTTATTCAGATTTAGGCTACGATTAGGCGATTTTATTGGGATTAAGAACTATCTCTGGGAGTCGAAGGGTTAATTGAGATCGAGCGTACCCCTTTAACTATATTTGGTCCGCGGGAGGCCTTTCTTGAACTCTGTTTCGTTCCATTTGTTTAGAGATTTTATGACGATTCACCCCATTAGTTTGCCGATAATAAGACGCTTTGCCCCATACAGGTGTCGAGTTTAATCTGGGCGAGCTATAGCGAGCCTGTAACTTAAAAATATCGGCCTTCAGCTGGGTAATATTTCTATCGAAAAATGTACAAAGTTAGCTTGAAGGGGTCTGGGTGAGCATTTGTATAGTTTGAAGGAAGTCTTGGAAGGCGATTTTGTATTATGTTTTTATTTTATATTGCTACAAAGGCCAAAAACAAGAGAAATCGTCAATAATTATTAAACAAAATACCATAATACCCAACAAGAGGTCGGATCAGATAGTGTTAATTGCTAGATGTCCTTCCTAAGCTGTCTAAAGTCGTCTAACGATTACCAAAATATAATTAAATATTGTTTTTGTTTTACTACTGAAAAAGTTAATATTACTTTTTTTTATGTGGATGAGGGAGACAAAAGTCAAAACTGTCTGTGACGAGTACCTCCCCCAGAGATTGTATTCTCTACTGGCTAAATAAAGATGTATTATTATTAGTTACAAACCTCGCTAAACGTATTTCACATCATTATTTCAATAAGTAGCACCCTGCTCTTAACATTAATCATCAATTACAAACCCCAATGTACTTGAATAAACTAATGAAAGCATAATGGTCCTCCCGGGATTCAAACTCAGGACACCACACCCAGAACATAATCACCTAAACCATTACACCATCGACATAGTTAATAATGTTGTGGATTGGCAGAGCGTGACCTCTAGTTTGTAATTATAATTGGGGAAGGTTTTTCAGCGAATGTGGTAAAATGTCATATGTCAAAATGTCAATGTTAATTATAGTGCCTTAACCCAAGCTGGCCCGAGGTATATCTCGTTGGACCCCCCATGTTTCGTTTCATTAGTTAGGAGTTCTTAAGACGTTTCACGACATTAGTTGTGCATCAATATTACACTTCACCCCATTCAAGTATCATTTTGTTTCTGGCCTAGCAATAGTGAACTTATAACTTAGATATCGACCTTTGGCCGGTACATTTTGATATCGAAAACAAAACAAACATTTAGCTTGAAGGGTGTCTGGGGGTGGGCTATATTTAGCTTGAGTGAAGTTTGGGAATGTTTTTTTGCAATCCTAGGGGACAAAGTAAAATACATTGTTCGAAAATTTCAAAAGCAAGACAAATCCTAAGTTGTTTAAAATCGTCTAGTGATAGCCGAAGTACAATAAAATACTGCGTCCTAATACTGAAAGGCTAATATTGTGCCTTATTTAAATACTGCGTCCTAATACTGAAAGGCTAATATTGTGCCTTATTTAAATACTGCGTCCTAATACTGAAAGGCTAATATTGTGCCTTATTTAAATACTGCGTCCTAATACTGAAAGGCTAATATTGTGCCTTATTTAAATACTGCGTCCTAATACTGAAAGGCTAATATTGTGCCTTATTTAAATACTGCGTCCTAATACTGAAAGGCTAATATTGTGCCTTATTTAAATACTGCGTCCTAATACTGAAAGGTTAATATTGTGCCTTATTTAAATACTGCGTCCTAATACTGAAAGGTTAATATTGTGCCTTATTTAAAACCTCACTAAAAAGTATTTCACATCAGAATTTCAAAAAATATATTGTGGATTTGCAGAGCATGACCTGCAGTTTATAAATGTAAAAGTGTTTTCAGTGGATGCGGTAAAACGTCATTTATCAAAATAGCCGAGTTGATTATTATGCCTTCACAGGATTAGTTATGTAATGATAGAAATAAACTCGGAAAATATTACAGAATGAATATAGACACCCTATGAGAAGGAGCACTTTATGAACATTATTTTATTGATTGGCCTGATGAAGCTATGTGCGAAACATTGCCAATGATGTGTTCCTCCTTATATGTGTTCCTCCTTATATGTGTTCCTCCTTATATGTGTTCCTCCTTATATGATGTGTTCCTCCTTATATGATCTTTATAATATTAGTTATGTAATGTTCGTAATCAGATAATCACTACTGCATACTTCAAAACACAACAACCAAAGAAAGAAGGAGTGTAATGATATAGTAAATATGTTGGCTACAATGTCCTTGATCCGATCCTGGGTGAGGGTAGAAACATTTACTCATGCAACAAGAATAAGTAACTGAAGAGTCTAAAACAGAATTCCTAAAAAAGATATATTAAAATGATTATATGAAATACAGTTAACCCTTGAGGACTACAACTCGTTTTAATAGTGTATTCATGGTAATATTCGACATTTGTATACGGCTTAGGAAGCATTTGTGGGAATTAAAAAGGTAAAGATAGGCCCGATCAAACCCCTAACTTCCATTTACTCTTCCTAAACTGAACACAATCGTTTAATGATAGCCAGAAAATAGAAAATAAATACGAAATCGTATCTTAAAAGGTTAATATACAAGCCCAATCAACCCTCTGACTTCCATACACCCTTCCTAATCTGAATATGCTTGTCCAATAGTAGCCAGAAAACAGAACAAATAATGTCATCGCAAATGAATAGGTTAAGAGACAGGCCCAATCAACTCTCTGCCCTTCATACACCTTCCTAAGCTGAATACAATCGTCTAATAATGGCCAGAAAATAGTAAAGAAATGCGACACCGTATCTTAAATGGGTAAACACAGGACCAATCAACCCTCTGACATCCATACGCCCTTCCTAATCTGAATAAAATCGTTTACTAACAGCCAGAAGAGAAACAAAAGAAATGCGTCACCATATCATAAAAGGGTTAAAAATAGAAGGCAAACAAAGAGTCGGTTGTAATCGAAATGTCAAGCTGAAAACCGACGGTGTAAATTGTAGAACGCACCGGAAAACCCCAAAGAAAATTGTTGGAAATAGAAAAATCCAGGGAACGAGAGGAACCATAAAATATACGTACGGTATACCAAAAAACGATACCCAACCACAAATACAAACTCAAAAACGCACACAGAACAAAAAATATAACTCAAAACTGTACACACTGAGATACTGTACAAGAACAAAAAATATACACCAAAAAACAATACAGAAACAAAGAGGATAGCCAAGCAAAAATACACAAATATAGGATATGCAAAACAAAATACAAACACAAAACTACGAAAACAAAAAAAGATACGCAGACAAAAATACAAAAATAAAAATGATATACAAAAAACAAAACAGAAAGAATACACAGACAAAAATAACAGCACAAAAAGGATACACTCAGACAAAAATACAAAAACGAAACCACACACAAAACAAAGATAGCTGACGAAAGCGAGAATGCCAAGTGAGGGAACCGAAACCAAAACAAATATATAAAATAAAAAGAAAACTGCCGAAGACGAGAAATCAGAAAATGGGGAAGGCAAATCAAATAAAGACACCAGCGAAGAAATCTTGGAGGAAGTGAGCAGCAAACAGAATCAGTAGGAGAAAGAGAGAGTCTAATAATATACAGAAAAGAGTTAAGGCAGGATTTATTTATTTATTTATGTATATATATATTTTTGTTCTATGTGAGGGAGGGAGACAAAGGGCAGAACTATCTGTAGCGAGTGCCTCCCCCAGAGGTGAAAGAGCGACAGGGCCAAAATCAAGGGACGATCATTTATGTAACTTTTTATCATATTTTTAGTTTCCTCCATAGACCTCCATCAAGCTTAAAAAAAAAACACCCTCCAAGACGTACCCTCCTTCAGGATAAATTTGTACATGATTTGATAGAAAAATGTCCCGGCCGAAATCCATTTTCTCTTAAATTACAGGTTCGCTATCGCTTGCCAGGAAAAATCGAAACTTAAATGACACGAAAAGTCTAAATATTGACAAATAAATGGGGCGAAAATTCTTAAAATCGCCAAAGTAATGGGCCGAACGTCATAAAATCTTAAAGCTAATGGTGCTAACATGAGGATGATGGGGGACCAGAAAAATAACTACCCATCTCCCCTTAAGAGAACGATAAATTAATTTTGTTCTGCCCGATGCCAGATCATTTGTTTTATTCCCTTGAGGTTTATGACACGTTTTAGCAGTTTTTCTGGCAATTATTAGACGATTTTACTCTAATTTGAACAAATAAAATGTTATTTGAAAGGGTTGACTATGGTGGAGACAATTAAACGGGACACTGAACTATAAGGTTACAACACAACCAAGAGCTGTACATTGTTACTGATCACCTTTATTCTATTGCTTACCTTAGCGAGTGATGCTTACCTTAGTGATGCTTACCTTAGTGATAGTAAAGAGGCAAAAGAGTCAAAGCTCATAAGGGGTGCCTCTTCTCATTTTCCTTTCAGTCTCAAACTAGTCATATCTATTTTGAAACATATTTATACTTGTGCTGCTAACTACCTTTTCAGTGAGACTGTTCCATTTATTCACGATTCTCGATTTTAAAAACTTATTCCGTTTGGTGGTTCTGTGACGGGGCTTCAACAACTTCATGCTGTGTCCTCTGGTCTCCATATGTTGTTCTCTGGGAGCTAGCTGCAGATAGTCTTCCTCACCGATCTTGTCAAAACCTTTTAGGATCTTGAAAGTTTCTATCATGTCTCCCCTTATCCTTCGTTCCTCCAGAGGAGTGAGACCCAGCTGGGCTAGTTTCTGTTCGTATGTTAACCCCGCCAGCTCTGGAACTATTCTTGTGGCTCTTCGCTGTACCTTTTCTAATTTCTTGATGTCTCCCTTGGTGTATGGAGACCACGCCTGAATGCAGTACTCAAGACGAGGTCTGACCAAGGACTTGTATAAAGTCAGTATCATCTATATCATCAATATCTATTGACTATAATTAAGCCAGAACTCTGACAACTAAATCAATGTAACTCAAAAAGGGTTATATAATAATACATGTATAAATACAGTATAAGAATATATGAATATATATACTGTATACCGGTATATATAAATATAATGTACAACAAAAATATACACACTAATAAAATATAGCAATAAATATGTAATTTATGACCATAAAAATATATATGAAGCATAACATATACTGTATATATATATATACGTAGTATGAAATATAAAACGAAGGCAGGCCAAACCATTAAAAACTTAATTATGACGAAGGAAATACAAAACAAAAAATATCCACTAGAAACGAAAGAAAACGTGTAATGAAATCCTGGACAAAATGTAAAACGAAAAAAAGTTGCATTGTAGCAGTAGAATGCAATAATTACCGAGCAGAAATTATGAAAGGCTTAAGGAGATAGTAGGTACAGTATTTGTTTTGTTGATAAATTTATATATTAATTTATTTATTAGTTTCCTCCTCGCTAGACCTTTATGCAAACCTAGACCTACCTTCAAGTTAAATTTGTAAACTTTTCGGTAGAAAAATATCCCGACCGAGGGCGTGTTCCTCTTAAATATTCAGGCTCGCTATCGCTCGGATAAAATCGACACCTGAATGGCACGTAACGTCTTAAAATTGACAAACAACTGAAATGCAAGTGGAAGTTGGAGCCAAAACCAACGACATAAAACAGAAATACAATAATAATGTATTCTTCTGAAGGATACAAAACATGATGACAATAATTTCTATTTAAGGGGAGATCGGTCGTTTTAATTTCTGGTCCCCCTTCTCCCTCATGCTTAGACAGGAAACAGAGGGTTAATTGAGATGGCATTTACCCCTTTGAATCCTAGAGATCGTTCCTGTCTATCTATCTATCTATATACTCAGGCACATACCCCATTTATTATTTATATTTAAAGCTGGGGGTGGCCGACTCGAAACAGAGCCCGAACAGGGAAAAACATACAAATTCACACACATCTAGATCGTTCCTGATCTGCATAAAATCGTCTATTAATATCCATAAGATGAGGATGATGATGAAACGAGTCATCATATCCTGAAGGGGTTAAGTAAATAAACACAAATAATTAAATAATTTACATACTAAAGGAAATAATAAATAACAAATATAAGAAAGGTAATTTAATAGACGAGCGAAGGGGGAATGAGCAAAATATGAAGACAAAAACAAAAATGAAGTTAAATATTAAATGTCAGCGAGCAAAAGAGATGGAAATAATGCAGTGAATTTTGTTAATGAGGATACGACAAAAGACGGAATGGAAATGATCAAATAAGTGGTGACGAGAAAAGATAATTCAAATGATAATCTAATTAATTCATTTCAATCCCATCACGAAGCACCTCCCAATGTAATTAATGAAAGCATATGATCCACCCGGGATTCGAACCTGAGTTACCACATACAGATCTTAAACACTCAAACCATTACGCCATCAAGACAGTTAAAGGTTAAGTGCATGACTACGATTTTATATATAAGAAAGAAACAGTTTGGAAAATGAAGGAAATTACGAAAAAGAAAGAAAGCATGTGAAAGAAAATGAAATTGAGAGGAAAATATAGATAGCAACAGAATGAATGAACGAAAATATAAGTAATAGGTTCAAATAAAGAAGCGACAATATTTGATTAACGCAGGAGAAATTGTAAATAAAAATAACAAGGGAAAGAATGAGAAAAAGTTTACCAAATGACAAGGGAAGGAGAGAGAGAGCGTTAAAGAAAATGAAATTGAGTGAACGATACGAAACAGGTTAAAAGGAATTGGCAAGGGAGTGAGCGAAAAAATAGAAATTAAATGTAAGGGCATAGAAAACGGTGAAAACTAAAAATACAATACTGATAAAAGGCTAACAAACAGGGTGAAAGAAGAAGAAAAACGAGATGAACAAATCTAAATTAAGAAAATGAAAAAAGAAAGAGAGTGAGGGAGAGAGAGAAATTTGCATATATTTATATCGATACACTGACCAAACAATCCTTGCGATAACAGCGAGGTGTCCAGGACTTAATTCTAGTCGAGATAGCAAACCCGATGCAAAGGGAAAGCGGAAGGAAATAATAGCAAGAGGGAGAGAGAGAGAGAGAGATAGAGAGAATGAAGTGAATGAGGGGGAAAATGTTATAAAAGAAATGGCAATGGCACGAACACACACAAAAAGGCGAAAGAAAGTGATGGATAAGCACGGAAAGGGGAGGAGGTTGGGGGGGGGGGGGGGGGGGGGGGGGGGTAGTGAAAGGGGGCGGGCAAAAACCGTGGATTACTTTGGTCATTCTCTCGCTCCAGCCAGCCGTCAAAAACACATATTGTCCCAAGTTTAAATTACTGGCTGTGTTGCGGGGAGAGAGAGAGAGAGAGAGAGAGAGTTAGATTAAAAGGAGGATGTTGGGTGTTAGTGATAGATAGCAAGAGAAAAATAGTAGAGAGAGAGAGAGAGAGAGAGTGGGGGTAGGGGGTGGGGGGTGAGTTAGATATAAAGGCGGATTTGGGGTGTTGGTGATAGATAGCAAGATACACAGAGTATTGTGTGTGTATGAGAGAGAGAGAGAGAGAGATGGGGGGGGGGGAGAGTTACATATAAAGGAGAATGTGGGGTGTTAGTGATTGATAGCAAGAGACAAATAGTAGTGAGAGAGAGAAGAGGGGGAGGTTAGCATAATATAATTCCTGCATAATTATGATAGCATGGTTCAACCTCTACACACTTGATTATCTAATAATTACCCAGAAGGCATGGGTTGGAGGGAGGCCTAGAATAATATATCATGGTGTCTCCCTTCTCAATATATTTCCCTTCATATGGTTTAGATGCTTATGTTCTGGGTGTGGTGTCCCGAGTTCGAATCCCATGAGGACCATATGCTTTCATTTGTTTTATTCAAGTGCATTGGGGTTTGTAATTGATGATTAATGTTAAGAACGGGGTTTTACTTATTACTGTATTTCTTGTCTTGTAGGGATATTTTTCTAACTGGCTTCCATTGCATTTATTGATTTATATTGTTTTTAATAATTAGTATTATAATTACACACGAGTCAGCGCACAAGTCAGCACACAAGTCAGCACATAAGTCAGCATAAACGTCAACACACAATCCAGTACAAAAGTCAGCATAAACGTCAGCACACAAGTCAGCACACAAGCCAGCACACAAGTCAGCACAAAAGTCAGCATAAACGTCAGCACACAAGTCAGCACAAAAGTCAGTACACGAGAGAGTCTGGAGTTGTCATTAGTAATAGTATCAAGTTTTTCTCCACCGTATGTCTGGCCTGAAATTAAGTGTGTGTGTTGGGGGGAGGGGGTCAGTTTTCCCCTAGACCTCTATCAAGCTTAAAAAAAAAACACACACAAAAAACACCGACACACACACCGACACACACACGCACACACACACACACACACACACACACACACACACACACACACACACACACACACACACATATAAATACATATAATAAAACACACCCACCCAAGAACCCCCTTCGAGGGAAATATGTACGTTATTCGGTAGAAGGATTTCTCAGCCAAAGTTCCTCCTAAATTACGGGCTTGCTATCGCTCGCCAGGATAAATCGACACCTACATGGCAAGAAAGGTTTTAATATTGACAAATTGACGGGGCGAAAGGTCTTAAATATCGTCATACTAATGAGTCGAAAGTCTTAATAACTCAAAAACTAATGAGGCTAAACATGAAGAAGGAGGGGGTCGAGAAACCCCCCCCCCCATTAATAAATCTAATGACAAAATACACCTTGACTATCATATCATAAGTGTTATATAGTAAATGTATTCACGTCATTCGATTAACCCCTTCTATATCGGCGACGTCTATATAAGTGTTTTCTTTCTGGCTGCAATTAGACGATTTGGTTCTGTTTAAAAGATTATTAACCCGGCTTCGAACTCGCACTCAATCCTTTTTACTGCCACAGATCCTTCTTGAACTGCATAGCTTCGCCTAACTTATAGCTAAACTATGATTAACCCCTTCTGTACCGGCGACGTCTTTGTAACTCTATTCTGGCTACTATTAGACGATTTTATTTATTTTATTTTTTTTCTATGTGATTGAGGGAGGCAAAAGGCATAACTGCCTATAGCGAGTGCCTCCCCCATAGTTAAAAGAGTGACAGGGCCAAAATCAAGGGACGTTCGAGCCAAAATGCCTGGACACACGGAGTTTGAAGCAATTTAAGTCATAGGAAGAGTCATTACAAGGGCTTCCAACAATTAACAGGCTTTGAACTATCTCACTTAACCCTTTTTACTACCACAGATCCTTATTAAACTGAATAATATCGCCTAACTACCTGTATAGCTAGAATACAATACAAAAGACGTCGCCGGTACAGAGGGGGTTAACTGCGTACCTAGCTTTCTTATCGCGTCCCGTTGTAATTGACCAACGCGTATGAATGGTTTTATCTATGTTTGCATGAAAGCCAAATTGCGTTGGAATGTCATCACGAGTCGTGGAGTGACAGGAACAGCCAAACAGAGCAAGAGAGCGAGGTAGAGAAAGAGAGCGAGGCAGAGAAAGAGAGCGAGGCAGAGAAAGAGAGCGAGGCAGAGAAAGAGAGCGAGGTAGAGAAAGAGAGCGAGGTAGAGAAAGAGAGCGAGGCAGAGAAAGAGAGCGAGGCAGAGAAAGAGAGCGAGGCAGAGAAAGAGAGCGAGGCAGAGAAAGAGAGCGAGGTAGAGAAAGAGCGAGGCAGAGAAAGAGAGCGAGGCAGAGAAAGAGAGCGAGGCAGAGAAAGAGAGCGAGACTGAAAAAGAGCGATACATATGGAGAGCAATGTAGAGAGAAAGAGAGCGAGACAAAAAGCGAGACAGAAAGAGAGCAATATAGAGAAAGAGAGCGAGATAGAAAGAGAGCAAGATAGAGAAAGAGAGTAAGATAGCAAGAGAGCGAGGCTGGAAAAACGAAATGCCATAAGAACAGGGACAAATAAAGTGAAAGAGAGAGAGAGAGACAGAGAGCGAGAGCGATATCGGCGGCCGGCCCCTGTAACCCACTGTATATAATGGCTATAAACACGGGGACAGATAAAAGAAGAAAGGAGTTACAAGGGGTTACAAGAAATTGTTAGTATCCCAAAGAGCTTGCGGGCCATTACGGGAAGATACTCGAAGTGGAAAGATAGATATTACCGGGTATGTAGAGCACTGCACTCATTGCAGAGGGTGCACAGCACTGTCAACTCTCTGTTCTTGAACTGCTCTACTGAAGACCTTTTTACAACTACTGAGGAAATTTGTTCCAGGTAGAACTGATCTTATATGTAAACAAGATTCCACAAATACTAGTGCTGAACCCTTCCAATTATAATTCCCAGCCATGGTTGCGTTTTATATTCATATTGATGCTAAACATTTTGCTATAATCCACTTTGTCAAACCCGTTAAGTATTTTTTAAATTTCGATGAGCTAACCTCGTAGTCTGCGTGTCTCCAACGGAAAGAGATCAAGAGCTATCAACCGGTCCTCATAGCTCAGTCTTCTAATCGATGGAATGTGCTTTTTAGCCCTAGCTTGTACTCCTTCCAACCGCTCTAAATCTTTCCTGACTGCTGGAGACCAGAATTAGACAGCATACTCCAGGAGAGAGAGAGAGAGAGAGAGAGAGAGAGAGAGAGAGAGAGAGAGAGAGAGAGAGAGAGAGAGAGAGAGAGAGAGAGAGAGAGAGAGAGAGAGAGAGCGCGCGCGCGCGTTAGTGTGTAGTGTAGCGACAGGAGACGTGCAATATCCTGTACCTGTTTTGCTGTGTTGGGGGATTCTGAAATTAATCATGTGTGAATGACAGAGAGAGAACAAGAGCTACACAATGGAGAGAGAGAGAGAGAGAGAGAGAGAGAGAGAGAGTGGAAGAGAGCTAAACATATAAAGAGAGAGAGAGAGAGAGTAAAGAAAGATAAAGAGAGAGAGTTAGAGTGTAGTGTAGCAACAGGAGACGTGCAATATCCTGGACCTGTTTTGCTGTGTTGTGGGGACAAATTAATCATGTGTGTGAATGACAGAGAGAGAGAACAAGATAAAATACACGAGAGCTAGACAAAAAGAGAGAGAGTGCAAGAGACCTAGACAGATAAAGAGAGAGAGAGAGAGAGAGAGAGAGAGAGAGAGAGAGAGAGAGAGAGAGAGAGAGAGAGAGAGAGAGAGAGAGAGAGTGCAAGAGACCTAGACAGATACAGAGAGAGAGAGGGAGAGAGAGTGTGCAAGAGACCTAGACAGAGAGAGAGAGAGAGAGAGAGAGAGAGAGAGAGAGAGAGAGAGAGAGAGAGAGAGAGAGAGAGTAAAGAAAGATAAAGAGAGATAAAGAGAGAGAGAGTTAGAGTGTAGTGTAGCGACAGGAGACATGCAATATCCTGGCCCTGTTTTTGCCATGTTGGGGGACTCTGAAGTTAATCATGTCTCCCGAAGTCAGGGGGAGGCACTCACGGAATTTGCACGTTTAGAGTTTTTGATGTATTATGTTTTTTAGGGTTTTTATTTCTACTGACGGAGGATTTATACCCTTAGTAACTTTAGTATCTTTGTTAGTTATTCAATGGAAAATATGAATGGAATATAATTCGAATATTTATAGTCTGTGTGTGTGTGTCTGTGTGTGTGTGTCTGTGTACTTACTCTAGTTCTTACTCTAGTTGTATTGCGGGAGTGAGCATGCTCGTTATTTCCCGCCTCCTATATGTGTAGGTGTTATATGTATCGTTGGAATGGCTGTGGATGTGTGTGTAGTCTGTATTTTTAGCCAATTGGCGACATCGGAAACGAAGGCTTAGGGTGGATCTGTATGGTACCATTCTCACTATAGACGGTACCGTCTCGCCCGAAGGTTTAGGTAGCCATCAGCTTTGGTGAACCATATGATACCCATCTCGCCCTGTACCATTTTTGCCAACCCCAGATGGGACGTCACAACGTCGTCCACTTATTCCAGGTACCTATTTACAGCTAGGTGAACTGAGGCTAACACATGAAAGGAGACATACAAAGTACAAAGGAGTACAAAGGAAATCAAGCAACAACAGATCTAGTGACCCTTCTAGGTTGCTTGTCCTCCAAAACACTGAGGATCAAGTGTCCAAACAGTGGTTTAGAGTGGGTAAGGGAACATTGGAAAGGGAACTACTGCCCTGCCACTAACGTGGCAGGACTAGGAAGTTAGTAGGGGACATATGGGTTAGTAACTAAGGGGAGGATAAAGTTATTCATTTACAAACGCAGTCAGTCGCGGGTTTGATGCGAGATATTTGTCTAGGCGGAATTTAAATGAATCACACACATGTTTGTGTGTGTGTGTGTGTGTGTGTGTTTATTCATCTGGCGGAATATTAATACATTTATGTAGCTGATGTTTATATATATTTTATATTTTTATATTAAATGGAAACATGAACTACTATATCAGGCATGTAATTCGAACATTTGGAGTCTATCTGTGTGTGTGTGTGTGTGTGTGTGTGTGTGTGTGTCTGTGTCTGTGTCTGTGTGTGTGTGTGTGTCTGTGTCTGTGTCTGTGTGTGTGTGTGTGTGTGTGTGTGTGTGTGTCTGTGTGTGTGTGTGTGTGTGTGTGTCTGTGTCTGTGTGTGTGTTATTATTTAACTGGTGGAAAACAGATACCTTTAGTAGGATGGCTGATTTCCTTATAAAATTAATGGAAAACATAAATTAACTCTATTGTATACCCTGTACTTTAACTCTCTCTCTCTCTCTCTCTCTCTCTCTCTCTCTCTCTCTCCTAAATACTACCATTAACCCGTAATCCCGCAATTTTCTCACTCTTACTGTTTCTTCTACGCACTTCCTTCTTCTTCTTCTTCTTCCTTGTGTACTCTTTCTCCCTTTGCTTCTTAACCCTTTCTAAGTACGAAGACGCATTTCTCTTCCGATTTAGCTCATATTAGACGACTGTATGTAGATTCGGAAGGGTTTATGGAAGTCGGGGAGTTGATTGAGATAGGCTGTATCACGGTATAGTAACATAGAAGGTAGACGCACCGAATTCTTGAACTCATATACATAAAGGCTTCTAAAAAGCACTAAACAGATTTCTATTAATTATTTTTATTTTGTGACTTCACGCTCAACCATGGTACCGTCATAATATAAGATATAGTTGTCGGAATAACGTTGATTATTCTATAAGCGAATATTTAGTGAAATATTCGTATACCATCGTTTGTTGACATAGGCTCCGCTATAGTGTTCTTTCTGGCCGTCAGAGGGCACCACCGTCCGTTCTTCTCCCCCCCCCCCCATTTCGCTTCGTAGAAATCTATGTTCCCTCTAGCTGGCCATATATTTATACAAATCATCTCTCCACATCCCCTAGGCCTTCATACACCCTCACACGCCATCACTGGGTGAAAGTTGATGAGTGTTAGAGGCAAACTACGTTTATTTAAAGGAAGTTAAGCAAGGGATAAACGAGAATCCGTTTAGGCCTAGCTTTTCTCCCGACCGACGAATCGAATATCACCAACACCTTCG
Organism: Paralithodes platypus; assembly: GCA_032716605.1. Taxonomy (NCBI): domain Eukaryota; kingdom Metazoa; phylum Arthropoda; class Malacostraca; order Decapoda; family Lithodidae; genus Paralithodes; species Paralithodes platypus. Next base: position 52,410,049 of record CM064514.1, on the reverse strand, counting down.
AAATATCTCTTCATATAAACTACACATATATCAAATAACAATGCTAACATGTAGCTTGGGTCCTACTACAATAATATTATCGATATCAATCGACATTACTCTACATATTAGGTAATTAGGTCAACAAAAATATCATCGCATTTCCGCGGTCAAATTTGAAGCGACGTCGGCTATATACTACGTCATAGCCGTATATATATTCTTCAAATGCAAAAAATAACAACTTTCGCAAATAGACTAGGGTCCTGTCACACTATATATGTATATGTTTATCCATGTCACTTTATATTTTCGGTGGAAAACGCAATATACTGATCCTGTTAGAACACCATATTTAGCTTGGGAAACGGTACAAGAGTCATTCAGTGACGTCACGGAGGCCCAAACAAGTGACTGTCGTGGTTCCAATACTACCGCCATGCGTCTACCTCCTTATGTTACTATACCGTGGGCTGTATACCCTTTTAATACCCACAGATCTTTCTAAATAAATGTTACAAAAATGGTACACGCCAACAGTTGTCTTTAGTTAATCTGTTCATATTACAAAACAAAAGCGATGTAAAGACTTTTCATATGTACAGATATATACAATTTCGTGTTCATTATTTAAATGTAGGTCAAATAAATGCGTTAGGTTTTTTCCTAACGCAGTAAAATCATCTGCTTGTAAAAATATTGTTATTTGTTGTTATAGAAATGCAAATACGATTGAATTCTAAACCATATATTTATTTATAATGTGTATATTTATTTATTCATATATTTATTTGTTTGACTGTTTTCCTTCCTCCCCTTGTCTTGTTTTCAACTAACAGTATTTTTCGTCTCGTATTTTTATTTTCAGTTTTTACGTATGTTCTTCTCTCCTCTTTCTCTCTCTCTCTCTCTCTCTCTCTCTCTCTCTCTCTCTCTCTCTCTCTCTCTCTCTCTCTCTCTCTCTCTCTCCCTCTCTCCTCCCCTCTCTCTCTCTCTCTCTCTCTTTTTCCTGGTTTTCGTTTTTTGTAGATGTGTTTTCGTTTCCCCTAAAATTATCCAGACCTGCGCATTTTTTGTTTTTCATTCAGTTTATGCCAATAGCTGACCTCTTAGGGATTATTATGATATTATCTTTAATTGTTATTGAAAAATGTGCTTGCTCTTGCTATTTTCGGGCAAAACGTTATATTTTGTTCCCTAGGTTAACAAAAACGCCTTCCCAGAATTCCTTCATCCTAAAATGATACCCACCTAGACCCCTTTCGAACTAAAATTATACATTTTTCGACGGACATAATATCTCGGCTGAAGGCAGATTTATAAAATAATCGACACCCTAATGGAGTGAAGTGTCTTAATATCACCAAACTAATGGAATGAAACCGTTTAATATCCCCAAATTAATGGAACAAAAATATGTCCTCTCTCGGACAAATAGGTATTGGTTTCTATTATCCAATGGCTTTCACTTCATTATGATGGGAGGCTTGATTCTGGCCGCCAATAATGTTGCATAATCAAGCAGTCTAATTATCAAACACAGGGGGGAAGGGTAAGAGAAAGAACGTAGCACAGAAAACAAACATTTTAAATTAGAAGCTGTATCTATTATTATGTCCTGTCATTTTTTGCTGGATGCTTTTCACCTAATATTTTTTTCAAGTTTTACTTTACTTAGACACTAAACTGTTTGCTAATGAAACTGTTTGGTGATATATACCATACTACACCCATAATATCAAACATTATGCCTATAATAATCCCCAGATACACCCACAATACACCCAGATACACCCACAATACACCCCAATACACCCACAATACACCCACAATACACGCCAATACACCCACAATACACCCCAATACACCCACAATACACCCACAATACACCCAGATACACCCACAATACACCCCAACACACCTAAATTACCTCTAACAGACATTGATTTTTGGCTCTGTCACTTATTCAACCTTGGGGTGGGGGTGAGGAGGAGGGGACACTTATTACATGCAGCTTTGCGTGTTATCTCTTGCATTCACATATATAAGAATCATGATAATAAACCCATAATACACCCAGATCTACCTATAAGACAACACAAATATACCCATAATATACACATAGCCTATTATACTCATAACATAATATACACATAGCCTATTATACTCATAACATAATATACACATAGCCTATTATACTCATAACATAATATACACATAGCCTATTATACACATAACATAATATACACATAACATAATATACACATAACATAATATACACATAACATAATATACACATAACATAATATACACATAGCCTATTATACTCATAACATAATATACACATAGCCTATTATACACATAGCCTATTATACACATAGCCTATTATACACATAGCCTATTATACACATAGCCTATTATACACATAGCCTATTATACACATAGCCTATTATACACATAGCCTATTATACACATAGCCTATTATACACATAGCCTATTATACACATAGCCTATTATACACATAGCCTATTATACTCATAACATAATATACACATAGCCTATTATACACATAGCCTATTATACACATAGCCTATTATACACATAGCCTATTATACACATAGCCTATTATACACATAGCCTATTATACACATAGCCTATTATACTCATAACATAATAATAGGTGCAAGTATATCTAACAAGGGAATCTTGGGGAGGTATTATTTAAGTATGATGTGGAGGTCTAGGAAAGAAAATAAAAGAATAATAAATAAGTGTAACAATCGACCAAAAAATATACCCTTCCCCCTAAGAAAAAGCTGGATCTCTACATTCTCTCTCTCTCTCTCTCTCTCTCTCTCTCTCTCTCTCTCTCTCTCTCTCTCTCTCTCTCTCTCTCTCTCTCTCTCTCCTTCTTGTCTCGCATTTTTTCTCTCCATGTGTTCTTTATGTCGTTGTTTATCTTTCATTTTCTTTGTGTGAACGTTTCAATACTGGCATCCCGAGAGCTCCTGTAGTAAGGGAGAATGTGGCCATCTTACTCTGTAGTGGCCGCCATGTTGGTACCTCAGTTATCAAAGCCCAATCGGATGCCATAGTTTCTAGCTCACTCATAAACATGCGTGGACCCCCCTCCCCCCCCCCCCCTATGTTTTTCTTTATGCAATTGTAGCTATCAGGATTGATTTGGGGAGCATTTTTTTTTTTTTTTTCAATATTTTGGGAGCAATTTTTTTTTTTTTTTTTTTTTTTCAATATATAGTGCATATAGTTTTGTAGTTCATGTATGGAAAATATATTAAACATGATGTCCACGAATATTTATATGTGGGGCTAGAGACTATGGCATCCGAGTGTACTAAGCTTTATTATATTTTTGTTATCATAAAGAATGTAAAATATCCAAAGATCGAACTATATACCGTATATTCAGTAACAGTATGGCCGATTGTTTATTATGGCTTGTAAAGAGAGGAATTATCTACTTTGGCACTTAGATGGCGGAGGTTGGCCTATGTCTGTCGTTAAAGGATCTCTAGGCATCCCTCCTCCTCCTCCCTCTCCACCTCCTCCCCCTCTTCCTCCCCTTCGCTTTCCACTCGATTATTCTTTCTTCGGGATAGCGAGCGTTTCTTCTCTTTTTATTGCAGTTTGTGTCCTTCCAATACGCGGTGTTAATTCTCTTTATGGCTCCGTTTTCTTTTCGTTGTGTTATTATAGTTTCGCGTCTTTTATGTTTTTCTTTCTTGCCACTTACATTATTTTAGTTTCTCGTCTTTATATTTTATAATTATTATTTTAGTTATTTATTGATTTAATTGTTTAATTATATTTAAATATTTATTTAATTATTTTAATTAAAATTATTTATGTATTATTTTATTTTATTTTATTTTTTTTTTTGCTGCTGTCCTTTTCTGTTTTCCTCCCAATTTAAGCTAGTAATAATTTTCTATGGCTACGTTTTCTTTCCGTTGTGTATTGTTAGTTTTTGTTGTCTTTGTTTTCTGTCTTGCCATTTCTATTATTATGCTGTTAACCCCTAGAGCACGATACCGCGCACTTACCTTCGATTCTGGCTAAGGTTAGACAAATTTACGCAGTTTTAGGAGGACATGTGTTATTCAGAAGGCTTATTGATATCGTATTAATATCCACGGACATATATATTAATATATATATTAATATGCCACGGACATTAGTTCCAGGGCAGTATTTCCCTTTCCAATGTTCCCTTACCCACTCTAAACCACTGTTTGGACACTTGATCCTCAGTGTTTTGGAGGACAAGCAACCTAGAAGGGTCACTAGATCTGTTGTTGCTTGATTTCCTTTGTACTCCTTTGTACTCCTTTGTACTTTGTACTCCTTTGTACTCCTTATTCACCCTTTTGAGCCCTAGAAGTAGATTATGGAAAATCGGTTCTTGGTAACCAGAATATGATGAAAATTACGCCATCGTACTGAAGGGACAATTCTTGTGTGCTTTTTCATCTTCTATTTTGTTTGTTTGTTTGTTTCTTGTTACCTTGTCTTTCGGTTCTTCCTTCCAAGAGATGTTGCTAATCGGTTTTATAGTTCCATATTCATTGTACCGTCTGTTTGTCTTTATTTTGTGTATATATTTTTTCTTTAGCTTCTTGATTTCTTTGTACCTACATTGTTTGCATTCTGTCTTTGCTGTTCTTGTTTCCAATACATGTTAATATTTGTAATGCGTACAATTGTTGTGGTATTTTTAATTTCTTGTATTAGCTCTCTCTCTCTCTCTCTCTCTCTCTCTCTCTCTCTCTCTCTCTCTCTCTCTTGCCGCTACTATTATGTATTCGTCATTTGCATTGTTCTATTTTCCTTTAGCTGTGTGTTTTTACTATATCCGTCCTTGTTCATCCTTTTCTTCCTATCCTTTTGTATTGCTTCTCCCAATATTCGTTGTTAACCCTTTTTATGGCTACAGTTTCGTTGTGTGGGTATAATTTTGTTCTTGTATTCGTTTCATTCTGTATTCGTTCTGTATTTCGTTCTTGTATTCGTTTCATTCTTGTATTCTGTCGTGCCACTTTCAGCAGTAAGGTGTTGATCGTGTTAAAAGTTCTCTCTCTCTCTCTCTCTCTCTCTCTCTCTCCCTCCTGTCTCTCCGCTCCTCCCCTCTTCTCCCTAACCGTTCCGGATCCTCCGCTCTCTCTCGTCTCCCCTCCATCCTCCCTCTCTCGCCAACGAATCTCAGTCCCTCCCTCTCGCCTCCCCTCTCCTCTCGCCGTCCCCCTCTCTGCATCTCTCTCTCGCTCCTCGCCCCTCTCTCCCTCATCTCCTTCTCTCGCCCTTCCTCTCCCTCTCGTTCTCTGTCTCGCTTCTCTCTCTTTCTCTGTGTTTGTGTGTGTGCGTTACCCCGCCACTTATTTTCTGCTTCTCCTTTCAATGTATTATTATATCTCTATTATATATGTATTATTATATAATTATGTATTATTATATATGTATTATTATGTATTATTATATGTATTATTATGTATTATTATGTATTATTATATGTATTATTATGTATTATTATATGTATTATTATGTATTATTATATGTATTATTCTATCTGTATTATTCTATCCGTATTATTATATAGTATTATTATATATGTATTATTATATATGTATTATTATGTATTATGTATTATTATATATGTATTATTATATATGTATTATTATATATGTATTATTATATATGTATTATTATATCTGTATTATTATATCGGTATTATTATATCGGTATTATTTTAACTGTATTATTATATCCGTATTATTTTAACTGTATTATTATATCGGTATTATTATATCTGTATTACTATTATTTATGTATTATTATATATGTATTACTATTATTTATGTATTATTATATATGTATTACTATTATTTATGTATTATTATATATGTATTACTATTATTTATTATATATGTATTATTATATAATTATGTATTATTATATATATATTATTATTTATGTATTATCATATAGGTATTATTATTTTATTATATATGTATTATTATTTATGTATTTTATTTATGTATTATTATATATGTATTATTATATATGTATTATTATTTTATTATATATGTATTATTATATATGTATTATTATATATGTATTATTATATATGTATTATTATATATGTATTATTATGTATTATTATATATGTATTATTATATATGTATTATTATGTATTATTATATATGTATTATTATGTATTATTATATATGTATTATTATATATGTATTATTATGTATTATTATATATGTATTATTATATATGTATTATTATATATGTATCTTTCAAGAAAAATTTGTACATTTTTCGGTATATTTTACATAACACTTCTTGGTTTCTTTAATGTTTGTTCCGCCTTCCAAAATATCTTATGGCCCCCTCTCTATTATTTTCTTTTATCGAGTCTATGCTGCTTCGAATGTATGATGTTAAGCGTTTTTAAAGCCCCATTTTCATGGTGTATTGTGTTTTAAGCTTCGATTTTCTGTTTAAATATTCATTGTGTTCCATCTTTTCGGTCCTTCTTTCGAATATGTGTTCTTAATCCTGTTTATAATATGTGTTCTTAATCCTGTTTATAATATGTGTTCTTAATCCTGTTTATAATATGTGTTCTTAATCCTGTTTATAATATGTGTTCTTAATCCTGTTTATAATATGTGTTCTTAATCCTGTTTATAATATGTGTTCTTAATCCTGTTTATAATATGTGTTCTTAATCCTGTTTAGAATATGTGTTCTTAATCCTGTTTATAATATGTGTTCTTAATCCTGTTTATAATATGTGTTCTTAATCCTGTTTATAATATGTGTTCTTAATCCTGTTTATAATATGTGTTCTTAATTCTGTTTATAATTCTAATCACTTCATGTAATGTGTTTGCTCTCTTGTGTCACCTTACTGTTTTCTGTTCCTCCTGACGATTATTCTATTAATACTGTTCTCTTTACTAATATATTTTTTTTTTCTTCTCTTCTGTCATCCAATCCAATATTGGTAAAGGGGTTTGTATGATTTCGTGTTTTAAAACGTATTGTTTTTGTTTGTTCTCAACCTTGACCCCTTTCTTTTCTGTTCTCAACCTTGACCCCTTTCTTTTCTGTTCTCCCCCCCTCGATTTTTTTTTTTCTCTTTCTCTCCCTCTTTCTTTAGCTTTTCTCCATTCAGCCCCATTCAACCTACTGTTTTAAGACGTTTACCCCAATCCAGGTGTCAATATTTTCCTGGCGAGCGGTAGCGAGCCAGCATAAATATATTTTTCTTTTGACAGCAAGCTAAATTTGTAAATTTTTCGAAAGAAAAATTTCTCCGGCGAAGCCGGGTTTCTCCGTACAATGCTGGCTTGCTATCGCTCGCCAGTAAGAAATCGACACCTGGATGGGGATAAACGTCTTAAAACAGTTATCTGAATGGGGCCGAATGGATACAAGCCAGGGAAAGAGAGAAAAGGAGAGAAAGAAAAAAAAAAACGGTGACCCCCCTTAACAACATAGCCTGTTATTCCGTTTTCATCTCACATTACATATTTAATCTAACATTACAAATATCATCTTACATTACATCTTTCATCTAACATTACAGCTATCCCCTATCATTACATTCATCATCTAACATTACATCTCTCATCTAACATTGCATCTTACATATACATTACATCTTTCATCTTACATTATACAAATAATGTAATATTACATCTTACATCTAATATTACAACAATCATCTATCATTACATCTGCCATCCAACATTACACATGTCATCTTACATTACATCTTTCCTCTATCATTACATCTAGCATCTCATATTTCATCTATCTTCTAACATTACACATATCACCCTACATTACATCTTGCATCCAAAGTTCCACCTATCATCTAATATCACATCTTTCATCTAACATCACATCAATCATCTAACATCACATCTTTCATCTAACATAACATCAATCAGATAACATCACATCTTTCATCTAACATCACAGCAATCATCTAACATCACATCAATCATCTAACATCACAGCAATCATCTAACATCACATCAATCATCTAACATAACGGCTATCATCAAACATCACATCAATCATCTAACATCACAGCAATCATCTAACATAACGGCTATCATCTAACATCACATCAGTCATCTAACATCACACCAATCATCTAACATCACATCAATCATCTAACATCACATCAATCATCTAACATAACGGCTATCATCTAACATCACATCAATCATCTAACATCACAGCAATCATCTAACATAACGGCTATCATCTAACATCACATCAATCATCTAACATCACATCACTCATCTAACATCACAGCAATCATCTAACATAACGGCAATCATCTAACATCACAGCAATCATCTAACATCACAGCAATCATCTAACATCACAGCAATCATCTAACATCACAGCAATCATCTAACATAACGGCTATCATCTAACATCACATCAGTCATCTAACATCACACCAATCATCTAACATCACACCAATCATCTAACATAACGGCTATCATCTAACATCACATCAGTCATCTAACATCACAGCAATCATCTAACATAACGGCTATCATCTAACATCACATCAATCATCTAACATCACAGCAATCATCTAACATCACAGCAATCATCTAACATCACAGCAATCATCTAACATAACGGCTATCATCTAACATCACAGCAATCATCTAACATAACGGCTATCATCTAACATCACATCAATCATCTAACATCACAGCAATCATCTAACATCACAGCAATCATCTAACATCACATCAATCATCTAACATAACGGCTATCATCTAACATCACATCAATCATCTAACATCACAGCAATCATCTAACATCACAGCAATCATCTAACATAACGGCTATCATCTAACATCACAGCAATCATCTAACATAACGGCTATCATCTAACATCACATCAATCATCTAACATCACAACAATCATCTAACATCACAGCAATCATCTAACATCACAGCAATCATCTAACATCACAGCAATCATCTAACATCACATCAATCATCTAACATAACGGCTATCATCTAACATCACATCAATCATCTAACATTACATCAATCATCTAACATAACGGCTATCATCTAACATCACATCAATCATCTAACATCAAAGCAATCATCTAACATCACAGCAATCATCTAACATAACGGCTATCATCTAACATCACAGCAATCATCTAACATAACGGCTATCATCTAACATCACATCAATCATCTAACATCACATCAATCATCTAACATCACAGCAATCATCTAACATCACAGCAATTATCTAACATCACATCAATCATCTAACATAACGGCTATCATCTAACATCACATCAATCATCTAACATAACGGCTATCATCTAACATAACGGCTATCATCTAACATCACAGCAATCATCAAACATCACATCAATCATCTAACATCACATCAATCATCTAACATCACAGCAATCATCTAACATCACAGCAATCATCTAACATCACATCAATCATCTAACATCACAGCAATCATCTAACATCACATCAATCATCTAACATAACGGCTATCATCTCTCGTAATAATTATATACCGTATATATTAGCTGTATTAGTCAATCACGTGATCTGGATACATGTAGTTAACTAGGAATATGTTGATATCCTAAGTGACTAAACATTAACATATTAATTGTTAGTAGGTTCTCAAGCAGTTACTATATATAAAACACTAATTCAGAAAAGAAACTAGAGTGTTAAAATTAACGTTTTCTAGTAGTTCTTTGGTAGTTATAATTTCGTATTTGATTGATCGAGCCAACAGGAATGTCCAAATTCACTAAGTTGGCCGTCGGTCTTGCGGGAGCTGCCGTGGGTGCTGCGGCAGTTCAGTTTTGGTACGATAAAAGGACCGAGCAAGAGAACCAGAAGGTAAAAGAGGAATGTAGCCGCATCAAGGAAGGCGTAGAGAGCATGCGAGGGGCACTGGAAACGGTCTGGGAGGAGAAGGACCTCGCTGGACAAGCTCTCTCGGACACCAAACGGCTGGCCGAGAAGGAGACCGGTCGGTTTCAGGAATTGTTGGCACGAGAACAAAATGCCAAGTTTGAACTGCTGGAACGAGAAGAAAAAACAAAGGATGAGGTGAAAATGGCGGGGCAATGTGTTGAGAGTTTGGTTCAAATTTTGTCTTGTGTAAAATCAGGCTTAGCAGTCAGTGCAGATTAGCTCTGTAACCTAAAGTCCTTAGTACTGAAGGAAAAGGAAGCAAATAATACAGTTATTGCAGACCTCATCGAAAAAAATCTGCGTAGTGAACAGTTCGTAAGAGATATCAGGAGAGAGGCTGAGAAGAAAGTGCAGAAAGTGACGGAAGAAAATCAATTAATCAGGCATGATCTGGAAAAGATTGAAGCGTCTTTGGAAAGAACTCGACATGCTGAGGACCTCATGAGACAAGGTCTGATGGACACCCAACGGGAAGCAGAGGAGGAGACAGATAGGTTAAGGGAAATGTTTACCCGGGAAAATGAAAAAAATAACAGAGTAATTGCTGAGCTCAAAGAAAGTAATCTGCGTAGTGAACAGTTCGTAAGAGATATAAGGAAAGTGGCTGAGGGGGAATCGCGAAAACTGGGAGAAGAAAATATGTTAATCAAGAAGGATTTGGAATATAACCAAGGGGTACTGGAAAAGGTCCGGGAGGAGAAAAACCTCGCCGAACAAGCTATGTTGGACACCAAACGGCTGGCCGAGAAGGAGACAGCTAGGTTAAAGGAAATGATGGCACGGGAATGTGAGGAAAAGAACAAGGTGATTTCTGAACTCAATGAAAAAAATCAGATTGCGAAAAAAGTGTTGACGGTTATGAGAAGAGAGGCTGGGGATATTGACCACGCCTTCAGAGGGGCGCTGGATGATGTAAAACGTCTTAAGGATTTTCTAACCATAGCAAAGATTTCTATAAAACAAATGGAGACTAGGGACAGAAAATCAAAACAGCAATTGGATTGTGGAAAGAAAAGTATTGAAGACTTGACGGAGAAGCTCTGTCAGTTAAAGAAAGATATTTATTCGAGCGAAGAGGAAATTTGTAGCTTGAAATGTCTGTTAGTTCAGGAGAAAGACGAACAAAATAAGAAAATAGAAGGTTTCATAGAAAATATAAGAGTCACAGAGAATGTGCTAAGGGCTACAAGGAGTCAGGTGCAAAACCAGAATATAATCATCAATGATTTGAAGAAGCAACTCTCTGGGCAAGAAATAAGAATGACATCACATGAAAATTTCTTTGCGAAGGAGATGGCAAACATTCAGAAAGATCTGTATGTAAAGAATGCAGAGGTGAGTGACCTAAAAACAATGATGGCTAAGGAAAGCGAGTAAAAAACCAATGAGCTTGATGGGGTAAGATGTGCAAAGTCTGAATCCCACCACAAGAATCACCATGTGGTGTTTGTCCATGTCCCCAAGGAATTTAAGGGTAAATTAATTGGGTTGAAGGGTACCACTTTGGCATCACTCAGAGATAAATACAAAGTGTATATCTTTGTGCCAAAGGAAGATCATGTGCCCATCAGGATTGAGGGAGAAAAAGCTCCTTTGGATGCTATTACAAAATTAATAGCAGCCAAATACCAGGGGAAAATAGTGCCCAGTTACCTAGACGGGCAGTCCCATCACGTTAATGATGGTATAGCATCCGGCATGGGTCAACAGTACCATGGACCAAAGGATGTCCAGGTCCAACAACACCATGACCCTGACCGTAAAATTGTCCAAATAGAAGTTCCCGTCCAAAAAATTGGTCTTTTAATCGGTCCTAAAGGGAGTAATTTGGGTGCTCTTCGAACAAAATATAATATTGATATAATTGTTCCAAGGGATAACCGACCTGTAAGACTGATGGGACACAAAGATGGTGTTAATCAGGTTTCCCAAATAATCCAGAGTCTGTATCAAGGCAGGGTCGTCCAAGGTTGAATACCAATAATATAACCCTTAACCCTTTGAAGCTCCAATACGCGTTTCTGTTCTGTTTTCTGGCTACTATTATACGATTTCATTCAGATTATTAACGGTATACGGAAGTCAAACGGTTGATTGAGATAGTATTACCCTTTTATTACCTACAGATCCTTCCTAAGCTGCATAAAATCGTCTAATGATAGCCAAAATAAACTGCTAAAACGCGAGCTTCAAGGAGTTGATCCTCTTTCAGATCACTTCACCCAACTCCAAACATTCCATAATAGGCTGCAAGATATTTTGTAATCAAGTGATCCCAAGCTCTGTAACAATGTCTAGATTTTCTGCGACAACTGTTCGGAGCTTTCATATTCTGCAAAAAAATGTCCAGATATTCTGCAACAAATTGTCTCTTTTATATATTGTATTCCCTGTTGTTGTATATATTGTATTCCCTGTTGTTGTATATATTGTATTCCCTGTTGTTTTGTATATACCGTATATCATGTACTTACATATAGGATGTGTTATGTGTTTCATCGGTATTGAAATGATATTTTGTTTTGTATCTGCCTGTACTGAATTGAAATGAGTCTATAATAAATTGGATATTGTCATTCTACTGTATTTGGTTCATATTGTTATGTTTTCCACGATGCTTATACTATACTATTATATTTGTTCATGACTGACCTCTTGAGAATTATGATACGTTCTGGTTACCATTAGACGATTATATTCAGCTCAGGAAGAACATGTGGGAGCTTAACCCTTTCTGTACCGGCGACGACTTGTTTACTTTACGTGAGAGGGTTAAAGCTACTATTAGACAATTGTATTCAGTTTCAAAAGGGCCTCCAGCAATTAACAGCCTTCGGACTATCTCACTTATTCATTTTTACTACCGCAAATCCTTCTTAAATTGCACAAAATCGTCTACATAATTATACCTAGAATAAAATTGAATAGACGTCGCCGGTACAGAAGGGGTTAAGGGTTAATTAACCCTTTCAAGCTCCAATACGCGTTTCTGTTGTTTCTGGCTACTATTAGACGATTTTATTCAGATTAGTAACGGTATATGGAAGTCAAAGGGTTGATTGAGATAGTCTTTACCCTTTTAATACCCACAGATACTTCCTAAGCTGCATAAAATCGTCTAATGATAGCCAAAATAAACTGCTAAAACGCGTCAGAGCTTCAAAGGGTTAAGATAGTATTTACCCCTTCGATGCCCACAGATCATTCCTAAGTTGCATAAATTCGTCTACTGAGAGCTAGAAATATTGAACTAAAAATGTGTCATATTCCTCAAGGGGTTAGCCTATTCTGATAATTAGTGGTTGATAAGTAAACTATTTAAAAACAAAATGGATTATGACGCATTTTGAGTATTTCTTCTGGCTATTTTCAGACGGTTTTATTCAGAAGAGGAAGGATGAATGTAAGTAGAATAATTAAGACCGTCTTTACCCTTAAAATAATTCCCACTGATCCTCTCTAAGCTGTATAGCGCAGGAGAGAGAGAGAGAGGGAGGGGGGGTGGAGGGAATGAGAGGAGATATATTGTGTGTGTGTGTGTGTGTGTGTGTGTGTAAAATTTGCTAAGCGGTGGTCAATATACTATCTATCATTCTATATCTATCTATCTATATGAGTTTTTTATTCAATTTCTAAATTTGTCTAACTAACTTTCGTTGATTTTCGTTGATATTCTGTAGCAGTTGGCCTATGTTGAACACTACTACAGAATATCAACGAATGTCAACGAAATTTTGTTATACAAATTGATAAATTGAATACAAAACTAATTAATGTTGATATAGCAATTTCCTTAATGAATAGATACTGTATATATATATATTTTTTTTTATCAACTCTGCGCAAGCAGTTTGGTATCGCCCCCCCCCCCCCCCCCACGTATAGTGGTACCATGCCGGTCGAAATGTCTGTCTGTCCGAATACCCCTCCTAGACCGTTCAAAGGATTTTCACCAAACTTCACACGAGCAATCGGTGCGTGAATGCGACGGTCAGTCAAATGTTGTTTTTTTAATTTGTGCAATAGTTATGATTTTAAGTAAAAAATATGGTTCCCCCCCCCCCCATCAGGGGATGATGGTGATAGTAGTGATGATGGTGATAATAGTAGTGATGATGGTTGTAGTTGTGCGATAATGATGACAGTAGTGATGATGATGACAGCACTAGTTGTAGTGATGATGGTCATAATAGTAGTGATGATGGTGACAGTAGTAATGATGATTGTAAGATGATGATAATAGTTGTAGTGATAATGATGACAATAGTGATGATTCTAGTGACGATGGTGACAGTCTTAGTGATGTTGGTGAGTAGTAGTGATGATGACAGTAGTAGTGATGATGGTGAGAGTAGTAGTGATGATGGTGAGAGTAGTAGTGATGATTATAATAATAGTAGTGCTGATGATAGTAATGGTGATAGTGACTAGTAGTGTTGATGATGACCCATCGCAGAGTTGGGTATGCCGTTTTGATTTTGGGCAACACGGCACGTTTACTTTATATATATCTATATATATATATATATATTCTCGTCTTTGTTTCTCTCTTACTTACTATTTTACTATGCTCTTTTTTCAATATATGGTGTTAATTCCATTCAAGACCTAATTTTCCTTTTCGCTGTGTTTTTCGCCCTTTTATTTATTTCCTTTCTTTGTTTCCACCCTTTCTTCCAGTCTCCGTTATTGTATATTTCTTGCGTGCCTTTCTTTCTGTTCTTATATCCAATATATGCTGTTAATCCTTTTTATAGTTCCATTTGTTTCTTTTTGTTTTGTGTTTTCTTTGGTAGCATCTCGGTTTGTTTTCATTTATCTTGCGTTCCTTTCCTTTTGTTCTCCCTTCCAACACAAAATTCTATTTTTTTGTTTACATCTCCATTTTCTATATATTGTTTATATTTTCTATCTGCTTTCTTTCTACCCTTTGCCACTGTTCTGTTCCACCTTTCAATATATTGCTAATTCTTTTTGCCACTCTTTTCTTTTCGTATTGTGTTCTCAGTTTCCTGTCTTTCATTTTTCCGATTCTTGCCGCCCGTCCTCGTTTGCTCTCTCTCTCTCTCTCTCTCTCTCTCTCTCTCTCTCTCTCTCTCTCTATATATATATATATATATATATATATATATATATATATATATATATATATATATTGTGTGTGTGTGTGTGTGTGTGTGCTATCTGTTTCTTCCACTTTCTCCCGACCCACCATCTTTGCTTTCTCTCTCTCTCTCTCTCTCTCTCTGCTATCCATTTCTTCCACTTCCATGCCCTCCCCCACCCACCTCTCTCGTTCCTTCCATACTTGAGCTGTTTGTACCTTTGTGCTGTCCTTGTTATCGGGCGTGTTCTTTGTGCTGTCCTTGTTATCGGACGTGTTCTTTGTGCTGTCCTTTATCGGACGTGTTCTTTGTGCTGTCCTTGTTATCGGACGTGTTCTTTGTGCTGTCCTTGTTATCGGGCGTGTTCTTTGTGCTGTCCTTGTTATCGGGGGTGTTCTTTGTGCTGTCCTTGTTATCGGGGGTGTTCTTTGTGCTGTCCTTGTTATCGGGCGTGTTCTTTGTGCTGTCCTTGTTATCGGACGTGTTCTTTGTTTTCTATTACCTTTCGGGCTATGGCTTGCCTTTTCTTCCCTGTTGGGGTTTTTACCAATATTATCTCTCTTTTTCCTATGTTTTCCTTATCCTTCTTTCATACTCTCTCTCTCTCTCTTACGTTCCTTTCCTTATGTGACCATTGAATGTACGTGTCGGGTTCCTGGCAGGCAAAATACCCTTCTCTATCTCTATCTATCTATCTATATCTGTTACATCTATATACTGTATCTATTGTAGTTATGTATTTAAATATATATGCCTGTATCCACCTATCAACCGGTACTTGTTTGATCATTATTATTATTTATATTGTTATTTTTATTATTATTATTATTATTTTTATTATTATTATTATTATTATTATTTTTATTATTATTATTATTATTATTATTATTATTATGGTATACTACTGAAAGTGAGCCATTGTAGCTATAATATATAATGCTGATATATTTACATTCTCTCTCTCTCTCTCTCTCTCTCTCTCTCTCTCTCTCTCTCTCTCTCTCTCTCTCTCTCTCTCTCTCTCTCTCCCCTTTTACATCGCGTCTTTCTTGCTATTAGGTTTTGCCTTCTCCGTTTTCTTTCCGCCAATATCCGGGTAGCAATTTCGCGTTTTCTGTGTTCAATATTAACCCCTTCTGTACCGGCGACGTTTTTGTTTTATTATATTCTAGCAACTATTAGACGATTTCATTTCAACTTATGAAGGACGTCTATCAATTAATATACCACAGACGATCTCAATTCATCCTTTTAGCTACCACATATCCTTCCAAAGCTTCATAAAATCGTCTAAATGTGGCTGAAATCAAATATATAAGTCGTCACCGGAACTGAAAGGGTTAATAAATATTTGCTTACGTGTTATCCTATCTAATATGTTTCTGTCTTCCAGTTACTTGCTTCCAATTGCATTTCTTTCCCTATTATCCATATTAATTCTCTTTTTCTTATTTTTCCTTTCATTCCTTATATATTTAATACTCTCTCTCTCTCTCTCTCTCTCTCTCTCTCTCTCTCTCTCTCTCTCTCTCTCTCTCTCTCATAGTTTGCTCACTTTATCAATTTTGTCATACAGTTACTGAGGTTATCGCTTTCATATTGGGTTCTACAAAAAATATATCTATCTATTGCCGAACGCCGTGATTCCCGAAGGGGTGGTCACGAACGAATCGCCCCCATGTACCTCTGTCCTCAGTCATTTGACGCCCCTCCTCCCATCCTGCACCACTTGCAAGCATATACGTCTTAACTCCATCCTTCCACCTCTCCCTCTTTGTCCTTCACTTCACTGTCTTAGTCATTTTCTCGCTTCTCATACGTTCCATTCCTATTTCATGTGTTTTTTTGTTCTCCTAAATTCGACCAGTTTCCAATACTTCTTTAGTCAATATAAGTTTCCTTACTTCATTGCTATACTTAAATTACATTAAATATTCCTACGTAATTAGGTTTGTTTTCTCTTACGTTTAATCGTTTTATATATCGAATTTTGCGATATTATAATTTTGCAAGTTGTATTTACATATTACCTCAATTTTCTATAGTGTCTGTATTGCTTATATTTCTTTATTTTCTGTTAAATTTATTTCCCAACTTTCTAGTTTAGTTTGTTATTTGTTTGTATTTGTTATATAATTTTAATCTTTATATTTGGCTATATTTATTCTTCTATATATCCTTATTTTATTTGTTTTGCTATTTCCTCTACTTCTCTCTTCTCCTTCCACTTCGTATTATCGTTGTCATCTCTGTCTCCGCTCATTTGCATACACCACTTCAGTACCTCCTCTCCTCCTATTACCCATTCTTATCTCTCTTTCTCCTCGTCCTTTTACTGGCTCCTCTTTTCTTTCACCATTCGTCTATTCCTATTTATCCTCTTATTATCTTAGTCTCCTTTCTCCTCGATATTTTCCTCTTGCCCCTCTTTTCTTTCACTATTCGTCTCCTATTTTCCCCTCGTATTTCTCGCTTCTTCTCCTTTGTCTCCTCTCTCCTTTTAGTGGCTCTCCTTTTCTTTTACTATTCGTCTACTCATGTTTATAATCTTGTTTCTTGCTTCTTCTCTGTATTTTCCTCTATTCTTTTTCTGGTTCTTCTTTTCTTTCACTATTCATCTACCCTAATTTATCCTCTTATCTCTTGACTCTTTTCCGCTCTCTCTGTCTTTTCTTTTCTTTCTTTCTTTGCTTAATCCTATTTATATATCTATCTTCTCCTGTTTCCTCGATTTTTTCCTCGATTTGTTTTTCTTGCTGTGTTTTTTCTCTTGCTGTGTTTTTTCTCTTGCTGTGTTTTTTCTCTTGCTGTGTTTTTTCTCTTGCTGTGTTTTTTTTTCTTGCTGTGTTTTTTCTCTTGCTGTGTTTTTTCTCTTGCTGGTTTTTTTTTTTTGCTGTGTTTTTTCTCTTGCTGTGTTTTTTCTCTTGCTGTGTTTTTTTTTCTTGCTGTGTTTTTTCTCTTGCTGTGTTTTTTCTCTTGCTGTGTTTTTTCTCTTGCTGTGTTTTTTCTCTTGCTGTGTTTTTTCTCTTGCTGTGTTTTTTCTCTTGCTGTGTTTTTTCTCTTGCTGTGTTTTTTCTCTTGCTGTGTTTTTTTTTCTTGCTGTGTTTTTTCTCTTGCTGTGTTTTTTCTCTTGCTGTGTTTTTTCTCTTGCTGTGTTTTTCTTCTTGCTGTGTTTTTTCTCTTGCTGTGTTTTTTTCTCCTTGCTGTGTTTTTTCTCTTGCTGTGGTTTTGTCTCTTGCTGTGTTTTTTTTCTCTTGCTGTGTTTTTTCTCTTGCTGTGTTTTTTCTCTTGCTGTGTTTTTTCTCTTGCTGTGTTTTTTCTCTTGCTGTGTTTTTTCTCTTGCTGTGTTTTTTCTCTTGCTGTGTTTTTTCTCTTGCTGTGTTTTTTCTCTTGCTGTGTTTTTTCTCTTGCTGTGTTTTTTCTCTTGCTGTGTTTTTTGTCTTGCTGTGTTTTTTCTCTTGCTGTGTTTTATCTCTTGCTGTGTTTTTTCTCTTGCTGTGTTTTATCTCTTGCTGTGTTTTATCTCTTGCTGTGTTTTTTCTCTTGCTGTATTTTTTCTCTTGCTGTGTTTTTTCTCTTGCTGTGTTTTTTCTCTTGATGTGTTTTTTCTCTTGCTGTGTTTTTTCTCTTGCTGTATTTTTTCTCTTGCTGTGTTTTTTCTCTTGCTGTGTTTTTTCTCTTGCTGTGTTTTTTCTCTTGCTGTGTTTTTTCTCTTGCTGTGTTTTTTTCTCTTGCTGTGTTGTTTACTTCATTATTCATGTCCTCCTATTTCCTACCTATTTATCTTCTTCTATTTTATGGTTATATTAATCTTTCTCCTGGATCTTCTTCGTCTTTTCTTATATTTGGTTTCCTTTGATTTCTCTTTCTTCTCCTATTTTCTCCTATATTTCTCGCCTTTTATCCAATGTTCATCTCCTTCCATTTATCTGTTCTGCTTAGCATGAGAGAGAGAGAGAGAGAGAGAGAGAGAGAGAGAGAGAGAGAGGCCGGAGAGCGAGAGAGAGACGAGAGAGAGAGATGAGAGAGTAGGTATGCAGAGATAGCCTTCGCCGGAGACATCTCTATTCAAAAATGTACTTTTTTAGAGGGTAGAGATCATTCGGGCCGGAATGATACGATATAGAGAGAGAGAGAGAGAGAGAGCAGAAGTAGAGATAGGAGGGTGGTGGTTCTGCAAGTTGTGGTTAGGTTGATGGGAAAATGAGGCGGAGCTAGACCGGAGAAAATATTTCTATTCAAAAATGTACAAATTTAGCTACTTGTTTAAATCAAAGTAGATTAAATGGGGCCGAATGGATACAAAGATACAGAGAGAGAGAGAGAGAGATAGAGAGAGAGAGAGAGAGGAGCTAATGACGAGGGGGAAGAGAGGAGGGAGAGAGATAGAGGACAGAGAGTAAGATGTGGAGGGGGTAAAGAGAGAGAGGTAGAGATAGGAGGGTGGTGGTTGTTGCACCCTGGGGGTATCTGAGGCAGGAGCTTCATGACCCTCAAAGGAACAGAAAAGAATAGAGAGAGAGAGAGAGAGAGAGAGAGAGAGAGAGAGAGAGAGAGAGAGAGAGAGAGAGAGAGAGAGAGAGAGAGAGAGAGAGAGAGATATGAGGGTTGTGGTTGTTGCACCCTAGGAGTATCTGAGGCAGGAGCTTTATGACCCTCAAAGGAACAGAAAAAAGAGAGAGAGAGAGAGAGAGAGAGAGAGAGAGAGAGAGAGAGAGAGAGAGAGAGAGAGAGAGAGAGAGAGAGAGGAAGGTAAAGAGATAGAGGCAGAGAAAGAGAGAGAGAGGTAGAGATAGGAGGGTGGTGGTTTTTGCACCCTGGGGGTATCTGAGGCAGGAGCTTCATGACCCTCAAAGGAACAGAAAAGAAGCGAGAGAGAGAGAGAGAGAGAGAGAGAGAGAGAGAGAGAGGTGAAATTGGATGAGAGACGGGGTAAAATATAAAAGTGGCAATAATAAACGAACGTAACAATATGATAAATAATAGATAAAGGAACGAACAGGAGAAGAAAGAACGGAGACACAGTGAACTAGAGAAAATTTAAAGAAACTGAATTAAAGAAAAACATGAAGAGATAGACAAGAAAGGGAGAGAAAAGAGAGAGAGGTAAACGAAAAAGGAAAGGAGAAAAGAGTTGTTGATGGGAATTAAAGAGAAAGAGAGGCACACCAAGATTAGAGCGAGAAAAGAGTGAACATGGTAGAACAGGCAAAGAGAAAGGATTAAACAACAGGAGATGAAGAACAAATATATAGAACAATTGGAAATTACACAGCAGATCAACATAAACACTGAATAAGGAGGAGCACTTTATGGACAACTTTTCGTGCAAAGCTTCATCAGATTCTATGTGCAACGTTGTCAATAAAGTGTTTTTTTATCACTGAAGATTAAATACAATATATTTACATTACAAATGTGAAATTAATTATGCATTTCTTCTATCTATCTATCTGTCTATCTCTTTGTTTCTCTCTCTCTTTTGTTTCTCTCTCTCTGTCTTTATCAAGCTATACATATTTAATGAAGGTCAATGCAATTGACAATTAGCATAGCAATCAATTTCTAATATGTATTTTAACATCAAACACATTCACAATACATATTACCACGAAGCGGCAGGTAATTTGTTCATGTATTTTAAATTGTTCTCGAATAATATCTTCAATATTGATACGATTACAGATATTTATATTTCATGTTTTAGCATTCGACAGTATAAATATGCCTTCTGATATAGCACTGCATGTTGTCTTTTATTTGTTTTCATTTCTAGATTAGTTAAATATATAAAGATACGTAAAATCATCAGAAGCAATATATTTAATAAAGACATACATTTTATATATATAATTAATTGTAGTCTTAGATATTCTTGAATTCTAGATATATAACTTATACCCCCCCCCCCCCTTCTCTCTCTCTCTCTCTCTCTCTCTCTCTCTCTCTCTCTCTCTCTCTCTCTCTCTCTCTCTCTCTCTCTCTCTCTCTCTCTCTCTCCCCAGACCACAATGAGTGAAGAGGTTTGGTCGACTGCTGTGGCATTTAATTGCTGCGATAATTCTAGATGTAAGGGCGGGATCTAACACCTTCCCATAATACAGCCCCCCCCGCCCCCCTCTCTCTCTCTCTCTCTCTCTCTCTCTCTCTCTCTCTCTCTCTCTCTCTCTCTCTCTCTCTCTCTCTCTCTCTCTCTCCACTAATCCGTTTTCTTCCTCCTCTAATTCACTTTCGCCTGTTTCGTTGCTTTCTCCTAACTTTCCCATTACCTCAATTACACTTTTTATTGAGTTTCGTACGTATTTTTCTTTTGTTTTCGTTTTGTGTTCAGTAAAGAGTGTTCAGTATTGCATCCCTGGCCATGTTTTTTTTTCTTTTTCTTTTTCTTTTTTAATCTCCGCCTACTAACTTGGACGGATGTTACGTTTTCACCTCCGTTTGTTTGTTTAATTGTCTGTAAACAAGATATCTCACAAAGTTAAGAACTGATTTTCACAAAATTTGGTGAGCATATACGATGTACGCCAAGGAATGTGTGATTCAATTTAGAAGGTGATCTGGATCATACCCTGGAACCCAGATCCAAACTAAAATATTATATTCTGTATAAGCTATAAATTCAGGTCCAATCCCCACTTTTCCTTTTTTTAATTATTTTTATTAATATTTTTTTTTTTGGCCTATGATAATATTGGCGTAGGTTGATGAATGCGCTCTACCGTATGCCCTATATATTCTGTTTCTTTTCAGATGGCGATAAATTGAATCCCATAGAAGCTATAATTGACGCTATAAATTGAATCCCATAGAAGCTATAATTGAAGCTATAAATTGAATCCCATAGAAGCTATAATTGAAGCTATAAATTGAATCCCATAGAAGCTATAATTGAAGCTATAAATTGAATCCCATAGAAGCTATAATTTATCGATACTTAAAGGGAAAATATCAAACTAGTATGTCTCTGCATAAGACTAAGTTTATATATTCAGCACCATTTTCCACTACAAAATCTTCAAAATAATTGAGAAATCATGACGGGAACTTCGCAACTTTGCCGTCAGTTGAAAAGAAACACAGTATAGTTTATTTTGAAACACAGTATAGTTTATTTTGAAACACAGTATAGTTTATTTTGAAACACAGTATAGTTTATTTTGAAACACAGTATAGTTTATTTTGAAACACAGTTATAGTTTATTTTGAAACACAGTATATTTTTAGTTGATTTTGAAACACCAGTATAGTTTATTTTGAAACACCAGTCAGTGTTTATTTTGAAACACAGTATAGTTTTTTTTGAAACACAGTATAGTTTATTTTGAAACACAGTATAGTTTATTTTGAAACACAGTATAGTTTATTTTGAAACACAGTATAGTTTATTTTGAAACACAGTATAGTTTATTTTGAAACACAGTATAGTTTATTTTGAAACACAGTATAGTTTATTTTGAAACACAGTATAGTTTATTTTGAAACACAGTATAGTTTATTTTGTTTTCCTTTCTGTCCCTTTTCGTTGCAATCGACGAGGAAGCACAAATTCGAAAGAGTTGAACCGATATTTTTTGTTCGTCCTCCCTTTCGCTCCATCCCTTTTCTCTTCGTTGTCTTCTTTCTATTTTATATTCTTCCTGCCTCTTTTGCGTCTTTTCTTCTATTTATTCCGTTCGTTTCTACCTACCTGTGTTGTGTTGTTGTTATTTGTCGCGTTTAGTCCTTTGTTATCTTCCTTCTCCCGTTTTCTTTTGTTACCTTACTGTAGTTATGTTATTTGCCTTTTAAACCGTTCCTTTGTATTTATGTAACTATCTCTCTCTCTCTTCGGTTGGCCCGGTCAAAACCCTCTTCCTCCGTCGCTTCTTTTCCTTTTCTTATTTTTTTCCTTCCACTCTTTATCACCTTTTCCCACCATCTCCCTCCCACCGACCCCCTGGAGCGATATTAAGGCTGTAGGGAACCACTAACGCTGCTTTACGTCCTACACACACACACATACACACACACACACTGTCTATTTATAGTATATATCTATCTATCTGTATAATGTAGCTATATACTGTATATCTCTAAAATCTCCTTTTCTCTCCCTTTCTCCTTCTTTTTATCTATATCTATCTATCTATCTTTCTATGTATCTATCTATCTATCTCCTTCTCTCGCCCTCTCCCTCCCACAGACCCCCTGGCGAGGTATAGAGGCTATGGGAACCACTATCGCTGCTTTCAACGTCCTCCACACCTCTCATTCTCTCTCTCCCTCTCTCTCTCTCTCTCTCTCTCTCTCTCTCTCTCTCTCTCTCTCTCTCTCTCTCTCTCTCTCGTCTCAGGTGCAGCTCACAGGGGAACCATTGACCTACCCACCTTCCTTCCTTCCTTCCTTCCCTCTCTCTTTATTTTTCTATCTTCATTCGTCTATCTCTGGTTCGCATTTTTTTTCTTTTATATATATATATATATATATATATATATATATATATATATATACCGGTAACGTATTTTTAACTTAATGCTAGCGACTATTAGACGATTGTATTCAGTTTCAAAATAGCCTCCAACAAGTAATACTCTTTGAACTATCTCATTTAACCCCTTCGACTAACACAGATCCTTCTTAAACTGCACAGAATCGTCTAAACATACCTAGAATAAAATTATATGAATGTCGCAGAAGGGGCTAATTGCTTGAGTCCCTTTTGAAACTGAATATAATCGTCGGACAGTAGCCAGAATAAAGTTAAAAGGACAGCACCGGTACAAAAGGACAGCACCGGTACAAAAGGACAGCACCGGTACAAAAGGACAGCACCGGTACAAAAATGGTCAAACAATAATCGAACCCTAGACTACAGGTTATTTTTGGTAGAACAAGGTGTGGAAGAAATCACTATCTATCTATCTATCTATCTATTTATCTATTTATCTATCTATTTACTCAGGCTCAATCCCAACTTTTCCCATTGTTTTTTCTTTTCTTCTTCACTCTGTCCTTTTATACCGGTATATAAATATACATATATACACAGTATATATATATACTGTATATATATATATATATATATATATATATATATATACTAAAGGGGAGGAAGCTGATGGACTGTCGAGGTTAAGGGGAGATGGGTAGTTTTTCTGGTCCCCTTTCTCCCTCGTGTTAAACCCCATTTGTTTAGAGATTATAAGACGTACGGCCCAGTAGTTTGGCGATTTTAACACCTTTCGCCCCATTTCGTTGTCATTTTTAAGACCTTTCGTGCCATTTAGGTGTTGAATATTTCCTGGCGAGCGATAGCGAGCCTGAAATGTTAAGAGGAACCGGCCCTCGGCCGGGAAATTTTTCTACCGAAAAATTTACAAATTTATTATGAAGGGGGGTCTAGGGGGTGTTTTTCTAAGCTTGATGGAGGTCTAGCGAGAAAACTAAGAAATAAAAGAATAAATTAATTAATAGAAAAAAAGGTCAGTCTCCCGTTAATCCATCAAAGAGACACAGCACCCAGGGGTCGTTCAGGTCACATGTAGAGAAAATAGATAAGTTTTCTGTCTATTCTTTGAGTGTTGTGCACAAAGAAAGGGGTTGTGCATTTTTAACCCTTTGAGTACCAGCGACGTGTGTTATAACTCTATGCTAGCTATATTTACACGAGACTATAAAGCTTAACCCCTTCTGTACCGGCGACGTGTGTTATAATTCTATGCTAGATATATTTACACGAGACTATAAAGCTTAACCCCTTCTGTACCGGCGACGTGTGTTATAACTCTATGCTGGCTATATTTACACGAGACTATAAAGCTTAACCCCTTCTGTGACGGCGACGTGTGTTAAAACTCTATTCTAGCTATATTTACACGAGACTATAAAGCTTAACCCCTTCTGTACCGGCGACGTGTGTTATAACTCTATCCTAGCTATATTTACACGAGAATATAAAGCTTAACCCCTTCTGTGCCGGCGACGTGTGTTATAACTCTATTCTAGCTATATTTACACGAGACTATAAAGCTTAACCCCTTCTGTGCCGGCGACGTGTGTTATAACTCTATTCTAGCTATATTTACACGAGACTATAAAGCTTAACCCCTTCTGTGCCGGCGACGTGTGTTATAACTCTATTCTAGCTATATTTACACGAGACTATACAGCTTAACCCTGTCTGGACCCGGCGACGTGTGTTATAACTCTATGCTGGCTATATTTACACGAGACTATAAAGCTTAACCCCTTCTGTGCCGGCGACGTGTGTTATAACTCTATTCTAGCTATATTTACACGAGACTATAAAGCTTAACCCCTTCTGTGCCGGCGACGTGTGTTATAACTCTATTCTAGCTATATTTACACGAGACTATAAAGCTTAACCCCTTCTGTACCGGCGACGTGTGTTATAACTCTATCCTAGCTATATTTACACGAGAATATAAAGCTTAACCCCTTCTGTACCGGCGACGTGTGTTATAACTCTATCCTAGCTATATTTACACGTGACTATAAAGCTTAACCCCTTCTGTACCGGCGACGTGTGTTATAACTCTATCCTAGCTATATTTACACGTGACTATAAAGCTTAACCCCTTCTGTACCGGCGACGTGTGTTATAACTCTATCCTAGCTATATTTACACGAGACTATAAAGCTTAACCCCTTCTGTGCCGGCGACGTCTTTTTCACTACATTCTCGCTATATTTAGACGCGTTTGTACAGTTTAAGAAGGACCTATGATAGTAAGAAAGGTCATTGAGCTAGTTCAATGCCTGTTAATTGCTAAAGGTCCTTTTTAAACTGAATTCAATCGTCTAATATAGCCAGAATCAAAGGAACAAGGACGTCGCCGGTACAGAAGGGGTTAAGAAGAATCTGTGGTAGTTAAATGGGTTGGTTGAGATAGTTTGAAGCCTTAATATTGTTAGAGGTCCTTCCTAAGCTGAATACAATCGTCTAAACATTGACAGAATATGATTAAAAGGATGTCCCTGGCACTGAACCGGTTAAAGTTATGTTGGGTACTACCTCTTTCTTTTATTTATTTCCGCTTTTTTTTTCTTGAGATAATGAATAGAAAAATTGATGAAGGAAAAACAAAGACAACACAAAACATATTTGTATGCCTATAGGCATCCTCTATTCATAAAATGTTTGTAACACTTATACTTCAACTGTCGTAGGTTGTAAATTTGTGGAAGACATCTCCGAGGAATTGCATTCCAGAAAGTAGGAGTGCTTAAATGAAAGATCTATGAAAATTTAAAGGGTATTGGCTATCTCAATTAATCCTCTGGCTTCAATAATATATCCTTCCTAATCTGAATAAACGCTAGATATTAAACAAGAAATGGGCCCTCGTATCCTGAAGGGTAAAACTATCTCAATTATCTCTGAGTTTCATAATTATACCCTTCCTGATCTGAATACAATTGTATAATAATAGCCAGGAAATAGAAAATATATGCGACCTCGTCTGCTGAAAGAGTTAATGAGTCACCTTAGATTAAAGCGAGTTTAATCAATATGTAAATGGAGTTCTTTCCCCCTTTTCCTATTTTTCCTATTCTTCTGTTACGTTTCTCAGTGTTTTAGTCTCGTTTTGGTCTCTGTCCTACATGTGTCTAGTGCTTGTTTTTGTAACTAAAGTATTGTTCGTTTTCACATTCCTCCTCTTCGGGACTTCGGTGAGACTTTTCTATTGCACTAGACATATCGAAAGCCTTCGATAGAGTCTGGCATAAATCTTTAATTTCTAAACTACCCTCCTTCGGTTTCTATCCCTCCATCTGTGCCTTTGTCTCTAATTTCCTTTCCGGCCGTTCCATAGCCGCGGTTGTGGACGGCCATTGTTCACTTCCTCACCCTATAAACTCCGGTGTTCCTTAGGGCTCTGTCCTATCTCCGATTCTCTTTCTGATTTTTATAAATGATCTCCTTAACTGTACCTAAATTTCCATCCATTCATACGCAGACAACTCAGCATTACACTACTCCATTAGGTTTTTCAGAACGCCCCAGCCAGCAATCCCTTAATGACAAACGTAATGAAGCCATAGAACTCTTAAATTCTTATCTAAATACTATTTCCAATTGGGGCAGAGAAAACCTTGTTAACTTTAATGCTTCCAAAACCCAATTAATCCATCTATCTACCCGTCAGGATCTCCCAGCGGATTATCCCTTATTCTTCAACAATACAAAAATCAACCCTTCACTCTCAATATTCTTGGTGTCTCTTTTTCTTCTGCTCTCATTTGGAAGGACCATATTACCAGTCTTGCTAAGGCAGCCCTCCCAGAAGCTGGGGGTGCTCAACCGCCTTAGGGGGTTCTTTTCCCCTGCACAGCTTCTTGCTCTGTACAGGGGCATAGTGCGCCCTTGTATTGAGTATTGTTCACATGTGTGGGGAGTTTCCTCTCACACCGCTCTCCTAGACAAAGTGGAAAGGAAGGCCTTTCGTATCATTAACTCCCGTCCACTCACCAACTCTCTGCAATCTCTCTCTCTCCGCCGCAATGTTGCATCTCTCTCGCTATTCTATCGCTACTATAATAATCAGTGTTCCTCAGAGCTATCCCAGTGCATACCACCTCCTTTACGTAGGGCACGTGGTACCCGTCTTGCAACTCAATCCCACCCCTACTCAGTGCAACTCTCCAACCCAAGAGTGAAACGTTACTCTCAAACTTTCTTCTACTCAACAGCTGAGCTCTAGAACTCTCTCCCAGAATCAGTCTTTCCCTCTTCCTATGACTTAAATTGCTTCAAACTCTGTGTGTCCAGGCATTTTGGCTCGAACGTCCCTTGATATTGGCCCTGTCACTCTTTCAACTATGGGGGAGGCACTCGCTATAGGCAGTTATGCCTTTTGCCTCCCTCAATCACATAGACAAAAAAATTAATATGTAATTAGGCCTATATGTATTAATTAATATGTAATTAGGCCTATATGTATTAATTAATATGTAATTAGGCCTATATGTATTAATTTATTGTATTCCTATTTCACTTATGAGAATGAATATTTAAGTGAAAATATACAGTGTACTATATATATATATATATATATATATATATATATATATATATATATATATATAAGTTTTTCAGTTGTTTCTCGATTTCCACTTTCTTCAATGTTATTCTTCCTTTCCCCCTAAACTCTGTCCTTTCATTTCGCTATGTTTTTCTTTTCTTTTTCTTTTTCTTGCGTCGTTTGGTGTTTTCTCTCTTCGTTGTCGTCTCTCATTGCATCATTCATTTCCTTTATCTTCTTCCCTTCTTGTCATCTTCATTGTTCTCTTTCTGTCTGCGTTGTCACATTATTCAGTTTTCTTTTGTATATTTATATTTTATTTCCTTTATATTGCGTTCTGCTTTATTTGCTTCTTTCATCCTCTCTCGTTCGTTCGTTCCTTCCTTCAACCCTCATGCCTTCCTTCTCTCCCCCTCGCTCTCTTCCTGCCTCCTTTTCTTCCGTGTGCTGCTTACTGTATTCGCTTGTAATTATCTAATGACATTGGCGGACGGACATACGGTAAACAACCTCAGTTTCTCTCTCTCTCTCTCTCTCTCTCTCTCATCGCACGCTCTCTCCCTTCTCCTCTCTTTCTCCCTCGCTCGTGGTGCATCACGCTCTCTCTCTCTCTCAGCCATCTCATCCCCTCTCTCTCCTCCTCTCGTCTCTCGTCTCGCTCACTCGCCTTCCCGTTCATCTCTCTGTGTCACATCACTCCTCTCCCTCCACGCCTCACCTCTCTCCCCCTCCCCTCCGATCCAAACGCACCTACCCTGCACCATCCTCCGGTTCCTCTCCTCCCTCCCTCACATCCTCATCGCATCCCCTTGTAGTGTGGGGTGGTATGGGCATAAAGTTGTTTTGGATGGTGGGTTATGGAGGTGTGTCAAATGATCGATTTGTGTGTAGTGTGGGTGGTTGTGGTTATTGTGGTGGTGTGTGTGTTATCGCCTCATCTTCACCTCTCCACTACCTCCCGATAGTGAAGATAAGCGGGATGAAAGGTAAACATGGAGGTAAATGGCAGATGGTGGGGGTCAGTGTGTGGCTCCTTGTGTGCTGCACCTGAGAGGGAGAGAGAGATTTACATATATAGATTTACATAGATGTACATATATACACTGACCACACAGACCTTAGGATCCCAGCGAGGTGGTCAGGACTTAATTCTAGTAAAGATAGCTAACCCGAGAATAAGGGACAGTGGAAGGAAAGGATAACAAAGAAGAATGGCTCTCTCCCCCACCCTCTCGTTCACCCCTCCGGCAATAACCGTCTACGTGAAGACAGTTTGGAAGTGAATAACCTTGCAGATCTTGGAAAACCGGCGCCTGAAGGAATTTATAGAAAGTTAGAAATGGAAAGGAAATTGCATGCAAACCTTCATCTGTAATAATATATACACACACATATACATACATATACATATACCCGGTACATACATACAGTATATACATGCATACACACACATACATATACAGTACACAGGAAGTGTACATACATACATATATCTATATATATACCTAATATATATATATATATATAAAGATATAGATATATAACTATATGCATAATATACATATACACTACACACAACCACACCATTACAGTATACTATATATATATATATTTGTTTTTTTTATTTCCCCCGTCAGTTAGCTCTCTTCAACTGGAAGCCCGTGTTCGTTAACTTACCACATGCGTTCTATCATTGGAGACGCTGAGAGAAAAGGACCAATCGCGGAGAGAGAGAGAGAGGAGTGTGGGGGTGTGTGTGGGGTGTTAGAGGGAGGAGAGAGAATGAGAGTGAGGTTTACATAGATATAGTGGTAAACTCATCTTACGATCTCATCTTAGTGATCAGAACTTAATTCTAGTAGATATAGGAAACTCGAAAGCAAGGGAAAGTGGAAGAGAAAATAGCGAGAGAGAGCGCGCGAGAGTGAGCAAGCGAGAGCGGGAGGGAGAGGGAGGGGGAGGAGGAGGGAGAACTCTTACGTATCACACACACACA
>CM064514.1:52314694-52379812 GCA_032716605.1 Paralithodes platypus | reverse complement strand
TATTAATTTCACTCCAACCATCAACCACCTCCCAACGAATTTTAAGGAAAACATTTGGATCCCCCGGATTCGAACCTGGGTTACCACTCACATATTTTAAACACTCTATCCATTACACCATTCAGACAAAAAAACAATCAAGCAATCAAATACAAAGGCACAAAATGTCTGCCGTTGTCCCTCGCCTGTTTATTGAAAGGTAAACTCACATCCTCTGAGGGCCTTTGACACCCGGCTATATTGGGACCAGTCTACCAACATTTTCTTCACGGTATTTTTTGGCCCCTGTTTATTGCATATATCCCCTGCGTAGACATTTTTGCTGGCAGATTTTTAAGTGTGCATTTTGTATATATTTCCTCTATTCATTATTTTGATCTTGAACGATTCATCCCAACTACATTATTATTTGTTTTGCATATTATATTCTCCTAAATTTTTACCCATTAAATTGTTAGATCAACTTCAATAGTTTGTCGTATTATTACTAACACAAATTAAATGGTAGATGGCCTTTATTCTCAATTTCACTCAATAAATGCTGGTGTTCCCCAGGGATCAGTTTTGGCCCCAACTCTGTTCCTCATTCATATCAATGATCTCATATCTACCACTCATAATGAAATACATTCCTACGCAGATGACTCAACACTCCACAGTTCCTTCACATTGTTACCAATTCCTTTCACCCAACCCGATCTTATAAATTCAAAAATAAACACTGCAATTTCTCTGAACCAGGACCTTTCTAGAATTAATGAATGGGGACAAGAGAATCTAGTTTCCTTTAATGCACAGAAAACCCAGTACATTCAATTTTCTAACCGCCAGACTCTGCCTGACTCCCATATCATTTTTTAATGATGTAAAAATTCCCACTTCCCCTGAGTTATTGACATTCCTCGTTTGTAACAATTAACTACTAACTTGAGCTGGCCACATTATGTGGAAAGGCATTGCTAAGAATGCCTCTAAAAAACTGGGACTCCCTGTACTAGTTCGAGAATTCTTCACTGACGGAGCAGTTGGCCGTAATATATAAAATTCATGTGCTCTCTTCAGATGGATCCTGTTCACCTGTGTGGGGTTGGAAGTTAGTGGGTTGCATTGAGGCAGGCTTGGACAAAATTCAAAAGAAAGCTATTAGATTTAATCAATAACCCTGCAATCACACAGGACCTTCCTACATTGAGGCCAGACGAAGAAACGTTGCAATCCCTTGCATTATTCTACAGATATGTTCACAGCAATTGTTTCCGAGGAACTTGCTTTCAATTGTTGCCGCCCTCCTCCACATCTTTCCCCCGTAGAACTAGGGCAGCTGAGAGCGCCCATGAATTTTACACTTGTCTCCTCCACATTGCAGAACTTTCTGCTTATCAGAATTCATTTATCCCCAGAGCTACTACTCTTTGGAAATTCACTTCCCTCGTAAGTGCTTTCCACAAACTTACAATCAACAAATGTTTAAATCCAGTTGTTACAAACATTTTATGAATGGAGGATGCCTTTAGGCACATGGACCTTTTTGTTTTATCTGTGTTTTTCCTTCCTCCGTTCATTGTCTCTTAAAAAAAAAAAAAAAAAAAAAAAATAGATCAATAATGTCTATATTTGTGCTCATGGTACACTCGGATGCCATAGCCTCTAGCCCACTCATAAAGATTTGTGGACTTCAATTGTATCTAATTATGGAAGTATATGTCTGGGAACGAATTTATGAAAATAATGTTCTATACATCAACTACAAAACTACATATACTAATTGTTAAAAATCAAGTTCTATCCAAAAAGCAATCCATGTAGTTATAATAGAAGAAAAACACATGAAGAAAAACATGAATTCTTAGGAGTGGGCTAGAGATTATGGCATCCGAGTGTACATTAATCAGAAAATATATTGGACTTTGCTTCCATAGAAAATATTAAATAGCTTTATATTAATGTTTCGTCTAATAGATGCGTAATTTTGACCGATTTATATTATGCAGTGTGCCTTTTACCAGTATTATTAGCCATACTGTATTTCGTATTGTTAATCTGTAATAATTCTGCCTTTGCTGTTTTTGGTTGTTTTATTTTATTATTGTATTTTACTGAAAATGCGTAGGCCCATTTATATTTCCCTCCCAATGCAAAGGTCGTCACACACGCACACACACACGCACAGGCACACGCACGCACGCACGCACACACGCACGCACGCACGCACACACACACACACACACACACACACACACACACACACACACACACACACACACACAGACGCACACACACCCACGCACACGCACACGCAGAGACACACACACACACAGACACACACACGCACAGACAGAGAGAGAGAGACACACAGACATACACACACACACATACACACACACACATACGCAGACACCACACAACGCACACGACTACCCATCTCACACAGCACACACACACTCACAATCCACCAGAAACACACACACACACAAACACACAAACAAACACACACACACACACACACACACACACACACACACACACACACACACCTCCGGTCTGGAATCCCAGAATTGAAATTACCTTTGGTTATTATTATTATTTCCCTCCCTCCCCATTTTTTGCTTAAATAGCCTGGCCAAATTCTGTGACTCGAAATTGAAAACGCTGAATTGGGGGATACTTAGGACATTCGGGGGCCGCGGCGAAAGAAGAAAAATCCCATTGGCTTCTCTCGCTAAACAGAATCCAAAAAATACTCCAGCTGTTATTTATAATTTGATTTATTCATTTATTTATTTTTGTAGTTTGTTTTTTATTTGACTAAATCGAAGTTTTTTATCAGTTTGACTTAATTCGCATGTGTTTACTATCATCAGTTTGTTTTAGAATGTGTTTACTATCTACCAGTTATTACAAATTATATAATAGCATATATTAGCATGATATTGTAATAATTGTATACGGTACTAATAATTTACTAGCTGCCAAGTAATTATTTAACCTTTATCTAATTGTATTGTTATGTCTAAGAGATTAATAGTCTACTGCTATATTAGCGGGAGATCATCTTACTTTATACCACTTTCTATGCCTTTATTATTCTCCACCTTCCACTTATTCCATCATCATCTGCCTTTCCTTTCTCTACTTCCACTTTCTCCCATTTATCTCTCTCACTCTCTCTCTGCTCTCCCTCCTTTCTCCATACTTCCCTCTCTCCTTTCTCTCCCTTCTCTCCTTCCTTCCCTTCCTCTCTCCCTTCTACCTTTCTCTCCCCTCTCTCCTTCCCTCCTGTCACTATGCCTCTCTCTCTCTCATCCTCCTTCCATCTCACGCATCTCCTGCTCATCCTCTCTCTATCTCCCTCTCTCACTCCTCTCAGCCTCTCTCTCTCAGCTCTCTCTCCGCTCCTCCTCGTCCTCTCTACTCCCTTCCTCCCCCCCTTGTCTCCTCCCTCCGGGCTCCTCTCTCTCCGGTGTCTCTCTCTCTCTCCTCAAGTCTGTCTCCCGTCTCCTCTCTCGTCTCTCTCCCTCCTCCCCTCTTCTCGAGTCTCTCTCGTCCGTTCTCGCCTCATCTCAGTCTCCCTCACTTCTCCGTCTGGTCTCCCTTCTTCCGTCCCTCCTCTCCATCCTCTCTGGGTGTCCCCCCCCCCCCCGCCTTCTGGACGTGTACTAAAACTTGGAATATTAGAGCTGGATCTAAGAACGACAAACCGGGAATGGGAACAGTAGCCCCCGAGCCGTCGGTGGGGAGAGTCGAGGCTAACCAAAATTGGATCATACGGTAGCCGCCATATTGTTGACCCCATCAGCACTGACCATTATGTACAGTACACTATTAATTCAAAGGGCTGAAATATTACAAGCGGATTAATTTCAATACATAAGCATACATTGTCAATATTACATTACTGTATTGAATTAATGACAGCCTATTATGTGTCATTTATGTATACCAATTAATGACAGCCTATTATGTGTCATTTATGTATACCAATTAATGAACAGCCTATTAATGGTGTCATTCTGTTCCTTGAGGTATACCAATTATATGACGCCATTATGTGGTCATTTATGTATACCAATTAAATGACAGCCAATTATGTTGGTGTCATTTATGTATACCAATTAATGACAGCCTATTATGTGTCATTTATGTATACCAATTAATGACAGCCTATTATGTGTCATTTATGTATACCAATTAATGACAGACTATTATGTGTTATTTATGTATACCAATTAATGACAGACTATTATGTGTCATTTATGTATACCAATTAATGACAGACTATTATGTGTCATTTATGTATACCAATTTGTAAGATCTGAGCAAATAACTTTTACAGTGTAAGCCTTATATCTTATTATTGTGTTCTAATGTTTACGCCAAATTGCTCTGCAGAAACCCAATGATGTGAAGACACAAGCAAGGTAAACAAATAATATAAAATATATAAATTAATAGATAAATACAAATACATAAATCCTAAATAGATAAATACATGTTATAAGGCGTGACGATTACTTAATGATTTACACCCACTTTTTCATAACAGAAAGGGTAATCTGACCCTCCATTTTTATGCACAGTGAACTACAATAACCACTGCTCGTGTGACACTGGCTAAATGTGAACTTGACCCTTTCACACATTTATGACGCAGAGGTTGCCAGATTAGCAATAAGAAATAGAGTTCTCTCACTCTTATAATTACCTTTCAAAATTAGTGTTCTCTTGGGTTCTGCCCTTCTGTGTTCTCTCGGGCCCACAGCTAAAAAAACTCCCCAAGAACGACAACTGCAAGAGGTTGAAGATAACTAAACTAAAGGTGTTCTTCTAAATACCTCTGATGGTAACAAAGGCTTTACAGTATCCCCAATAGGCTCAAAATCACGTCATATGTCGGAGAGGGTTAAGGGGAGATGAGGGATTGTTTTGACCCCCCCCCCCCTCCCCTTCCCTCCCCCCCCTTCGTGTTTCGAGTTCCCGTGAAGTTTTTTAGGTTAGTACGGGTAAGACAATTCGAACGACCCATTAGTTTGGCGATTGTAAGACCTTTCACTTCATTTCTTTGTCAATACTAAGACTTTTCGTGTCATTTAAGTGTCGATTTTTCCTGGCGATCGATAGCGAGACTAATTTATGAGGAACCGGCCTTTGGCCGGGACATTTGTCTGTCGAGAAATGTACAAATTTATCTTGGAATGAAGGGGTCTTGTGTGGTGGAAAACAGGTATCTAGGTTAGATTAGTTCAGGTAGATCAGATGGATTAGGGAAGGTATTGTGCCTCACCTACACAGAGAGTAATCCAGCTAACTCTCACAAACACTTCCTCCTCCTATACATTTCACTACATATTACAAGCACACCACACTTCTTTCCAACACACCTAAATTACCTCTAATGCTCCTTGATTTGGTTCTCTATCACTCTTTTCAACCTAAGGGGAGCGGGGGTCACTTGTTACAGGCAGCTTTGCATTTTGTCTCCTTCATGCACATAGGAACACAAATATATACGCCAATAATCTAGCTTAGCTGTGAGAGCGGGAAGGTATGATAACGGAAATCTCTTGATCTTATCCTATCCCATCTCTATGATCCCCAACACATCATTTGGCCCAAGAACGATCCTGTGCGAGTCCCGTAACCCCTTCGCCACCACTACGTAAATGTCATCATATTCTGGTTACCATTAGACGATTTACTTTAGTGTATAATCTACCTCTGCGGCTCAAATAGGTACAATCTCAATAACTCTCTATATAACATGGGTCCTTCTTGAACTGCATAAATTCGTCTAATTTTTGCCCGGATCAAAGGTAAAAATGCATCATCGTAATGAAGGGCTTAACCCCTTCAATACGTTGACACAATATTTAGTATTACCTGCTAACATTGAAAGATTTTGCCCAGCTTATAAAATACCTCTGGGAACCTAAAGAGCAAATTCTATCTCGGTTAATCCTCTGACTCCCATACCTCTACCTTAACCCTTTCAGTACGGACGACGCCTTTAGTATTCGATTTCAGCTACATTTAGACGATTTTATGAAAGTTAGGAAGGATATATGGTAGCTGAAAATATGAATTGCGATAGTCTGTAGCCTTTTAATTAGTAGACGTCCTTCCTAAGGTGAATACAATTGCCTAATAGTTGCCAGTTTATAATAAAAAAGAATGTCAACGGTTCTGAATGTGTTAAACTAAATAATATCGTCTACTGGTAGCCAGAATATATTGCAGGGATGCTTGTTCCTATGAAAGGGGTTATCAACTGAACTGAGCTCAACGCAATGAGATAAATGCAATATAGTAATTATAAACAGGTAGCAGTATTTTACCCATAGAGGGGGCGTATTCATGGTGTGGGGGTTGGGGATGGAGAGGGGGGAGAGGGCTGTATGTTGGAACCCGCGTTGCCTGTTTCGAAGTTGGAATGCCTGGCCGGACGGGAGTTGGAATGTAGGAACCGTAGGCGCTGGGAATTGGAATGTGGTGAGAGAGTGTGTGTGCATGTGTGTGTGTGATAGTGATGATGGCGAAGATTGGGAGAATGGAGGTTGTGTTGGTGTGGTGAAGATTGGGAGATGAAGCTTGTGAGAATAGTGGTGGCGGTGGTGGTGTAGGACATGGTGATAATTGTGGTGGTGGTGAGGATTGAGCAAAAAAGGGTGCTTTCTTTTAGTGGTGGTGTTGAGGTGGTGGTGCTGATTGGGAGAACAGGAAAGTTGGTGGTGTGGTGGTATAGGACATGGTGAGAATTATGATGGTGGTGTGGACTAGGAAAAGGTGGTGTTTGGTCTAGTGATGGTGATCTAGGTGGTGGGGAAGATTGGGAGATGAACATTTTGAGCATAGTGTTGGTGGTGGTGATAAGTAAATGTGTGCACGTAGTGGTGTTTTG
This sequence comes from Paralithodes platypus, assembly GCA_032716605.1. Taxonomy (NCBI): domain Eukaryota; kingdom Metazoa; phylum Arthropoda; class Malacostraca; order Decapoda; family Lithodidae; genus Paralithodes; species Paralithodes platypus. Next base: position 52,372,917 of record CM064514.1, on the reverse strand, counting down.
AAGATTAGGAAAATATTGGTGGTGATGATTTTCAGAATGGAGAGAATAGTAGTGGTGTAGATGATAATGGTGTCGATTCAATTTGAATTAGTATGGCATAGTAGGGTAATTTGTGGAGCGTATACTAGAAGATATTGTGCAACCAAACGCTTATTACAGTGCCTTAATACATTTAGAGCCGCGTTGAAATAATGTACAATAGGCTTTAATTATTTAAGGCATAAATTAAAGCTGCATAACACAGAAAACTAATACACACTGTAGCTTTAATAGCATGTTATATTTTTTCACCAACCAACTTCACTTCTAAACTCAAATAATGAAATCAACAAATACATGTGGTACTCCAAGGACTCGAACCTAGGATACTCACACCGAAATTCCGCGCACTTATGCATTACGCTCTCATGGCAATTACTCCCTAATAGCCAGTTGTAATAAGGACAATTGTAGTCGGAGAAAATGCTGTAATCATAATACAGATGGTGGTAGCTGTGGTAGGATGAAATTGTGATCGTCGTGATAAAAATACGTAATTATATGTCTAATTATAGTAATTATAGTAAAACGAACTATGTCGTGATAAAATAATTGTGGTATTTGTGGCGGTAGTGGTGGTGGGGGGTAGTCATAATAATACAGATTGTGGTAATATTTATAATACAGATTGTGGTAATATTTATAATACAGATTGTGGTAATAATTATAATACAGATTGTGGTAATAATTATAATACAAATTGTGGTAATAATTATAATACAGATTGTGGTAATAATTATAATACAGATTGTGGTAATAATTATAATACACATCGTGGTAATATTATATACAGATTGTGGTAATAAATATACAGATTGTGGCAATAATTATAGACTTGTGGTAATATTTATAATACAGATTGTGGTAAGATTATAATACAGATTGTGGTAATAATTATAATACAGATTGTGGTAATAATTATAATACAGATTGTGGTAATAATTATAATACAGATTGTGGTAATAATTATAATACAGATTGTGGTAATAATTATAATACAGATTGTGGTAATAATTATAATACAGATTGGTTATTTAAATCAGATTGTGGTATATTAGATACAGCTTGTGGTAATATTATATACAATTGTGGTAAAATATATCCAGATTGTGGTAATAATTATAATACAGATTGTGGTAATAATTATAATACAGATTGTGGTAATATTTATAATACAGATTGTGGTAATAATTATAATACAGATTGTGGTAATAATTGGTACAGCTGTGGTAATATTTTTAATACAGATTGTGGTAATAATTATAATATAGATTGTGGTAGTTGTGATGAGAGAGATTGTGGTTGTTGTGGTAGTGAAGATGATAATTGTGGTAGTAGTGGTAGGTTGAAAATGGGGGGGGGGCACTCGTGGTAGGTATAGTAGTCAAGATGGTGTGGTAGTTGTGGTAGTCAAGAGGATGATATTGTGTAGTATAGCTGTGGTAATGGTGGGGGTACTCGTGGTAGGTGTGGTAGTCAAGATGGTGTGGTAGTTGTGGTAGTCAAGAGGATGATAATTGTGGTAGTAGTGGTAGCTGTGGTTAGGGTGGGGGTACTCGTGGTAGGTGTGGTAGTCAAGATGGTGTGGTAGTTGTGGTAGTCAAGAGGATGATAATTGTGGTAGTAGTGGTAGCTGTGGTGAGGGTGGGGGTATTCTTGGTAGGTGTGGTAGTCAAGATGATATGGTAGTTGTGGTAGTCAAGAGGATGATAATTGTGGTAGTAGTGGTAGCTGTGGTGAGGGTGGGGGTACTCTTGGTAGGTGTGGTAGTCAAGATGATATGGTAGTTGTGGTAGTCAAGAGGATGATAATTGTGGTAGTAGTGGTAGCTGTGGTGAGGGTGAGGGTACTCGTGGTAGGTGTGGTAGTCAAGATGATGTGGTAGTCAAGAGGATGATAATTGTGGTAGTAGTGGTAGGGGAGGGTTGTGTGTAGATGGTGTGGTAGTCAAGAGGATGATATTAATGGTACTAGAGGTAGGGTGGGGGAAGGGGGTACTTGTGGTAGGTGGGGTATGTATGGTAGTCACGAGGATCATTATTACGGTAGTAGTGGTAGGAGGATGTGTGGTAGGTGGGGTATGTATGGTAGTCACGAGGATCATTATTACGGTAGTAGTGGTAGGAGGATGTGTTGGTTAGTTTGGTGGGTAGTATGGTAGTCACGAGGATCATTAGTACGTGTTAGTATTGGTAGGAGGCTGTGTGGTAGTGTTGGGTATGTATGGTAGTCCCCACGAGGATCCTTATTACGGTAGTAGTGGTAGGAGGATGTGTGGTAGTGGGGTATGTATGGGTTAGTCACGACGGGATCAGATTATTACGGTAGTATTGTTAGGGAGGTCTGCTGGTGTGGTAGGTGGGGTATGTATGGTAGTCCCGAGGATCATTATTACGGTAGCTAGTGGTATGGATTGATGTGTGGTAGGTGGGTATGGTATGGCTGGTTTCCACACCACATATAGTCCAGCGAAACTCCTTGTCAATGTGGGTAGGCAAAATACGAGAGAGAGAGATAGAGAGAGAGAGAGAGAGATAGAGAGAGAGAGTAGAGTAGAAGAGAGAGAGAGAGCGAGAGCGAGAGAGAGAAGAGAGCTAGAGAGAGATAGAGAAAAGAGAGAAAGAGAGAGAGGAGAGAGATAGAAGAGAGAGAGAGATAGAGATGAAGATGGAGAGGAATATAGAGACGGAGAGAGAGAGAGAGAGATCGAGAGATGGAGAGGAGAGAGAGAGAGAGAGAGAGAGAGGGAGAGTAGAGGGAGAGAGGAGAGAGAGCGGAGAGAGAGAGAGAGATAGAGAGAAGAGAGAAGATGAGAGAGAGAGAAGAGAGGGGGGGAGAGGGGGGGGGGAAGGGGGGGGGGATAGAGGAGAGAGAGAGAGATAGCAGATATAGATAGATAGAGAGAGAGAGAGAGAGAGAGAGAGAGAGAGAGAGATCTTTTCAGTTTTTTTAGGACCTCTTCGCTTGCCAAAAACATGCCGGCCGCGTTACTGTATGCCCCTTGGGTTAAGTCTTCATTATTATCAAGTTATTACACCTCGTAAACTGATCGAAAAATGAAAAAAACAAAAAAAGTCAACGGAATGGAAATATATATATCCACTCATACACATTAGCTTTACAGATATACTACAAACTAGTTATGTAATTTGTATTAATATGTGTATTATTTGTAATATTATGATGATAGTGTTGGCTTGTGTGATTGTTAGGACAGGTTCCAAAATTATTATACCCCGATGCTCCGCCATGTACAAGAGAAATATTGTATTTGGTTGGTTAATTATTACGTTAAAGGGGTGTTGTTAACTTTTTGATCGATTTTTTCATGTATTTATTATTTCTCTAGTTTCCCCCCATAGCCCTCCATCAAACTTTAAAAAACAACCTCAGGATCCTCTTTTAAGATATATTTGTACATTTTTCGGTAGAAAAATATCCCGGCCCAAGGCCGGTTCCTCATAAATTACAGGCTCGCTGTCGCTCGCCAGGAAACAAATTGACGCCTAAATGGCACGAAAGGTCTGAATATTGTCACAGAAATGAGGCGAAAGGTCTCAAAATCGCCAAACTAACGGAACGAATGTCTTAACATTTTAAAACTAGTATGCTAAACATGAGGGAGAGAGGATCCAGAAAAAGCGCATACCTGCCCCTTAAGTGTTTTTTTTTTCGTTTGTTTTCGTTTGTTTCCTAGACCTTTATCAAGCTTTTAAAAATACCCGAAAGCCCCCTTTGAGATCAATTTTGATATGTTTCGTTCCTCCCGAAATACAGGGTCGCTATTGCTCGCCAGGAAAAAATCAATACCTAAATGATATGAAGGGGCTCAATATTGACACATAGATGGGGCGAAAGATCTTAAAATCGCCAAGCTAATGAGGCAAACGTCTGCAAAAATAAAAAGTAATGGGGTAAATATGAAGGAGAAGGGGGTCCAGAAAAAAATAGTATCTCGATACTAAAACATAAAATAATGGTATTCGCGATTCCTTAGTCTTGAAAACGGAGAGAGATATAGGGCAGGAATATCGATCCAGAATATAGTATCTCCCACATTTGTATAATATATCTAACTTTTAACCCTTTCTATACCGGCGACGTCCTTTTATCTATAGTCTGGCTACTAATAGACGATTTAATTCAGTTTGTGAAGGGCCTCCAGCAATTAATAGGCTTCGAACTATCTCCCTTAACCCTTTTTTACTACCACAGATCCTTCTTAAGCTGCGCAAAGTAATCTAACTACAGCAAGAATAAATGAAAAAGACGTCGCCGGTATAGAAAGGGTTAAATGTGTAATAACGCATAAATGAGTCTATCAACCCGAGTCATAGAGTGAAATATATTTTTTTTTTTTGTTACGTCCTTAAGGGGGCTTACCCCTCTGTCTCTCTGGGTTGTATCCATTCGGACCCATTCAGCCTACTGTTTTAAGACGTTTATCCCCATCCAGGTGTCGATTTTTTCCTGGCGAACGGTAGGGAGCCAGCATATTTGTTCAAATGTTTTTGACAGCAGGCTAAATTTATAAATTTGTCAATAGAAAAATTTCTCCGGCAAAGCCGGATTACTTCCTACAATGCTGGCTTGCTATCGCTCGCCAGGAAAAAATCGACACCTAAAGGGCACGAAAGTTCTTAATATTGAAAAAAAAATGAGGCGAAAGGTCTCAAAATCGCTAAACTAACGAAACGAACGTCTTAAAACCTCAACACTAATATGCTAAACATGAGGGAGAAGGGGGTCCATAAAAAGTGAGTACTACCCCCTTAATTCGTTTATAAAGTATCTAGACTTCGCCTGAAATCACAAATTAGCGAAAAGCTTATGTCGAGTAGGTAGGAAAAAAACAAGTACCGGGTATAAGCAATTAAGGGGAGACTGACAGTTTGTTTGGTCTATTAATTCATTTAATCATATATTTATTTAGTTTCCTCGCTAGACCTCCATCAAACTTAGAAAAACACCCCCTAGACCCCCCCTTCAAGATAAATTTGTACATTTTTCGGTAGAAAAATGTCCCGGCCAAAGGCCGGTTCCTCTTAAAATTGCAGGCTCGCTATCGCTCGCCAGGAAATAATCGACACCTAAATGGCACGAAAGGGCTTAAAATTGACAACGAAATGGGGCGAAAGGTGTTAAAATCGCCAAACTAATGGGCCTAACGTCTTATAGGCCTAATCTCAAAACTAGTGGGGCTAAACATTAGGGAGAAGGAGGTCAAGAAAAACGGTCTGACTCCCCTTAACTCTACGTATCTCCCACGCCATGTTTTGAGTGTAAATGACTTGTGATGAGTGCTCTGGATAGGAGGGGTTGATTCAGCTGAGATAGATAGAAAGTTGGCTCGATAGATAGATAGATGCAGTATAATTATATTTTAAAGATAGTTAGCCAATTTCATGTTCTAGCGCTCAAACCCTTCCTTCTGACAATGGAGTTGAAATTTGTCGTGGGTATTCAAGAGATACCAGGGGTGTTGTTTGTAAGGTGACAAAATAACAAATCATCTCCCAGGTTTTTACTAGAGTATAAACCCCGTAGACTTTATTATTGGAATATTGTGATGGGGTTTATCATCACGGGATTGGATTGTTATTGGGGTTATTTTTGAACCCGCTCAGGGTGCTGGTACCTCGGCTAGAATATAAGGTTGAGGTGTGTTTTTGACTGACTAAGCTCATACGCCCTTTGGGATTACGGACATGAGACTTGGCTTGGGTACTCCGGGGTTACTAGAATAGCTCCATGTTGGTCGAGAGAGAGAGAGAGAGAGAGAGAGAGATAGAGAGAGAGAGAGAGAGAACGCGCACGATCTACCGTATCCCCCATTTTTCTTTTATCACCAACCATTCCATGTATTTTGTTCCACCACTTAACATATTCCGTCTTTTCCCTTCCTTCCACCTTGGTCCTCCTCCACTCTCTTCCACCTAGGCAACGACATAGATGAGGGTCTCACCTGTACAATCTCAAAATTTGCTGACGATACAAAAATTGCAAGTAGCGTACTCTCAAAAAACAAGTTGACGATATGCAACACAAGCTAGATAAATTGTCACATTGGGCCCAAATTTGGCAAATGAGTTTCAATGCGGATAAATGTAAAGTACTACATATCGGATACCTAAATGAGAAAGCAAACTATTCGATAAATGGCACTCAGCTTAATGTAAACAGAGAAACCGATCTGGGAGTAACAATATCGAGTAACCTAAAACTGAGTCAACAATGTTCAGAAGTTGTTAAGAAGGCAAACAAAATAATTGGCTTTATAGGCAGGTCATTTGAGCATAAATCCAAAGACGTTTTCCTAACCCTTTACAATTCCTTAGTCCGCCCTCTTCTGGAATACTGCGTTCAATGCTGGTGCCCTTATTACCAAAAAGACATAAACAAGCTAGAACGAGTTCAACGTAGAGTTACCAAAATTATACCTAGCCTAAAGAACAAACCATACGAAGAGCGTCTTAGAGAATTAAATCTATTTCCTTTAACCCAGCGCAGATTAAGAGGTGACTTAATTCAAGTGTTCAAAATCAAAAAATCATCAAAGGCATCGACAATATGAACTGTAGTAAGTACTTCACTATCGACCAATCTAATTACACGCGGGGAAACGGTTGCAAAATTATTGGTAAATCTTTTAACTCACACGAATCTAAGAATTTCTTCTTCAATCGAGTTGTCAACTTGTGGAATGGGCTTCCCCGAGACTGCAGCACCGTTGATTCATTTAAACTCCGCCTAGACAAATATCTCGCATCAAACCCACGACTGACTGCGTTTGTAAATGAATAACTGTATTGTATCCTCCCCTCAGTTACTAACCCATATGTCCCCTACTAACTTCCTAGTCCTGCCACGAACATTAGTTCCAGGGCAGTAGTTCCCTTTCCAATGTTCCCTTACCCACTCTAAACCACTGTTTGGACACTTGATCCTCAGTGTTTTGGAGGACAAGCAGCCTAGAAGGGTCACTAGCCCTGTTGTTGCTTGATTTCCTTTGTACTCCTTTGTACTCCTTTGTACCTACTTTGGGAGTCAGCAGAACAAGAATTTAAATTAGCCAGACTACCCTCTCTCACTCCCTTTCCTCCTCTCCCTCTCCTTCTTCTCTCTCCCCTTCTCCCCGTCCCTTCCTCTTTCCCTATCTCGTCTTCCTCTCACTCCCACTCTCTCCCCTCCTCCCCTCCCTCTCCCCGTTCCTCCCTTTTTCTTCTCCCTTCCCCTTTCTCTCCCACTCCCTACCATGTCTTCCATCCCTCCTTGGCTCACCCCACTTTCTCTACCTTTCTTGTAGAAACCTTTGTACTCCTTTGTACTTCTTTGTTCCTCTCCTTTCATCCCTTCTTCCTTTTTAAATACTTTTCTTTCACCATCCCTTTGTCCTCTCCCACTCCTTCCCTTTCTGTCCCTCCCTTCTCTTCCCCTTTACCTAGCCCCCTCCCTCTTTCCTCCCCACCCTCCTTCCCCCTTCTCCTCTGTCTCCTCCCCTTCACCTCCCCACCGTCAACCTTCATACCTTACCTCCTTCCACACTTCGTATTATTTTTTGTTTACAATCCCTCTCCTCCACTTTTCTCCTCCTTCCTCACCCCTTCACCCTCTTCTCCCCTTCCCTCCTTCCTCTCCCCTTCCCCTCCTCTCCCCTCCCCTCTCCCTTCCTCTCCCCCTCCCTTCACCCTCCTCTCACCTTCCCTCTCCCCCCTCCCTTTCCCCCCTCTCCGACCTTCGACTGCCACTTTAGCCTGCAGACCAGACCAGACTAGACTGTTAACTCGATCTTGTTGTCCGTCTGTCTCTCTGTCTGTATCTGTCTGTCTCGATCATTTAATTCCTGTTTTTACTGTATATTATGTAATTTGTTTCTCTCTCTCTCTCTCTCTCTCTCTCTCTCTCTCTCTCTCTCTCTCTCTCTCTCTCTCTCTCTCTCTCTCTCTCTCACTACTCGAAATATACCGATTATTATTATTAGTATTGTTATTTACACAGACATTCTCTCTCTCTCTACCGTTAAGTTAATCTCAGTATTATGCCTGCTACTCCGGCTATTTTTTTCCAACCTTCGATTATTTTTTTCTATTTTGTCCATGTCTCTCCTGCCTAGCCCTATATTATTTTATCCGGCTTGGTATTTAAGCCTTTCAAACAAAATAATAAATACAGATATAAATCAATTTAATTCCTTCGTGCCAAAACACGTTCTGAGATTTACTTTAGCGCGAAAAGATTTAATCTACTTTCGAATTATCTTTCGTAGTGAAGGATGAAACGCCTGTATAAAAATACTTTCTCTCGACTGTTGTTAGGATTGACTGTGTTTTTGTTTATGTTTTTCTTTGGGTAATCTATATTTTAATTATTCTATCTATCTATCTATATGCTCAGGCCCAATCCACACTTTTCCTATTTTTATTTTCTATTTTATTCTATTTTATTGTTTTTTATTTTTGTTTTCTTGGGGGTGGCCGACTCAAGACAGAGCAAGAACAGGGAAAACCCAAAACAACCCAAAACAACGAACAAACACACTATTATTACGTGATGAAAATCTGTTCAGGGAAAAATATGTCATCATAATTTAATTTAATATATAGTTATTGTCAATGGCCCATTCCATCTTTTATCATATATAACTTATTTACGGTCAATTATTTTAATATTGTTGAGTCAATTTGTATTATCCATTTTGTTTGTCTTCTTTATCCTTTCCTAGATGTTCGTACTTCTTATCTTTTCACAGGTTTTCCTACTTCTTATTCTCTCCTAAATTTTTGCGATCCTTATTACAATTGTTCTCGGCATCTTTTCACTCCTTTCTTTCTCCTCCTTTCTTTCTCCATATTCTATAGTTTTCTGCTTCTCTGTCATATGTTTCTTACCCTCGCATCTATCCTTCTTTCCTCCCTTATTATTTTGTTTCTAATGTTATGATATGTAATTAATTATTTGTTATTATGTCTATCCCTCCGTGTTTTTCCTCTTTCCTATATTCTTCGTTCCTTTATTTGATTTGTTTTCTATATTTTATATTTATTTTATTTTTAATCGGACTATCCCTTTTCCATCGTTTCTTTTATATTGCTTTCTGTTTCCTTTGTGTTATTCCTTCCTCCCACTCACCCTACCACAATCTGTCCATCCATTCATCTATTTTGCCTCCTTCCTTCCTTCTCCTACCCTCCCCTCCTCCTTCACTTTCCTCCTTCCTCCACTCTTTTTCCTCCCTCCTTTCTCCTTCCTTCCTCCTGCTACCGTTTCCCCCTCATTTGCCTTCCTTCTTCCTCCCCTCTTTTTCCTTCCTTGCTTCCTGCGCTCCTCTTCCTACCCTCCCTCCTTTACCTTCCTTCTTTCTCCCCTCTTTTTCCTGCCCTTCCTTCCTTTCCACCCCCTTTTCCTTCCTCCCTCCCTTGGTGTGTAGCGTAACTAATGTCCAGGGAACAGAAGTTATAAAGGCTGCCCTACGCCGGGGTTATGTAAATGTTCACCTTTGGTAATCCAGGGTTGTGTTGTGGCCTTTTTAGTGTCATTATTTGTTTTGTTTCCTTCTCTGCCTTAGCTAGAGTGCCGTTAATGTTTTGTTTCCTTCTCTTAACTAGAGTGCCATTATTGTTTTGTTTCCTTCTCTTATAGCTAGCTAGAGTGCCATTATTGTTTTGTTTCCTTCTCTTCCTTAACTAGAGTGCCATTATTGTTTTGTTTCCTTCTCTTATAGCTAGCTAGAGTGCCATTATTGTTTTGTTTCCTTCTCTTCCTTAACTAGAGTGCCATTATTGTTTTGTTTCCTTCTCTTATAGCTAGCTAGACTGCCATTATTGTTTTGTTTCCTTCTCTTCCTTAACTAGAGTGCCATTATTGTTTTGTTTCCTTCTCTTATAGCTAGCTAGACTGCCATTATTGTTTTGTTTCCTTCTCTTCCTTAACTAGAGTGCCATTATTGTTTTGTTTCTTCTCTTATAGCTAGCTAGACTGCCATTATTGTTTTGTTTCCTTCTCTTCCTTAACTAGAGTGCCATTATTGTTTTGTTTCCTTCTCTTCCTTAACTAGAGTGCCATTATTGTTTTGTTTCCTTCTCTTATAGCTAGCTAGACTGCCATTATTGTTTTGTTTCCTTCTCTTCCTTAACTAGAGTGCCATTATTGTTTTGTTTCCTTCTCTTCCTTAACTAGAGTGCCATTATTGTTTTGTTCCCTTCTCCTCTTTAGCTAGAGTGCCATTATTATTGTTTTGTTTCTTTCTCCTCTTTAGCTACCTCCTATCCTCCCTTACCCACTTCCTTCCTTTATTTCTCCTTCTGCCTTTGTTAATCCCGATTCTATTGTTTCTGTCCTACCCTTCTACCATATATCTCCTCTTTCAACCTTCATCTCCCTCTTTTATCTTCTGTTCTTCCTTCATCCACCCTTTTATAGACGTTATAGACTGCAGCACCGTAGATTCATTTAAATTCCGCCTAGACAAATATCTCGCATCAAACCCGCGACTGACTGCGTTTGTAAATGAATAACTTTATCCTCCCCTCAGTTACTAACCCATATGTCCCCTACTAACTTCCTAGTCCTGCCACGTTAGTGGCAGGGCAGTAGTTCCCTTTCCAATGTTCCCTTACCCACTCTAAACCACTGTTTGGACACTTGATCCTCAGTGTTTTGGAGGACAAGCAGCCTAGAAGGGTCACTAGATCTGTTGTTGCTTGATTTCCTTTGTACTCCTTTGTACCCTTCTCCTCCTTCTTCCCCTCCTTCCTAACCCCTCTCTCTTCCCTTTCTTCCTCCTACTTTCCTTTTTTTCCCCTCCCTCTTTTTACTTCCCACCCACTCTTGCTCCCTCCCTTGGTGTGTAGCGTAACTAATGTCCAGGGAACAGAAGTTATAAAGGCCGCCCTACGCCGGGGTTATGTAAATGTTCACCTTTGGTAATTCAGGGTTGTGTTGTGGCGTTAGGAGGTTTGGGTGCCAGTGTTGTTGTTGTTGGGGTTTGGGTTTTTGCTTCTTCCTTTCTCCAACTCCAACTTCTTATATTGTTTTTGTCCCACACTTATTCTTCTCTCTGCCTTCCTTCTTATCTCTCTCTCTCTATTTCTTTTACCTCTCTTCACCTTCCTTTCACCTATATTTTATTATTCTCTTTTTAACTTCCTTCCAGCCTCCCACTCTTTCTGCTCTTCTTTTCTTCCTTTTCTCCTCCCTCGTATATTTACTCCTCCCTCCTTCCCTCTCTCCACCCTCCTTTCTTCTCTTCTTCCCTTCCTCGCACTCTTCTTGTGCTTCTTTCATCCACCCTTCTTTCTTCTCTCCTTCCCTTCCTCCCACTCTTCGTGTTCCTTCCTTCCTCCCTTCCTTCCCCTCTCTCTCTATATACCTCCTCCAACCCTCCCCCCCCATCCTTCGCTCTATTCCTTCTCCTATCCTTCCTCCCCTCCCCCTTTCTTTCTTATCTCCCTCCCTTCCTTTTTCTCTCCCTCCCTCCCTCCCTTCCTTCCTCTCTCTCCCTCCCTCCCTTCCTTCCTTCCTTTCTCTCTCTCTCCCTCCCTCCTTTGTTTTGTTTTTGTTGTTGGTTGTATTATCATTGTTTCAGCAGCAATACTTTTGATGGTAGGATGGTATCTGTCATGGTGACGTATGTTTGCATGTGTATATGTATTATGTATGTTATTTATGTGCAGCCCTGAGCGCTAACAAATACCATCCCCTTCCTTGTTTTGGTTTTGTTATTGGTTATATATGTTTGACTGTATTGATGTGTCACGCATATCTCTCTCTCTCTCTCTCTCTCTCTCTATATATATATATATATACAGTATATAATCAGAGTTTAATTGTGCGCATTGTCAATTTGGCACAACCAAAAGTATTTTTCTGAACTTACCTGGCCAACGCTTTGTCACTTATTTGAGTCACTTTCATTATGAGTATATTTGTATTCGTCACAGCGCTGTGATTCCAACGGTATGTCACATTATTATTGTTGGACCTTTTTCGTGCCCTGGGCAGCTGTTCAAAGATTTTATTATGAGTTGCAAATCTGCTATGAACCTAACCTAACCTAGGAAACAATGTATGGAATCAGCTCACCTAGTTTTCCCAAGTACACTACAATCCCCTGGATCCATTAGTAGCTGCATTATTGAAATTGGGTCTTTTTGTGGAAAATTATGTTCTAGTCACCCCTGAAAACAGGTGAATTTATCCACTTGTTCAGCTTTGAAAGGCTCATGTACTCTAAGGTATGAGCCCAAATTCATGTTTTCTTATATCAATGGATTCCCCATGGCCTAAGTATTCCAAATATACTATTGTCAATGTGGCACAAGCAAAAGTATTTTTCCAAATTTACCTGACAAATGTCCGGCAGTAGATAACATCATGTGAGAGACACTTCATGACATGATCAGTTCCTTTACCTTTCGCTATCCCACATAAATTATACTACATTTTCCTCCTGTGACATATTATAATCTTTCTATAGTTATTCATTCCATAATTCGTCATAATTGTCATACTTTGTCACTTAATTTAGTCACTTTGGATTTTTATACTTTTATGAGTATGTTTGTATTCTTCACAGCGATGTGATTCCAACGGTATATGGCATTCGTATTTTTGAACATTTTTGGTGCCCTTGGCAGCTGTTCAAAAAAATATGTATAACTTCCAAATCTGCTATGAACCTAACCTTACTTAACCTAACCTAACTTAACTTAACTTAACATAACATAACATAATCTAATCTAATCTAGGAAACAATTTATGAAATCAGCTCATCTATTTTTCCCCAAGTACACTACAACCCCCTGGATTCATTAGTACCTGCATACTTGAAATTAGGAAGAATGGGGCCCAGAAAAACGACCCATCTCCCCTTAACTTGCCAACCCCTAAACTTGGTCACAGGTCAAAGTTTGACCCCAGTAATCGGATCAGACCAGGCTGTTCGACAAAGTTAGCAAGACTGGAATTGATCAACAGTGCCTTATTCTGAACTGTTTTGATAGCGTCATGGTTAGTGCACGGAATGTTGGTGTGAATATCCTAGGTTCGAATCCATGGAGTGCCACATGTATTCATTAGTGTCATTGATATCATTAATTAGGATTATTAGTAAGTTAATTGGTGGGTTGGTGATAATATGAAACTATATAGGCTGTGTGCTATTGTGTTGATTGAATTGCTGGAGTTGATTAAGGGGGGTCACCGGCTTATTTTATATTTCTCTCCTTTTCTCTCTTTCCTTGGCTTGTATCCATTCGGCCCCATTCAGCCAACTGTTTTAAGACGTTTATCCCCATCCAGGTGTCAATTTCTTCCTGGCGAGCGATAGCGAGCCAGCATTGTATGGAGAAATCCGGCTTTGCCGGAGAAATTTTTCTATCGAAAAATTTACAAATTTAGCTTGCTCTCAAAACAAAAATATATATATTTTATGGCTCGCTACCGCTCGCCAGGAAAATATTGACACCTGGATGGGGGTAAACGTCTTGAAACAGTAGGCTGAATGGGGCCGAATGGACACAAGCCAGAGAAAGAGAGAAAAGGAGATAAAAAAAGCGGGTCGGTCCCCTTAATAAACAATGATCGGAATATACCCAATGCCACGACTACAAAAAACACTAATGCTGTACAGACCCCCCCCCCCCCACCACCAATACTGTACAGAACACCCCCCCCCACACCACCATTACTGTACAGACCCCCCCCACCACCAATACTGTACAGAACACCCCCCCCCCACCAATACTGTACAGAACACCCCCCCCCACACCACCATTACTGTACAGGCCCCCCCCCACCACCAATACTGTACAGAACACCCCCCACACCACCATTACTGTACAGACCCCCCCCCAACCACCAATACTGTACAGAACACCCCCCCCACACCACCATTACTGTACAGACCCCCCCCCACCACCAATACTGTACAGAACACCCCCCCCACCAATACTGTACAGAACACCCCCCCCCCACACCACCATTACTGTACAGACCCCCCCCCCACCAATACTGTACAGAACGCCCCCCCCCCCCACACCACCATTACTGTACAGACCCCCCCCCCACCACCAATACTGTACAGATCACCCCCCCACACCACCATTACTGTACAGACCCCCCCCACCACCAATACTGTACAGATCACCCCCCCCCCCACACCACCATTACTGTACAGACCCCCCCCCCCACCACCAATACTGTACAGAACACCCCCCTCCCACACCACCATTACTGTACAGACCCCCCCCCCCCACACCACCATTACTGTACAGAACACACCCCATAATTCCTGTCTATTGAGCAACTGTATCGCATGTCCTCCCATCAATACAGCGACATGATATTGCAATATCACGAGTTAAATGATTAGAGTTGAGAAATTCATTAATAAACAGTGATCGGAGCACAGAGCACTTATACCCTGTTGAGTGTCTGTACCATATTGCCTTAAGGGGAGACTGACCGTTTGTTTGGTCTATTTATTCATTTATTCATATTTTGTTTTTAAAGTTTCCTCCCTAGACCTCCATCAAGCTTAGAAAAACACCCCCTAGATAAATTTGTAATTTTTTCGGTAGAAAAATGTCCCGGCCGAAGGCCTCTTCCTCTTGAAATTGCAGGCGCGCTATCGACACCTAAATGGCACGAAAGGTCTTAAAATTGACAACGAAATGGGGCGAACGGTCATAAAATCCCCAAACTAATGGAACCAACGTCTTAAAATCTCTAAACTAGTGGGGCTAAATATTAAGGGGGAAGGGGTCCAGAAAAACGGTCTGCCTGCCCTTAATCAGAATATCACCTGGATATCAATTCATTATATACAGTCGAGTGAATGGTGCACAGCTACTGACTAATGTGCGTGAGCTATTGCAAATGTCTTTATGCAAATATATCCCTTTGGCCTGATGTTCAGATCAAATCAAGTATATATTAATCAATGCGTATGTATATATATATATATATATATATAGCTGGATTTAATCTGAACATAAATCTAAATTGATACATTTTTGCATACAAAAAATCGCCAGAGCTCAAGAACATTTGTCAGCAGCTGTACAGTCGTCGGAATAAGTTCTTTAAGGGGAGGCAGACCGTTGTTCTGGACCTCCTTCTCCCTTATGTTTAGCCCCACTAGTTTTGAGATTATAAGACGTTCGGCCCCTTAGTTTGGCGATATTAACACCTTTCGCCCACATTTTGTTGTTAATTTTAAGACATTTCGTGCCATTTAGGTGTCGATTATTTCCTAGCGAGCGAAAGCGAGCCTGCAATTTTAATAGGAACCGGTCTTCGGCCGGGAAATTTTTCTATCGAAAAATGTACAAATTTACCTTGAAGGGGGGTCTAGGGGGTGTTTTTCTAAGATTGATGGAGGTCTAGGGAGGAAACTAAAAAATTATATGAATAAATGAAATAATAAACCAAACAATCGGTCAGTCTCCCCTTAACACCCTGTGATTATCATTATGCAAATATGCAAATATTAATGGCAACAGTTTAGAAATAATAGTTAAAAAGTAATTCACTCAACAGTTTGTAAAGATATGCAAAGGAAGGTTTATTAGGCATTTGATTATGCCAGTTCTATTTACACAATGAGAATGATGAGGTGATACAGAACTTATTCAAATGACTGTACACCATTAACCCCTTCTGTACCGGAGACGTCCTTTTAACTTTATGTTAGCTACTATTAGATGAGTTCATTCAGTTTAAAGAAGTGCTTCCAGATCCTCATTTTTAGCCCCTTTAGTTTTCAAATTTTAAGACGTTCGGCCCATTAGTTTGGCGAATTTAAGAAATGTTGCCCCATTTTGTTTATAATATAAAGACCTTTCATGCAATGTATCTGTTGAATATTTCCTGGCGAGCGATAACAAACTTGTAATTTATGAGCGGCCGGCCGTGACATTATTCTATCGACAAATGTACAAATTCATCTTGAAGGTGGGTCTTTGGGGTGTTGATTTAACTTGATGGAGGTTTAGGGAGGAAACTACAAAATAGGAAGATAAATAAATAAGCAAATAGACACGTCCATCCCCCTTAACCCTATTAGGTGCAGGGCGGGCCAATTTAGAACCTCCCAGTTTTACTCCATTAGCTTGGAGATTTTAAGACGTTTCATCGCATTAGTTTGGCGATTATTTAATGCTTCAACCCAATAAGGTGTCTATTTTTTCCTGGGCGAGCGATAGCGAGCCCGCAATTTGGGAGAAACCGGCCTTTGGCCGGGACATTTTTCTACCGAAAAATGTACACATTTAGCTTGAAGGGGGTCTGGGGGACGTTTTTTTAGTTTGAAGGGGGTTTGGAGAGGCGTTTTTCCAAGTCTAGCGGGTAAACTAAAAACACATTGTTCGAAAATGGCTAAAACAAATAAAAACCTCAATAATAATTCAACAAAATACCATAATAACCCCCGAGACGTTGCACCAAATAGTGTTAAGCACCTCTTCCGTATTTCCTCTCATCAAAACATTACGATATCAGTCCAACCTTCCCCCGGCCGGAAACCGGAAATGGATGCTAGTAGCGGGCATATACGGCGCTGCAGGATTTGTGTTGCCGTATTCGGGTTCCGGTGAATGTGTTGCCTGAGCTGGTGTGTTAACCCTCTCTGTGCCGGCGTTCATCTGTTATCTTTCATTGTAGCTATATTTAGACGGTTTTGTGAGGCTTAGGAAGGATCTGTGGTTGTTAAATGGGTTAAGTGAGATAGTTCGAGTCCTGTTAACTGATTGAGGCCCTTTTTAAGCTGAATAAACCTTGTCTAATAGTAGCCACAATATATGCAGCTTATGAAGGATCTACCGCTCGCCAGGAAAATATTGACACCTGGTTGGGGGTAAACGTCTTAAAGCAGTAGGCTGAATGGGGCCGAATGGATACAAGCCAAAGAGAGAGAAAACAAAGCGAGGTGGGCCCCTTAGAACGTAATCATAGTGGGTCCAGCACACGATTAGCTTGATATCCAGTATTTGATTAACCCTTACAGTACCAGGGACGTCATTTTTGCCGGATTCTGGCAACTAATAGACGATTTAGTTCAGCTTAGGAAGGACCTCCAGCAATAATAAGGCTTCAATATATCTCAACCAACCCTTTTAACTACCACAGATCCTTCCTAAGCTGCATAATATCGTCAAAATATAGCTAGAATATAATATAACACACGTCGCTGGTACTCAAAGGGTTAATAGACATTTATCGTAGTCATGTGCTGGACCTTTAACTGTCTTGGTGGTGTAATGGTAAGAGTGTTTAAGTTCTGGAAGGGGTGTCCCGAGTTCGAATCCCAGGAGGATCACATGGTTCCATTAATGTCCTTTGGAAGTGATTGGTGTAAATATTGTAAACGATTAAGATTATAAACATCATCGTCTTGTTATCTGTGCAAGGGATAATAACACTATCTGGTCCAACGTCTTGTGTGTTATTATGATATTTGTTGTAATCGTGGTTGAGGATTTTGCTTGCTCTTACCATAGTCGAACAATTTATTTTAGTTTGTCTCCTAGACTAACTAAGACGTCTTCTCAAACTTCCCTCTTTAGCTAAATTAGTACATTTTTCGATGTCCTGGCCAAAGGCCGATTTCTTCCAAGTCTTGCTATATCTCACCCAGAAACAAAAATGCCACCTGCATGGGGCGAAGTGTATTATATTCGCCATAGTAATGGGGCAAAACGTCTTCAAATCTTCAAATTATTGAAGCAAAACCGGGGAGGTCCAAAAAGATCACCCGTGTATCAAATACCGTTAATCCTGTAGTCTTAAATGGACTTTGCCTTATATTAAGCCGATGTCGCAGCAAGTCACTTAAGCCGCGGATTTCCTCACGAGTCACTAGATTCTTGTTGAAAATACCCGGCACTTAGTGTATTAGCTGATGACCCTCTCCTCTTCCAATACGCAGATATAATCCTGCTAATCCATTATCTTCGTCAGTTAATATATACAGTATATATATTAATTATCTTATAAGCCTGACATTATATTTATGAAAGTAATACTAGGGTTATTGAAACAGAAGACTTCCCTGCTGTGCTGTGGTTAATTCACCTTCCTGTGCACATGTTAAATGAGATAATATATTCAAGTATATTGTCTTTAATTTCAATAATTAATATATCGGGGAGGAACGGAACTTGCGCTGGATATTGTAGCTCTCACGATAATCCACTGCATCTCCGTGACTAATCCAGCTCGTATGATAGAAGTTCGGAGAAGACGTGATTACTGCGCTGGATGGCAATTATTAACCCTTTCAGTACCGGTGAAATATTGATGTTTTTATATCAGCTATATTTATATGATTTTATGAAGCTTGGGAAGATTATATATGGTAGATAAGAGGATTAATTTAGATAATATCTTCTAATACATACCAGAATATGACAAAAAGGACGTTACTGGTACTGAAAGGGTTAAAACAGTAGGTGATTATTACATTATGGTTTAATAACCATAATGTACTTTTCACTCAATAGCAATGTTTGTGCAATTCTGTTAAGACGACTGGATGTGTGTGTGTGTGTATGTCGGTGTGTGTGTGTGTGTGTGTGTGTCGGTGTGTGTGTGTGTGTGTGTGAGAGAGAGAGAGAGTGAAAGAGAGAGTGAAAGAATGAGATAGAGAGAGAGAGAGTGAGTTAGTAAGTAAATGTGTGTGTGTGTGTGTGTGTGTGTGTGTGTTTGTGTTTTTGCCTAATATAATTCTTAGTAAGTGCGTGTGGCGTAAGAAGGATTCATAAAAGTCTCCGGCATTTTAGCACCCTCATTCACATGCTATAATACAATCACACACACACACACACACCCTCTCGCTCTCTCTCTCGCTCTCTCTCTCTCTCTCTCGCTCTCGCTCTCGCTCGCTCGCTCGCTCCTCCCTCGCTCTCTCTCTCTCTCTCTCTCTCTCGCGCTCTCTCTCTCTCTCTCGCTCTCTCTCTCTCTCTCTCTCTCTCTCTCTCTCTCTCTCGCTCTCTCTCTCGCTCTCTCTCTCTCTCTCTCTCGCTCTCTCTCTCTCTCTCTCTCGCTCTCTCTCGCTCTCTCTCTCTCGCTCTCTCTCTCTCTCGCTCTCTCTCTCTCTCGCTCTCTCGCTCTCGCTCTCTCTCGCTCTCTCTCGCTCTCTCTCTCGCTCTCTCTCTCTCTCTCTCTCTTTCTCTTTCTCTTGAGTAACCACTGTAACCACTGACATTGCTATTCAATTAATCCTTGCTGTCTGGGACTATGCCTGATCAGTGGAAGCTAGCCAATGTAACACCGATATTCAAAAAAGGCAGCAAATCCCTACCCAGTAGCTATCGTCCAATTAGCTTAACCTCAATTGTATGTAAAATGCTAGAAACGGTCATAAGAGACAGACTCGTAAATCACTTAGAGGCAAATAACTTCCTTAAAGATACTCAACACGGCTTTCGTAAAAAACGTTCCTGTTTAACAAACCTCTTAGACTTCTTCCACGATATCCTCAACCTCTACGATGAGAGTAAAGCTGTAGATATTATATACCTTGATTTTCAAAAGGCCTTTGACAAATTTCCCCCCAAACGTTTACTGCTAAAACTAAAAGCGCATGGAATACAAGACAGTGTGTTGAAATGGATAGAAAATTGGCTCAGCGACAGAAAGCAAAGAGTAGTCATAAACGGTAAGGCATCTAAATGGACCAATGTAAGTAGCGGGGTACCCCAGGGATCGGTACTAGGACCAATTATTTTTCTAATTTACATCAACGACATAGATGAGGGTCTCACCTGTACAATCTCAAAATTTGCTGACGATACAAAAATTGCAAATAGCGTACTCTCAAAAGAACAAGTTGACGATATGCAACACAATCTAGATAAATTGTCATGTTGGGCCCAAATTTGGCAAATGAGTTTCAATGCGGATAAATGTAAAGTACTACATATCGGATACCTAAATGAGAAAGCAAACTATTCGATGAATGGCACTCAGCTTAAGAATGTAATCAGAGAAACTGATCTGGGAGTAACAATATCGAGTAACCTAAAACCGAGTCAACAATGTTCAGAAGTTGTTAAGAAGGCAAACAAAATAATTGGCTTTATAGGCAGGTCATTTGAGCATAAATCCAAATAAGTTATCCTAACCCTTTACAATTCCTTAGTCCGCCCTCTTCTGGAATACTTCGTTCAATCCTGGTGCCCTTATTACCAAAAAGATATAAACAAGCTAGAACGAGTTCAACGTAGAGTTGCCAAAATGATACCTAGCCTAAAGAACAAACCATACGAAGAGCGTCTTAGAGAATTAAATCTATTTCCTTTAACCCAGTGCAGATTAAGAGGTGACTTAATTCAAGTGTTCAAAATCATCAAAGGCATCGACAATATGAACTGTAGTAAGTACTTCACTATCGACCAATCTAATTACACGCGGGGAAACGGTTGCAAAATTATTGGTAAATCTTTTAACTCACACGAATCTAAGAATTTCTTCTTCAATCGAGTTGTCAACTTGTGGAATGGGCTTCCCCGAGATGTCATAGACTGCAGCACCGTTGATTCATTTAAACTTCGCCTAGACAAATATCTCGCATCAAACCCGCGACTGACTGCGTTTGTAAATTAATAACTTTATTTTATCCCCCCCTCAGTTACTAACCCATCTGTCCCCTACTAACTTCCTAATCCTGCCACGGACATTAGTTCCACGGCAGTAGTTCCCTTTCCAATGTTCCCTTACCCACTCCAAACCACTGTTTGGACACTTGATCCTCAGTGTTTTGGAGGACAAGCAGCCTAGAAGGGTCACTAGACCTGTTGTTGCTTGATTTCCTTTGTACTTCCTTTGTACTCTCTCTCTCTCTGGGTACAAAACAGTGCAGAATTCATATTATACTCTACCCTGAAGACGTTTCGCAGGTCATGTGATGCAGTTTTGTCTCTCATGCGTACCTGAAATAAAGACAACAAATATAAATACATAACTAGGTAATGTGATGGTGCATGTATAGTAAAAATCATATCCATATACAGTGTAAATAATGTTTGAGGTTTAAGGGGAGGCAGACCGTTTATTTGGTCTATTAATTAATGTATTCATATATTTTCTTAGTTTCCTCCCTAGACCTCCACCAAGCGTAGAAAAACACCCCCTAGACCCCCCTTCAAGATAAATTTGTACATTTTTCGGTGGAAATTTTTTCTTAAAATTGCAAGCTCGCTACCGCTCGCCAGGAAAAAAATTGACACCTCAATGGCACGAATGGTCTTAAAATTGACAACGAAATGGTGCGAAAGGTGTTAAAATCGCCAAAGTAATGGGCCGAACGTCTTATAATCTCAAAACTAGTGGGGCTAAAGATGAGGGAGAAGGGGGTCCAGCAAAACGGTCTCCCTCCCCTTAATATTGCCTGGCGTTCTTCTATTCTTGTTGGTATTACTATGTGTTGTATTGTTCACCTATGCACCCCTTATTTGTATCTATCTATGTATCTATCTATCTTTATCCATCCCTCGCTCTCGCTGTCTCTCACTTTTGCTGTATCTCGCGTTGGTGATCTGTCACCTACGGTTTAGCTCCTGTCTCTCTCTCTCTCTCTCTCTCTCTCTCTCTCTCTCTCTCTCTCTCTCTCTCGCTCTCTCGCTCGCTCTCTCGCTCTCGCTCTCTCTCTCTCTCTCTCTCGCTCTCGCTCTCTCTCGCTCTCTCGCTCTCTCTCTCTCTCTCTCTCTCTCTCTCTCTCTCTCTCTCTCTCTCTCTCTTGGCTGAGATGTCATAACTAATCTCACAACAATAGTAATGGTAGCAGGGTTGAAAAAACTTAATTAAATATACTATATATGCATAATAAATAATAATAATAATAATAATAATAATAATAAATAGATTCATAGATATGCTATAATGCACATCATATATAATAATGCAAAAGTAAATACAATGAGAAAATAATGATATGTAAGTATAATAAGTAAAAATAGGAAATACATATATATATATATAACTAATTTAAGGGGAGACTGGCCGTTTGTTTGGTCTATTAATTCATTTATTCATATATTTGTTTAGTTTCCTCCCTAGACCTCCATCAAGCTTAGAAAAACACCCCCTAGACCCCCCCTTCAAGATAAATTTATACATTTTTCGTTAGAAAAATGTCCCGGCCGAAGGCCGATTCCTCTTAAAATTGCAGGCTCGCTCTCGCTCGCCAGGAAATAATGGACACCTAAATGGCACGAAAGGTCTTAAAATTGACAACGAAATGGGGCAAAAAGTGTTAAAATCGCCAAACTAATGGGCCGAACGTCATATAATCTCAAACTAGTGGGGCTAATCATTAGGGAGAAGGGGGTCCAGAAAAACGATCTTCCTCCCCTTAAGAGCAAGTCGTCTCCTGGGCTGAAAAGGTTGACCATCAACCTTGACATTTCATTACAAGTTTATGTATTTATTTATTTATTTATTTATTTATAATTAGGCCTACCGATATTATTATTATTATTATTATTATTTTTTTTTTTTTTTTTTTTTTTTTTTTTGCGAAATAGGAAAGCTCAACATAAAAAAGATAAATACGATCAAGAGCAAGGGAGTAAGGCTTCATATATTAAATTAATTGTATATGGAAGAACAGTATCCTTTCTGAGTTATTTAATACCGGCTTAGTTAAGTAGATTTCAGTTAGACAAGATTAAATAATAAACAAAAAAAACATACGAATGGAATGAAACAAAAATATGAATAAAAATCTAAAACTTGATTTCTTCGTTTCGTGTGATATATAAAAACATGATCGTACACTTATCCACCCTATTCAACATCTGACAGACATTAATACAGCACAGAGCGAGGCAAACGGAATGCCAGCTGAGACATGACTTATTAGGCCGACTGTACTTTGTATAATCAATTATTAGTTTTCATTTTTGTTTTCCAGGTATGAACAACACACAGTGAGGCTTCTGACGATTTGCGAGACGCCTTCATGGTAAAGTACACATTTATATTTTGTACTTATTACATGATCGGGTGGATGGCATTCCTAAGCTTTGGTCGGCAACCCATCTAGAGGAGACAATCTTATAAAATTCTTGGTAGATGGAACTCGTCAGCCTTGGACGGTAACCTGTCTAGGGAAGTAAACCTTATACAAATCCTTGCTAATAACCTAATGGTGAAGCAGGTTGGTGGATGGACTAGCCGCCCACTGCTGATGAAAAAAAAGTGCTAAACAGATACATAGAGTGCTTTGGAGTCGGACGGACCTTAAAGGGGAGGCAGACCGTTTTTCTGGACCCCCTTCTTCCTAATGTTTAGCCCAACTAGTTTTGAGATTATAAGACGTTCGGCCCATTAGTGTGGCGATTTTAACAACTTTCGCCTCATTTCGTTGTCAATTTTAAGACCTTTCGTGCCATTTAGGTGTCGATTATTTCCTGGCGAGCGAAAGCGAGCCTGCAATTTTAAGAGGAACCGGCCTTCGGCTGGATCATTTTTCTACCGAAAAATGTACAAATTTATCTTAAAGGGGTTTCTAGGGGGTGTTTTTCTAAGCTTGATGGAGGTCTAGCGAGGAAACTAAAAAAAAATATGAATAAATGATTTAATAGACCAAACAAACGGCCAGTCTCCCCTTAAGTTGAGTGGTTAATCCTTTAAGTTCTAGAATAACCTGGCACGGCTTGTCCTTCTCATAGGGGACAGGTTTGCTTGAGAGCATTTTGTGTATGGCCACCCTCATAAAGGGTAGTAAGTCGTCCGGCAATAGATAGATAGATAGATAAATAGATAGATAGATGGATCGATAGTACATTCAACGTGTGAGAATGTGGATATTTGCCATGTTTGTTAACATTACCGGTGTATTGTATCAGTACATGAGTGTGTGTGTGTTTATGCTTGGTATCTATCCATGTACGTATGCTTGGTATCTACCCATGTACGTGTTAAGTTTCCAGTCCTCGAGTATATCCTTACGCCATGTTGTGTGTGTGTGTGTGTGTGTGTGTGTGTGTGTGTGTGTGTGTGTGTGTGTGTGTGTGTGTGTGTGTGTGTGTGTGTGTGTGTGTGTGTGTGTGTGTGTGTGTGTGTGTGTGTGTGTGTGCCATGAATTTAAGTATACGTGCCAAAACACCCATTAGATCCCCCTACGAAATCAATTTGCCGGTTCCTCCACAATTACAGGGTCGCTATCGCTCGCCAGGAAAAATGGAAACCTAAAGGGTACGAAAGGTCTTAATATTGACAAAGAAATGGGGCGAAAGGTCATAAATTCGACAAACTAATGGGGCAAACATTTTAACATTTGTAAACTAATGGGGCTAAACATTAGGAAGAAGGGAGTCCAGAAAAACGGCCCGTCTCCCCTTAATGATTATGGTTGTGATTATGGTTGTGATTATGGTTGTGATTATGGTTGTGATTATGGTTGTGATTATGGTTGTGAATAAGGTTGTGATTATGGTTGTGATTATGGTTGTGATTATGGTTGTGATTATGGTTGTGAATATGGTTGTGATTATGGTTGTGATTATGGTTGTGAATATGGTTGTGATTATGGTTGGGATTATGGTTGGGATTATGGTTGTGATTATGGTTGTGATTATGGTTGTGATTATGGTTGTGAATAAGGTTGTGATAATGGTTGGGATTATGGTTGGGATTATGGTTGTGAATAAGGTTGTGATTATGGTTGTGATTATGGTTGTGAATAAGGTTGTGATTATGGTTGTGAATAAGGTTGTGATAATGGTTGGGATTATGGTTGGGATTATGGTTGTGAATAAGGTTGTGATTATGGTTGGGATTATGGTTGGGATTATGGTTGGGATTATGGTTGTGATTATGGTTGTGATAATGGTTGTGATATGGTTTGTGATTATGGTTGGGATTATGGTTGTGATTATGGTTGTGAATATGGTGTTGTATGGTTTGGGATATGGTTGGGATTATGGTTGTGATTATGGTTGTGATTATGGTTGGGATTATGGTTGGGATTATGGTTGGGATTATGGTTGTGATTATGGTTGTGATAATGGTTGTGATTATGGTTGTGATTATGGTTGTGATTATGGTTGGGATTATGGTTGTGATTATGGTTGTGATTATGGTTGTGATTATGGTTGGGATTATGGTTGGGATTATGGTTGTGATTATGGTTGTGATTATGGTTGTGATTATGGTTGTGATTATGGTTGTGATTATGGTTGTGAATATGGTTGTGATTATGGTTGGGATTATGGTTGTGATTATGGTTGTGATTATGGTTGTGATTATGGTTGGGATTATGGTTGGGATTATGGTTGTGATTATGGTTGTGATTATGGTTGTGATAATGGTTGTGATTATGGTTGTGATTATGGTTGTGATTATGGTTGTGATAATGGTTGTGATTATACAGCATATTACGTGCCTGGAAGCTTACAAACACACATGAGTATATACACATATTTTCGTCCCTGGCCTGGAATCAAACCCACGTTGTTATGATTAATATATATATATATACAGTGTATATATATATATATATATATATATATATATATATATATATATATATACTGTATATATAATATAATAGTCATATGCTCTTAGATGGATTATTGTGTGTGTCTTATAGAGAGAGAAAGCGAGAGCGATATCGTAACAGGTGAGCGGAGTTAGGGAGGGGGGGAGGGGGGGGGGGGGATATATACTATGATGCAGATAGACTGTAGCGTGGTGGAAGGGGTAGGGAGGGAGGGAGAGAGAGAGAGGGTAGGATAATCAGATTAGAGCCAGCGGGTTCATCGACCTGTGGAAGGAGGGTTCACTCGGCGGGGGAGAAGTTAAGGGGAGGCAGACCGTTTTTCTGGACCCCCTTCTCCCTAATGTTTAGCCCCACTAGTTTTGAGATTATAAGACGTTCGGCCCATTAGTTTTTGCGATTTTAACACCTTTCGCCCCATTTCGTTGTCAATTTTAAGACCTTTCGTGCCATTTAGGTGTCGATTATTTCCTGGCGAGCGATAGCGAGCCTGTAATTTTAATAGGAACCGGCCTTCGGCCAGGACATTTTACTACCGAAAAATTTACAAATTTATCTTGAAGGGGGGTCTAGGGGGTGTTTTTCTAAGCTTGATGGAGGTCTAGGGAGGAAACTAAAAACATATATGAATAAATGAATTAATAGACCAAACAACGGCCAGTCTCCCCTTAACTCTTATATCACAATTATTTACGTCACAGAGGGTTTTCAAGATCCGATACGCATTTTTTTTTTTTTTTTTTATATAATTATAGACATTTCATTCAGATTAGGAAGGGTATGTGGAAGTCAGAGGGTTAAGATAGTCTTTACCCATATAATTCCCACAGATCCTTCCTTAACTATACAATCGTCTAATGATAGCCAGAATAAAATGCGTCCAAATGCGTCGTAATCTTCAAAGGGTTAATTGGTGGGACTTTCAACAATTGTTGCATATAGAAAATGTAAAGGTACTGCAGTAATAACCAATACAGACTGATGTTTTGTTTTTGTTTTTGTTTTTTCCTGCTATCTCTAGACAATATTCTGCAGTTGAGTATCTGTACCCTCGTATAAAGTCAACTACATTATTCAGTTTACCTCTACCAGGTGCGGAGTCTATTTTATACATGTTATATTTACCGCGAATTGTCATCAGACTTCGATATCCGCTGCGAAATATCACACGACATTTTTGAAGGATTTTTTTTCTTTTCTGCATAATATCATTTGATAAATATATTTATGTGGTACCAGAATTACTTTACTCCATCCCTTGAAATAGCAACATAGCATTAGTGGAGAGTCAGTAATGTCACCTGTCCTTGTACAGTCGCCCAAATAAGTGACGTCTCGGCACCAAGTATATTTTGATCAATATTTGGTATCAACAATATCTATAAATTGATATATTCGTTTCGAGTGAGATATACAAACATGTTCCTACACTTACCCACCCTATTCAACATCTGACAGACATTAATGCAGCACAGAGCAAGCCAAACGTAATGACAGTTTAGACGTGACTTATTTGCGCTATCGCACGGGATCATACTCTGTTCACCAGATTCGTATTACTGAACCCTTTCAATCAGATGACGCTAAGTGTTACTTTATTCTTGTTACCTTCAAACGATTTGATTGTATTTAGCAGGGATTCTTTAGAATTACAGGGTTAATTGAGATAGCCTTTACCCTTTGATTTATAGCGGTCCTTCTTGATCTGAATACAATTATGTGGTTTTAGCTGCATTATACTTAGAAAGGTGTCATCTAATTAAAGGGGTTAAACACTGCTGCTGTGCCTCCGTACCATATCAATATGAGGTGACCAGTCTTATGTTGCGCCTGTAATGGTAATTTAGGGGTTCTCCTTTCCTTGTTTCTTTAGCTTCCCTTTACTCCTATTCTGCAGACCTCTTTTCTTCTAATCTGCTCTGTTCCCTTTCCTCTCCTCTTCCCTGCTCTGTTTTGCCCTCCTCTCCCATCCCTTTCTCTTCCCCCTCTCCTCCCCTTTCTTTTTCTTCCTCTTCCTCCCCTCACCACTCATCTCCTCCTCTCACCCCTTTTTCTCCCCTCCCCTCCTCTCTCCCCTACTCTTCTCACCTCCGTTTGTCTCGCCTCTCCTTTCCTTTCACACTCCTCCTCCTCCCCCCCCCCCACCTATTGCCCACCCCATCCCTCTCCACCACCCTCCCCCCCACACAATTCTATACCATTTTTCCCTCACCCACCATGCCCTCCTCCCACTTTGCCCTCCCCCACCCCACTCTGCCCTCTGCCCTCCCTGTCTCCCCCCTCCCCTCTCCCCCACCATCCCCGTCCATCAGCGCTATCTGAGCTTTCTCCATTTGGATCTCTGGACGTATGGTGTCGCGGGGCCTTGGGGCGAAACACTTCTCTTTTATCTCTTTCGGGGCGGGGGGGTAAGGAGGGGGAGGTTGTTGTTATTGTTGTTGAAAGTTAGGGGGAGGTGGGGAGGTTATGGGCGAGAGAGGGCTCTATGGAGTTTGGGGGTTTGTTACTGGTGTTGAAAATGAGGGGATGGAGGGGGAGGGGAGAGTTATGGAGGAGGTTGTTGTTGAGGGGAGTTGTGAAGGTTAGAAAGGAGGGAATTTAAGATAAGGATGTGTTTTGTCTTGGTTTTATTTTTTTATATTTTATTTTTTATTTTCTGTAGGCCTATTGCTGTTTTTCAGAGTTGTAAGGGATTGGAGATGGGGTGTATTGTTCTTGAAATCAGGTTGAGATGGAGATAGTTTGGGGATTTGTCTTTTATTGTTGTTTATGTGCGTAGGTGGGATTTTAAAAGAGTTATGGGAAGAGGGGGTTGTGGGTTTATTAGTGTTGTTAAAAGTGAGTGGGAGGGGGTAGCAAGGGGAGGTAGTGGGTTATTCTGGGTCCCTTTCGCCCTCATGTTTAACCCCCATATGTAATTATATTTTAAGAAGACGTTCGCCCCATTAGTTTGGGGATTTTTGCTCCATATCTGTGCCAATATGAATACCTTTCGTGCCATTTAGGTGTCGAGTTAGTAATTTAGTAGGAACCTCCCTTCGGCCGGGACATTTGTTTTACTGATAAATGTTCACACCTATCTCGAAGGGGAGTCTTGGAGGTGTTATTTGAAAGCTTGATAGCAAAATTACCCCCGCCCCCTCCCCTCTAAATTACCCCCGCCCCCTCCCCTCTAATTACCCCCCCGCCCCTCCCCTCTAAATTACCCCCGCCCCCTCCCCTCTAAATTACCCCCGCCCCCTCCCCTCTAAATTACCCCCGCCCCCTCCCCTCTAAAATAAAAGGGGTTGAGGTGGGAAGAGGAGGGGTGAGAATGGAAGGCTTTGTTATAGTTGTGATGAAAGTTATTGGGGTTGGTTCTAGGAGTTGAGAGGGGGTCTATTTTTGAGAGAGAGAGGACGAGAGAGCGAGGGGAGAGAGAGAGAGAGAGAGAGAGAGAGAGAGAGAGAGAGAGAGAGAGAGAGGAATATATCATTGTTGGACTGGCAAATCCCCCTCCCCCATCATCTCTCTCTCTCTCTCTCTCTCTCTCTCTCTCTCTCTCTCTCTCTCTCTCTCTCTCTCTCTCTCTCTCTCTCTCTCTCTCTCTCTCTCTCTCTCGCTCCGTGGCTCAGGATAGGATTTGGGTCTCCTAATGAACAGTGACCTAAGGATTTCCAAGTAGTGCATTGAAGTAGAAACAAGAATCTTCATTATTGGGGTATATTAAATAGAGAGTTACTATTTTCTGTTTCTGTTCAACTGACGCTAAATGGCAAAGTTCTCATCAAGATTTCTCCGTTATTTTGAAGATATGTTTGTGAAATATGGTGCTGATTATATGAACTTGGTCTTACTATGATGCAGAGACATAGTAGTTTCATATTTTTCCGTTAGTTATCGAGACATCAGTTGTTAAGGGTTTCAGTTTACCGTCAGATGAGATGAACCCGAGTATATAATTACTGTATTGGAAAACACATATTGTTGAGCTATTTAATGTGCATCTCTCCTGTTATGCTCCATTAGTTTGGAAATTTAAAGACGTTTCGTCCCATTTGTTTTGGCAATAACAACACTTAACCCCATTCAGGTGCCGAGTTTCTTTTGGGCGAGCTGAAGCGAACTTATAATTTTTTTTTTTTTTTTTTTTTGGTAGCTTAGGGAGAAACTAAATTACGTTGTTCGAAATTGGCAAAATCAACAATTAATCCTCAATAATTAAAAAATCATATAATAACCCATAAGACATTGGACCAAATGGAGAAAGTATGGTCTCTTAGAATACCAAGTGCAATTTTAATCCCCAGCTTTCAGAACATTATATATAGAAAGATTAAATATGAAATATATAAAAATACACATAAATCACAAACACACACACAGCACACACACCACACACACAACACACACACACACACAACATATACAGTATGTATAGATTATAATATATTAATATATATATATACAGTAATAGTATATATATATATATATATATATATATATATATTGGTTTTACATTATCACACTTATTTCCTGGTTGAGTCTTCCCAAATGGTAGAAGTATCAGCTTGATTGACCTATCTGAGTGATTTACAAAGTGCACTAATGATGTCAACATGTAAATCCTATGTGAATATTATACAAATCCACAAATGGGAACCACCCCTAATAATATTTAACAAATCATATATCTCTCTACAATGGACCTCAATATAAATGAGATACTACCTATACTATAAGACGGTCTATCTATGCTATCTAATTTGTACAACTCTCTCTCTCTCTCTCTCTCTCTCTCTCTCTCTCTCTCTCTCTCTCTCTCTCTCTCTCTCTCTCTCTCTCTCTCTCTCTCTCTCTCTCTCTCATCTATCTCTCTCTCTCTCTCTCTCTCACTCTCACTCTCACTCTCACTCTCTCACTCTCTCACTGTTCCGTACCCAGCATGTATCACCTCCGTACCTATTGCCCCGGTTGAACGGGCCGGCTTTTATCTGCCGGCTCTAAGAATATCTTTGTTTCTCTTTCATCTAATGCTCTTTTCAGGTTTTCGCCCTCTTTCTCTCGCTTTCCCTGTGTGTGTGTGTGTGTGTGTGTGTGTGTGTGTGTGTGTGTATGTGTGTGTGTGTGTGTGTGTGAGAGAGAATATGTGTGTGTATGTCAGTGTGTGTGCCTGTCTATTAGTCTGTGTTGGGGGGGGGGGGTGCGTCTGTGTATCTGCCTGCTTGTATGAGTGTGTATGTCTGTGTGTGTTATTGTGCAGGTGTGTCAGTGTGTGTGTGTGTGTGTGTGTGTGTGTGTGTGTGTGTGTGTGTGTGTGTGTGTGTGTGTCGCTGTATCTGTGCCTGGCTTTGTCGTTTTACACCCAGTTGGCTTCTAGGTTCTCTCTGTTCCTTTTCTTTATTGTGTAGCCTGTCGTATATTCCTGTGTGTGTGTGTGTGTGTGTGAGAGAGAGAGAGAGAGAGAATATGTGTGTGTATGTCAGTGTGTGTGCCTATCTATTAGTCTGTGTTGCGGGGGGGGGGGGGGGGTGCGTCTGTGTATCTGCCTGCTTGTATGAGTGTGTGTGTCAGTGTATGTGTGTGTGTGTGTGTGTGTGTGTGTGTGTGTGTGTGTGTGTGTGTGTGTGTGTGTGTGTGTGTGTGTGTGTGTGTGTGAGAGAGAGAGAGAGAATATGTGTGTGTATGTCAGTGTGTGTGCCTGTCTATTAGTCTGTGTTGCGGGGGGGGGGGGGGGGGTGCGTCTGTGTATCTGCCTGCTTGTATGAGTGTGTGTGTCAGTGTGTGTGTGTGTGTGTATGTGTGTGTGTCAGTGTATGTGTATGTGTGTGTGTGTGTTTCTACTTTGTTTTTGGTTATTTTGGGTTCAGGATTGACAGATTTGATTTTATATGTATATGGAGACAAAAGGCAAAGCTGACTGTAACAAGTGTTCCCCGAAAATTATAGACTCATAGAGTAAAATTCAAAGTACGTTAGAGTCAAAATGTCTGGATACACGGTGATTTAAACAATTTGAGTCATAGGATGAGAGGAAAATAGATTGAGGAGAAAATTTACTTGTTGAGTGTAAAAATGACTGGAAAAATCGTTTCACTCTTACGTTAGAGAGTTGGACAGAATAGGGATGGGAATGTGTTGAAAGGAGGGTGCCACCTACTTTTCGGAAGGAAGGACATATTAAATAATATTCATAATTATTAGGCCATACATTTTTACCCCTAACCTCAGTAACTTAAAAATGGGCTGCAAATATCCGCACCTATTTTCTGGCTGACTCTTCCCAATGAATCACATAGTAGGTTGATTATTCTAATTCCTTTTAATTGTGGGCATGAATCCTGGCCTAATTATAAAGAATTGCCTATAGTACCTTACGAAAACTAGAATTAATCCTACAGTTAATAAATAGAATCACAGAGAGATTGTCTAGACGTTATATCAACACTTAAGGGGAGATATCGACTAGAGGGATTTTTTTCTGGACACCTTTCTCCCTCATGTTTAGCCCCATTGCTTTTGAGATGTTAAAACAGTCGCCCCATTAGTTTGGCGATTTTAAGAACTTTCGCTCCATTTCCGTCAATTTTAAGACCTTTCGTGCAATTTAGGTGTCGATTTTATCCTGGCGAGCGATAGCGAGCCTGTAATTTAAGAGGAACCGACTTTTAGCCGGGACATTTTTCTACCGAAAAATTACAAATTTATCTTGAAGGGGCTCAAGGGGGTGTAATCTTAAGCTTGATGGATATCTAGAGACCAAGCTAAAAAACTCCCCTTAATCGGTACGCCAAGGTTGTTCAAACGAAATCAACTTCAAAAAACAAACTAGTAAATAAGGTCCAATAAGTTAAATTATTTTGTCTTTAATTAGAATATTGGAGAAATTCAGAAATTGAGTATAAGAAAGTATCTGCTTCATAAGGTCCCAAGAGGTTTGAATACGGTTAAGGAGAGATGGCCCGTTGTTCTAGACCCCCTTCGCCCTCATGCTTAGCCCCATTTGTTTTGAGATTATAAGACGTTCGCCATATTAGTTTTACGATTTTATGATCTTTCGCCCCATTTCTTTGTCAATATTAGGACCTTTCGTGCCATTTAGGATTCAATTTTATTCTGTCGAGCAATAACTAACCTGGAATTTTAGGAGGAATCGGCCTTCGGCCTGGATTTTTTTTTTTTACCGAACATTTATAAAAAAACAAAAAGGAAAAACAAAACACAATATTTAACGGGGTTCAAATTTTTTTTTTTTAAAAGCTTGATGGAGGTCTAGCGAATACACTAAAATAATAATAAACAATATATAAATACTAAATAAACCGACCAAAAATATTAACCCTATCCCCTTAAATAAGGTAATAATAAGGTTTAGTACGGTTTAATAGGCTTTCAGGAACTAATTACAGCGACTCATAATAAATATTCAAATCACAATATCTTAATGCATATCTTGTTGGCGACACATGAAACCTGAATATATCATTAGGACGTGAGACCGGAACTGCAATTCCTGTGGAACACTCGGTCTTTATGTATGTATGTATGTATGTATGTATGTGTGTATTTATGTGTATATAGAGTATGTATGTATGTATGTATGTATTGTGTGGAATTGAAAGTAACATCTAATACTTATACCAAAATATATCTACAGTGCCTTGAACTAATTGAATATCATTAGGGGAGATTTTAGTTTGCTTCCTAGACCTCTATAAAGGTATTAAAACTAATACTGCTAAGACCCCCTCTTTGAGATACATTTGTGCATTAATTTTGTCCTCCTAAATTGCAGGCTCGTTACCTCTCGCCAGGAAAAATTCCACACATAAATGGCACGAAGTCTTGAATTTGACAGATAAATTAGTCGAAAGGTCAAATAATCGCCAAACTAATGGAGCAAATGTCTTAGATTTTCAAAACTAATGAGGCTAAGCATTAGGAAAAATGGGCTCCCAAAACACCCCTTAATGTTATTAGTACTAAAATAATCATATCCATAAATCAAGCTGAATTTTGTTCTCGTTAAAATGGATTTGACTTTCTGTACTCAAGGGTAGCATATTATTTGCCAAATTATATTAATTATAATTAATTATGATCTATCCAGGCTTATGCTTACACATATGATATCATGCTAAACAAATCCAAATTGATGAAACTTTAGAATAACAAACCTTCGATAGCATTAATGAATTTTAGTTAATGAATTTATATTTTCACAGGCAATTTAGATAGGTTAGTTTGTTTATTAATGCTAAAATCAATTATGCTACAACAACAACAGACACCTAAAAATAATCTAAGTTAGTTGTATAGCACGTACAGTCGCGCTAATAAGTGATGTTTTGATCAATAATTGGTATCAGCAATATCTAAGCTTCATTTCTTCATATCGAGTGAAATATATAAACATGTTCCTACACTTAACCACCATATTCAACATTTGACAGACATTAATACAGCACCGAGCAAGCCAAACGTAATGACAACTGGGACATGACTTATTAGCGCGACCGTACAATATAATACTGTACATCTTAAAACTAAACCAATTGTTTGCCAATCTTTCTCCAACAACTCTTCGCTATCCATTTCTTCCACTTCTTGGATATCCATGCAAAGCTATAATAAACAAACCTCACATCATGGCGCCCAGGAGCAACATTTCCTACAACCACTTTAAGTATTTTCCACCACCTTCCACCTCGTCTTTCTCAGTGTGTGTGGCCTTATTAGATTCCCCCGACCTACCTCCTCCCCCAAAGTGACCTCCTCCCCCCAAGCCTCCTCCTTCCTCCAAGCGAACTCCTACCCTCAAGCCACCTCCTCCCCCAAAGTGACCTCCTCCCCCCAAGCCTCCTCCTTCCTCCAAGCGAACTCCTACCCTCAAGCCACCTCCTCCCCCAAAGTGACCTCCTCCCCCCAAGCCTCCTCCTTCCTCCAAGCGAACTCCTACCCTCAAGCCACCTCCTCCCCCAAAGTGATCTCCTCCCCCCAAGCCTCCTCCTTCCTCCAAGCGAACTCCTACCCTCAAGCCACCTCCTCCCCCAAAGCGACCTCCTCCCCCCAAGCCGGGGTACCCCTTCCCCCTAAGCAACCACCTTCCCCCAAGCCACCTCCTCCCCCCAAGCCACCACCTTCCCCACAAGCCACCGCCTTCCCCACAAGCCACCACCTTCCCCACAAGCCACCACCTTCCCCACAAGCCACCACCTTCCCCACAAGCCACCTCCTTCCCCCCAAGCCACTCTCTTCCTCCCAAGCCACCCCCATCCCCAAGCCACTTCCTTCCCAACAAGGCACCTCCTTCCCCCCAAGCCACCCCTTTCCCCCAAGCCAACCCCTTCCCCACAAGCCACCTCCTTCGCTTCCGCCACTTCCTCCCCTTAAGCCACCCCATCCTCCCAAGCCACCACATCCTCCCAAGCCACCACCTCCCCCCCAAGCCACCAACTCCCCCCCCCCAAGCACCCTCCTTCCCCCCAAGCCACCTCCTTACCCCCAAGCCACCTCCTTCCCCCCCAAGCCACCTCCTTCCCCCCAAGCCACCTCCTTCCCCCCAAGCCACCCCCTTCCCCACAAGCCACCGCCTTCCCCCAAGCCACCTCCTTCCTCCAAGCCACCTCCTTCCCCCAAGCCACCTCCTTCCCCAAGCCACCTCCTTCCCCCAAGCCACTCCCTTCCTCCAAGCCAGCTCCTCCCCCCCAGCCACCCCTTCCCCCCCCAGCCCCCCCTCCCCCCCCAGCCCCCCCCTCCCCCCAGCCACCCCTTTCACCCAAGCCACTCCTCCCCCCCCCCAAGCCACCCCCTTCCTCCAAGCCAACTCCTCCCCCCAAGCCACCCTTTCACCCAAGCCACCCCTTCCCCCAAATCAACTACTCCCCCCCCAAGCCACCTCTTTCCCCCAAACCAACTCCTTCCCTCAAGTCAACTCCATCCCTCAAGCCACCCCCTTTCCCCAAGCCACCTCCTTCCCCCAAGCCACCTCCTTCCCCAAGCCACCCCCTTCCCCCAAGCCACCCCCTTCCCCCAACCTACCTGCTTCCCCCAAGCCGCCACCTTCCCCCAAGCCACCTACTTCCCCCAAGCCACCCCCTTCCCCCAAGCCACCCCCTTCCCCCAAGCCAACTCCTTCCCCCAAGCCACCTCCTACCCCCAAGCCACCCCTTCCCCTCCGTGCTTGGGGTTAAAACAATGCTACTGGTATGTATGTTTTAGCTTGAGTCGTAATCTTGTAGTTGGCCTTCGGAGAGAGAGAGAGAGCGAGCGAGAGAGAGAGAGAGAGAGAGAGAGAGAGAGAGAGAGAGAGAGAGAGAGGGGGGGGGGGGAGGACGTCAAAAGTATGTAAGAATGAAACTAGAATGAAGAAACTGTTAAGCAATATCCCTAACATAGCATGAGTTCTTCCTGAGAGAGAGTGTGAGAGAGTTTACCATGTCTTGTTATTCCTACTCATTTATGCACCCCTCCTCGTCCCCCCTCCCCTACCCCTTGTAACCAAACTTTTCAACCCGTTCCCCCCTCCCCCCTGAACCACCCGGCCCCAAATCTCTACCATACTACGTTTATAGGGAGACATTTGACATTTAGATGGTCATAGCCGCCGTTATGCATACACTGTAAATACTAAGGGAGTCAAATTAACCCTTTCAGCACGATTCTAGTTACCATTAAACGATTTTCTTTAGCTTTTAATCTACCTTTAACCCTTTTTGTACTGGTGACGTCTTTTTAACTGTATTATGTCTGCTATTAGACGATTTTATTCAGTTTAAAATGGGCCTCTAGCAATTTAAAGGCTTTGAACTATCTCACTTAACCCTTTATACTCCCACAGATCCTTCTAAAACTGCACACAATCGTCTCATGGTAGCCAGAATAAAAGGTAATGAAGGTGTTATATTGCAGAAGTTGTTAATAGTGAAGATTGTTAAGTACCGACCGTACGACTCTCAAAATCTTTACTTATTAGTCTTGATAGCATAATGGTTAGTGCGAGGAATTTCGGTGTGAGTATCCTAGGTTCGAATCCTTGTATTAATTAGTTTCATTGATGTCATTAATTTGTTTATTTGTAAGTTAATTGGTGGGTTGGTGATAATATGAAACTCTATTATACCTATACATTACGGTGATAAGAGCGTGAAGAACTAATAATAATGATCGTTAGGTATGTGGGCGAACTGTCATGTGTTCTTCTCCTGTTCCCTCTTTCTCGTGTCTCTTGCTGATCCTCCCTACCCCTTGTGGGAGTACGGATTGGCTCCTGACTGAGGTATGTTTATGACCGGTCAAATTGCGGTATTATATTGGCGATACTACTGCCCTGTTATGTGACTATAATAAGAGGATATCTGATTAGTAGCACACCTTGCATTATTCATATATTTGTATTATTATTTTTGTTATTGCTTTATATATTATTATTTTTATTATTATTATTATTATTATTATTTGTATTGTTATTATTATTATTATTATTATCATTATTATTATTATTATTATTATTATTATTATTATTATTATTTTTATTTTGTGCTGTCCATAAAATGACCGTCACTCGAGTAATTTCCTCATAGTTTTGGAGTCAAAAGTTAAATAGACCTGTCATGCTATGTAGGGAATTTAATTATCTGGATATTTTGATTTCAATTACAGCAAAAATAATTGTTTGCCGAAAATCTAGAACAAGGGTTTGTAATCAATGTTTGTACTCCGCACAAAGTTTGTTCTCGAATATAACACACATAATACACAAATAATTCACATAAAAACCATTTAAGGGGGGATGGTTCACTTTTTGGGCGATGTTTGCATGTAATCATTATTTTTCTAGTTTCCTCCCTAGACCTCCATCAAATTAAAAAAAAAAAAAAAAACATCCGTTAGATCCCCCATCTAGATTAATTTGTACATTTTTCGGTAGACAAATTTCCCGGCCGAAGGCCGGTTCTTCCAACATTACAGGCTCACTATCGTTCGCCAGGGGAAAAATTTACACCTAAATAGCACGAAAGGTCTAAATATTGACGAAGAAATGGGGCGAAAGGTCTTAAAATCGACTAACTAATGGGGCAAGCATCTTAACATCTGAAAACTAATGGGGCAAAACATGAGGGAGAAAAGGGTCCAGAAAACCGGCCCATGTCCCCTTAAATCATTAATGTGTAATTATTTGAACACGTAATTATTGATACGATTATTATGTATATATTTTTCTACATATGAAACAAAATGGTGTGCTTCTTTGTTTAAATAGTCTGTCAAAATACCCATTATTCTGACTGTATATACGCTATCATTGAATATTTATACAAGGTTGATTTCTTAAAATGCCTTGATGTTACTCAGTTACTCAGTTACTTGTTCGTCAAAGGGAATCCACGCAATGCGAGCTAAGCTCATTATTATCTCGCCTCCTTAACTGGGAATGTATTGCGTGAAATGCATGGTAAGTGTTTTATGTATCGTTGGAATGGCTGTGGATGTGTGTGTAGTCTGTATTTTAGCCAATTGGCGACATCTGGATACGAAGGCTTAGGGTTAACCTGTACGGTACCATTCTCACTACGGTACCAGTCTCACCCGAAGGCTTAGGTTGACCAGTACGATACCCATCTCGCCTTGTAACCGATCACCAACCCCAGATGGGACGTCACAACTTCGTCCACTTATACCAGGTTCCTATTTATACTGCTAGGTGAACAGAGGCTACACCGTTAGGAGACTTGCCCAAATGTCTCTTCCCCGCCCGGGTCTCGAACCCGGGACTTTCTGGTTGTGAGCCAGACGCGCTATCAGTTACGCCACGGGGAGGTATGTAATGGTTAGTGTGTTATAAGATCTGTATGTGGTAACCTAGGTTCGAATCCCAGGATGATCACATGCTTTCATTAATTTCATTGGGAGGTGTTTGGTGTTGGGAGTTGATTATTGCTATAAGGAAATATGCTTTGACCTTTTATTAAGGATATGAACTTTTCAATCTGTTTGACTACTATTAAGCGACTTTATTCAGCTCAGAAAGTACGTCTTACAGTCAAAGGGATTTTAATTTTACGAGTAACTCCTAGTAACATTATTCCTTATATTTGTCTCCACCACTAGATGATATTAATAAACTCGGAACATGTTTCTCGTAATCCAGAGTTTAAACAGCCAGCGAAACACAATGAAAACTTTGACATTACTTTTTAATTCCTCAACTGCACTGGTTTGCTTCCTTTCGCCTACTTGTCCCTTCGCCCACTTCCAGACTCGATAAATATAGACCCCTTGCGAGTTCCGGTCTATAAGGAAATTGGAGCTGTAGACGTCAGTATTTAACCTACTAGACGAAACAGAGAAATGGGTGAAGGAACGCGAAAATGGCCCCGAACCAGTTGGAACATTAAATGTGGTTTCTGTTCGGGCTCTGTCTCGAGTCGACCACCCCTAGCTATGGGGTATGTGCCTGAGTACATACATACATACCAGTTGAAGTACAGTTGTAGTTTATATATAAACACATAAACTCTATTTCAGACAACTGTTTATCCATGAATGACTCTTATAATTTATATATTCCTGCTGAATACTGATGTTCACGGCTCCAACTTCTTCATAGCCCAAAACTCGCAAATGGTAAATTCACCAGTACACACTTTTGAGCGAAGTGACTCTTTATAGGGTGGCAAAGCGGGATATATTGCGATTAAGTCTGCAATGAAAATGAACCCGAAAATCATCATGAACTTGTATTGCTTTGCTATGTAACTAATTCAACAAATATAATAAGAGCTGAAAGGCACAGTTTCAACGTCGCACATCAAATAATAATGACGAAAAAATATAGGACTGCGTTTTTAAGAATTGTTTTGAATAGTCTCTTGCTTACCGACCTGACTGATGAACGAAATTACTGTCTCTCGCTCCAGGTCAATCTCTCTCTCTCTCTCTCTCTCTCTCTCTCTCTCTCTCTCTCTCTCTCTCTCTCTCTCTCTCTCTCGCTCGCTCGCTCGCTCGCTCGCTCTCTCTCTCTCTCTCTCTGTGCGTCTGTATTTATATATATATATAATATATATATTATATATATATATATATATATATATATATATATATATAATATATATATATATAATAATATATATATTATGTGTGTGTGTATGTGTGTGTGTATGTTTATGTCTCTTTGTGTCCCGGTCTGTTGGTCTTGGGTTCAGATTTGGAGGATTTTTACTGCGAACTTGTCGGGGAATTCGTGTTGGTTTTGTCGTCAATCGCCCGAGGACTTTGGGCGAGTTCGGTCAAGTGTAATGTGTCTTTGGCGTATAATATGCGTTTGTTTTACTTATTTTATTTGTATAGAATTGGTTTAATGTATTTGTTTTTATGTTATTGTTTTCGTAGTAACCCCCTCAACTTTACTTTATGGGGATATGTATTGTATATTTATTTTTCTATTTAATTATATTTTTACTTGTCGAACTTGTCGGGGGAAATTCGTGTTAGTTTTGTCGTCAATCGCCCGAGGTCTTTAAGGGGAGGTATTTAGTTTGTTCCCTATGTTTTCATCAAGCTTAAAATTACACCCCCTAAACTCCCTTTCAAGATAAAGTTGTACATTTTTCGGTAGAAAACTGTCCCGGCCGGAGGCCGCTTGCTCTTAAATTACAGGCTCGCTATCGCTCGCCAGGAAAAAAATCGACACCTTAATAGCACGAAAGGTCTTACAATTGACAGAAATGGGGCAAAATGTCTTAAAATGTCAAAACGTCAAAACTACTAGGGCGAACGTCTTAAAATCTCAAAAACAATGGGGCTAAGCATGAGGGAGAAACGGGTCCAGAAAAAAATCCCTCAAGTGGAAATCTCCCCTTAAGTGAGTTAAGTCAAGTGGGGGCGTAATGTGTGTTTGGCGTATATGATGTATTTTTGTTTTTCTTATTTGTTTTGTATATTATTGTGTATCTAATGCTTGTACTAGTGTTGTTTTGTACATAATCTATTTAAGGGGAGATTTCCCACTTGAGGGATTTTTTTTCTTTACCCCTTTCTCCCTCATGTTTAGCCCCATTGCTTTTGAGATTTTAAGACGTTCGCCCCATTAGTTTGACGATTTAAAAAACTTTCACCCCATTTATGTCACTTTTAAGACCTTTCGTCCCATTTAGGTGTCGATTTTTTTCTGGCGAGCGATAGCGAGCCTGTAATTTAGGAGGAACCGGCCTTCGGCCAGGACATTTTTCTACCGAAAAATGTACAAATTTATCTTGAAAGGGGGTCATGGGGGTATAATTTCAAGCTTGATGGAAGTCTAGGAAACACACTAAAAACCTCCCCTTAACGTGTATTGTAATTTATTTATATATTTTATTAGTATTTTGTTTCAGCTGTTCCCTCAACCTCTACTGTGTGTTATTGGGATGCATATATTTCATATTTATTTAGGGATACATTTGTGCTAACCAATGGCACAGAATTGGTGACAGCATTGATGGGGAAGCAGGCCTATAAGTTATACATTTTCTATGCTGATTTCATTGATGTAACTCATTTGAACATACAAACATTAATTTGTACTGTACTGTACCTAACGTCTTGTCACAGTTTACCCTCCTATATTTGTTGACTTCCAGATTCCATGGCATGCTCTTCCTATTAAGGGGAGGTTATTAGTTAGTTCGTTAGACCTCCATCAAGCTTAACATTACACTCCCAAGATCCCCTTTCAAGATAAATTTGTAAATTTTTCGGTAGAAAAATTTCCCGGCCAAAGGCCGGTTCCTCTTGAATTACAGGCTCGCTAACGCTCGCCAGGAAAAAATCGACACCTTAATGGTACGAAAAGTCTTAAAATTGACAGAAATGGGGTGAAAGTTCTTAAAATCGCCAAACTAATGGGGCGAACGTCTTAAAATATCAAAAGCAATGGGGCTAAACATGAGGGAGAAACGGGTCAAGAAAAAAATCCCTCAAGTGGCACGCTCTTCCTATTAAGGGGCTAGTGGCTGTTTTGTTTGGCCTACTAATTTATTTAATCATATATATTTTTGTTTCCTCGCTAGACCTCCATCAAACTTAGAAAAAGCATCCCCTATACCCCCCTTCATGATAAATTTGTAAATTTTTCGGTAGGCCGGTTCCTCTTAAAATTACAGGCTCGCTAACCCTCGCCAGGAACAAAATCGACACCTAAATGACACGAAAGGTCTTAAAATTGACAACGTAATGGGGCGAAAGGTGTTAAAATCACCAAACTAATGGAATTAACGTCTTAATATCTCAAAGCAAATATGCTAAACATGAGGGAGAAGGGGGACCAGAAAAACGACCCACCTCCCCCTTAATTCATGCACTCCCAGCTCCTCTCCATATACCTCCCCCTCCCAACTTTTCGGCCTCCCCTCGTAGAGTTTCTGTACTCTGGTTTATGTGGTAGTATCTGGATTTCAGTGCTAGATTTTGTGTTTTATCTGTCTATCAATATATCTGTATCTAT
The DNA here is from genome assembly GCA_032716605.1 of Paralithodes platypus. Taxonomy (NCBI): domain Eukaryota; kingdom Metazoa; phylum Arthropoda; class Malacostraca; order Decapoda; family Lithodidae; genus Paralithodes; species Paralithodes platypus. The sequence continues at coordinate 52,330,915 of CM064514.1, read as the reverse complement.
CTATCTGTCTATTTGTGTATGTCTGTCTCTCTCTCTCTATATATATATATATATATATAGTGAGAGAGAGAAAGAGAGAGTACAAAGGAAATCAAGCAACAACAGATCTAGTGACCCTTCTAGGTTGCTTGTCCTCCAAAACACTGAGGATCAAGTGTCCAAACAGTGGTTTAGAGTGGGTAAGGGAACATTGGAAAGGGAATTACTGCCCTGGAACTAATGTCCGTGGCAGGATTAGGAAGTTAGTAGGGGACAGATGGGTTAGTAACTGAGGGGGGGATAAAATAAAGTTATTCATTTACAAACGCAGTCAGTCGCGGGTTTGATGCGAGATATTTGTCTAGGCGGAGTTTAAATGAATCAACGGTGATGCAGTCTATAACGTTTCGGGGAAGCCCATGCCACAAGTTGACAACTCGATTGAAGAAGAAATTCTTAGATTCGTGTGAGTTAAAAGATTTACCAATAATTTTGCAACCGTTTCCCCGCGTGTAATTAGATTGGTCGATAGTGAAGTACTTACTACAGTTCATATTGTCGATGCCTTTGATGATTTTGAACACTTGAATTAAGTCACCTCTTAATCTGCGCTGGGTTAAAGGAAATAGATTTAATTCTCTAAGACGCTCTTCGTATGGTTTGTTCTTTAGGCTAGGTATCATTTTGGTAACTCTACGTTGAACTCGTTCTAGCTTGTTTATATCTTTTTGGTAATAAGGGCACCAGGATTGAACGCAGTATTCCAGAAGAGGGCGGACTAAGGAATTGTAAAGGGTTAGGATAACTTCTTTGGATTTATGCTCAAATGACCTGCCTATAAAGCCAATTATTTTGTTTGCCTTCTTACCAACTTCTGAACATTGTTGACTCGGTTTTAGGTTACTCGATATTGTTACTCCCAGATCGGTTTCTCTGTTTACATTCTTAAGCTGAGTGCCATTCATCGAATAGTTTGCTTTCTCATTTAGGTATCCGATATGTAGTACTTTACATTTATCCGCATTGAAACTCATTTGCCAAATTTGGGCCCAACATGACAATTTATCTAGATTGTGTTGCATATCGTCAACTTGTTCTTTTGAGAGTACGCTATTTGCAATTTTTGTATCGTCAGCAAATTTTGAGATTGTACAGGTGAGACCCTCATCTATGTCGTTGATGTAAATTAGAAAGAGAATTGGTCCTAGTACCGATCCCTGGGGTACCCCGCTACTTACATTGGTCCATTTAGATGCCTTACCGTTTATGACTAGTCTTTGCTTTCTGTCGCTGAGCCAATTTTCTATCCATTTCAACACACCGTCTTGTATTCCATGCGCTTTTAGTTTTAGCAGTAAACGTTTGTGGGGAACTTTGTCAAAGGCCTTTTGAAAATCAAGGTATATAATATCTACAGCTTTACTCTCATCGTAGAGGTTGAGGATATCGTGGAAGAAGTCTAAGAGGTTTGTTAAACAGGAACGTTTTTTTACGAAAGCCGTGTTGAGTATCTTTAAGTATGTTATTTTCCTCTAAGTGATTTACGAGTCTGTCTCGTATGACCGTTTCTAGCATTTTACATACAACTGAGGTTAAGCTAATTGGACGATAGTTACTGGGTAGGGATTTGCTGCCTTTTTTGAATATCGGTGTTACGTTGGCTAGTTTCCACTGATCGGGCATAGTTCCAGACTGCAAGGATTTATTGAATAGTAATGTCAGTGGTTTGGAGAGCTCATCCTTAGCTTCCTTTAGAACTCTAGGCGAGATTGTATCAGGTCCAGGCGTTTTATTTACCTTGAGTTTATCTAAACAATTCAATACTTCTCTCTCTGTAACGGTGATATTGCTTAGAACATCTGAATTATCAATCTGCATCGGCGATGGTGTAGGGATATCACTGAGAGTCTTCTGTTGTAAAAACTGATGCAAAGAAGGTATTGAGGGCATTACTCATTTGTACTTCGTCTTTGGTGTATTCTCCATTTTCATCGACTAACGGTCCAACAGTTGAAGTAACTACTTTTTTCTTTCTGATATAACTATAGAATTCTTTCGGGTTTGTTTTACTTTGATTTGCAATATGTAACTCTAAGGTCTTTTTACTTTGCTTAATTAACTTTTTGGCTTTGCGTCGTAGCTCTACAAATTTCAGCCGTTCTTCGTCATTTTGTGAGGATTTTAATCTATCATTAGCAAATTTTTTAGCAAGCAGGCAGTTTGAAATATCTTTATTCCACCATTTGGGCTTATTATTATGGCCTGGACGCCGTATTTTCGATGGTATGCAGTCTTGCACTGCTTTTAGGTAAGTGGCTTCGAATAACTTCCAAGATGTATTTATGTCGTTATTGTGAATTAAAAAGCTCCAGTCAGTTTCTTTAAACATAGCTCTAAGTTTATGGAAGTTTGCTTTCTTGAAATTAGGGACTTTTTTCGATGCTACTATTTGGTTCGTTACTAGTAAACTTTAAAGTGAAAGTTATCGTACGATGGTCGCTGTTACTGAATTCATCACCAACATTCAAATTCTCTATTAATTCTTCTTTTGTTGCAAGTACAATGTCAAGAACGTTATTACCACGGGTTGGCGTTCGAACAAATTGATAAAGCGAACTCTCTTGCAAGTTCGTATATAAGTCATGTCCGGAGTGTGAAGTAAGAGTATCGCCCCACTTGGTCACAGGTAAATTAAAGTCGCCAAAAATTACGGTATCTTGTGAGTTATTATTTAATATCTGCAATTTGTTCGTAAATTTCTCGGTCAGTTTGCACTGATTGAGCTGGAGGTCTGTATATTAATGCAAGTATTATTTTTGTACCTTTATTATTCTTTATTAGCACAAAAGATGCGTCGACGTTCACAATTTTTAGGTTTTGACAAGAGGGTAGACTTTCTTTGATATAAAGTAAAACGCCACCTCCATTTCGATTTATTCGGCTTTTCTCAAACATTACATAACCGGGAAGTGAATACTCTGCTAAAAAGTCTCTATCTTCAGTATTGAGCCAAGATTCTGTTATGCCAATCACATCATAATTTTCTGTAAACACTAGCTCCTCTAAATCTGAAAATTTATTGCGTATGCTACGAGCGTTTGCATAGAGAGAGAGAGAGAGAGAGAGAGAGAGAGAGAGAGAGAGAGAGAGAGAGAGAGAGAGAGAGAGAGAGAGAGAGTACAATGGAGTACAAAGGAGTACAAAGGAAATCAAGCAACAACAGGTCTAGTGACCCTTCTAGGTTGCTTGTCCTCCAAAACACTGAGGATCAAGTGTCCAAACAGTGGTTTAGAGTGGGTAAGGGAACATTGGAAAGGGAACTACTGCCCTGCCACTAACGTGGCAGGACTAGGAAGTTAGTAGGGGACATATGGGTTAGTAACTGAGGGGAGGATAAAGTTATTCATTTACAAACGCAGTCAGTCGCGGGTTTGATGCGAGATATTTGTCTAGGCGGAATTTAAATGAATCAACGGTGCTGCAGTCTATAACGTCTCGGGGAAGCCCATTCCACAAGTTGACAACTCGATTGAAGAAGAAATTCTTAGATTCGTGCGAGTTAAAAGATTTACCAATAATTTTGCAACCGTTTCCCCCCGTGTAATTAGATTGGTCGATAGTGAAGTACTTACTACAGTTCATATTGTCGATGCCTTTGATGATTTTGAACACTTGAATTAAGTCGCCTCTTAATCTGCGCTGGGTTAAAGGAAATAGATTTAATTCTCTAAGACGCTCTTCGTATGGTTTGTTCTTTAGGCTAGGTATCATTTTGGTAACTCTACGTTGAACTCGTTCTAGCTTGTTTATATCTTTTTGGTAGTAAGGGCACCAGGATTGAACGCAGTATTCCAGAAGAGGGCGGACTAAGGAATTGTAAAGGGTTAGGATAACTTTTTGGATTTATGCTCAAATGACCTGCCTATAAAGCCAATTATTTTGTTTGCCTTCTTAACAACTTCTGAACATTGTTGACATCGGTTTTAGGTTACTCGATATTGTTACTCCCAGATCAGTTTCTCTGTTTACATTCTTAAGCTGAGTGCCATTCATCGAATAGTTTGCTTTCTCATTTAGGTATCCGACATGTAGTACTTTACATTTATCCGCATTGAAACTCATTTGCCAAATTTGGGCCCAACATGACAATTTATCTAGATTGTGTTGCATATCGTCAACTTGTTCTTTTGAGAGTACGCTATTTGCAATTTTTGTATCGTCAGCAAATTTTGAGATTGTGCAGGTGAGACCCTCATCTATGTCGTTGATGTAAATTAGAAAGAGAATTGGTCCTAGTACCGATCCCTGGGGTACCCCGCTACTTACATTGGTCCATTTAGATGCCTTACCGTTTATGACTACCCTTTGCTTTCTGTTGCTGAGCCAATTTTTCTATCCATTTCAACACACCGTCCTTGTATTCCATGCGCTTTTAGTTTTAGCAGTAAACGTTTGTGGGGAACTTTGTCAAAGGCCTTTTGAAAATCAAGGTATATAATATCTACAGCTTTACTCTCATCGTAGAGGTTGAGGATATCGTGGAAGAAGTCTAAGAGGTTTGTTAAACAGGAACGTTTTTTACGAAAGCCGTGTTGAGTATCTTTAAGTATGTTATTTTCCTCTAAGTGATTTACGAGTCTGTCTCGTATGACCGTTTCTAGCATTTTACATACAACTGAGGTTAAGCTAATTGGACGATAGTTACTGGGAGAGAGAGAGAGAGAGAGAAGAGAGAGAGAGAGAGAGAGAAGAGAGAGAGAGAGGAGAGAGAGAGAGAGAGAGAGAGAGAGAGAGAGAGAGAGAGAGAGAGAGAGAGAGAGAGAGAGAGAGAGAGAGAGAGAGAGAGAGAGAGAGAGAGAGAGAGAGAGAGAGAGAGAGAGAGAGAGAGAGAGAGAGAGAGAGCTACCTTGCTAGCTACCTTTACTGTGTTGGGTTTATGACCTAGAGACTGATGGTTCTGCGTGAGGAACAACCCGCTCTTTACTAAATGGTCCGCTATCTCTCACTGCTCTGTTTATCTTTACTATATTTCTCTCTCTGCCTATCTTTATTATCTCGTATCTTTACTATATCTCTATTTCTATCTATCTCATTGGTCTTTATATCTTTACTGTCTCACTATCTCTCTACCTATCTTTATTATCTCTATCTTTAGTATATCTATCTTTACTATCTCACTCTTACTGTTCTGTCTATCTTTACTATCTCACTATCTCTCTACCTATGTTTATTATCTCTATCTGTATTATCTCTATCTTTACTATCTCACTCTCATTTCTGTCTATCTTTACTCTCACTATCTCTCTACCTATCTATATTATTTCTATCTCTAATATCTCACTTTATTTATTTATCTTTATTATCTATCTTTACTATCTATCTTTACCATCTCGCTAGCTTATGTTTATCTTTACTTTTTTATTATCTCTATCTCATTGGTCTGTCTTTCTTTACTCGCTCACTATCTCTATCTCGCTTTACTATCTCGTTATCTTTACTAGCTTTGTATTTATGATCTCACTATATCTAGCTATCTCACTGGTCTGTCTCTATTTACTATCACTATTTTGTATCTATATTATCTCGTTATCTTTGTTATCTCTCCATCTCTCTCTTTAATATATCACAAAAGGAAGTCTAATAATAGATGACATTGTAATCTGAATGGATTTCAAATGAAAGAGTATATATATATATATATAATGCTGATTAATGTTACTAATCAATTACTAAATAGTATTTCTCATTCTCACTCATACTCGTTCTTGCATGATCGAAATCAAAGCCATGGATAGGAATTCTAGTTCGCAATTTTAAATATGGCAATGGCATCCCAAATTAATCAGAATCTCTGTCACCAGATTTATAGAAGTCGATCAAATCCGTAAAAGAGATTGGGCATTGAGACTCAATGTCCGTATGCATAAACCTTTTTGAGCTGCTGTTCCGGTGATGGCCATGCATAAATGAATTAAGAAAAGGTTGCAGGACGGCACGGGTTCCAATAGTTCATCGCTGGTGTTGCAATTTACCTTTACTGTTTTAACTTGCAGAACTATGAATTTACCTTTACTGTTTTAACTTGCAGAACTATGAATTGGAAATATACTGTAACTAACTGAACAATTTAGCTTCTTGAAATGGAAATCGAAATGGAAATATTTCATTTAGTCATATTACAAACAATACAAGTCTAATCGAAAATCAATATTGATTCTGAGTGAGCTTTTTGGGATTAATCTCTTTAAAGCTACTACATTATTACAAACTCGAAATTATCCTCATACTGTAACATTATGCAGTACAGTATTGTATATGTTACTTAATGTGCAAAATATATGATTATTTATTTACATAATTACAGTATGTATCGAATAACTGAAGAACTGCAACATACACTGTCTACATATACGTAATATATAATTGTCTTACTGGTATAATGTGTATTTAGGTATGTGTATAATAGATATGCACATAAACTAATGCTTGTATTTACAGTGTTTGCCAATATATTTGAATTTGATCATTCTATGTTGGCTTTGTGTTTCCCTGTTTGGCATTCATCACACACACACACGCACACATATATATATATATATATATATATATATATATATATATATATATATATATATATATATACCGGTATATATATATATTATGTGTGTGTGTGTGTTTTAAAATCATGTGTGTACTGTACATACTGTATGCATAACAGAATAAGATACTCTTCAATAATGTAATGCCACATCGGTGGCGGAACTTTTCTAACGGAAATGAAATAGGAAAATCCTCAATTGTATTATGTTTACATATGACCCTGTATTGTCTATATTGCTAGCACCAGTCTTGTTATATTATGTTCCTACTCTTGTCTTGATTTGTTTACTATGAAGCCTGCCTTTTCTTAAACCCGAGCTTGTTTTCTTACTACGTGTCCTGTTCTCTGCTTAATCTGTCTCCAGTTTCTGTTCCTTACTACATTTTTGCTTTTGTCTTTTTATTAACCCGAGTCGTGTTGTTCTGATCATCTTATTTGTGTCAAGTATGCCTTTTTTCTTACCTTGTCTCCTGCTATGTTGTTATCCTCCTCCTGTTTCTCTTGTACCGTGAATCAAGTGCTTGCCCGATCTCTTGCTTTTCCTACCCAATACTATTTTGTTCTACCTAATTTGCTGTTTTATCTTTCCCATGCACGCTAATACATAAACAGGTATGAGAAAGTTACGTACAGTGTCCATAACCCCTTTTGTATCATGACGCTGGTTCTAATATATTCTGGCTAAGATTAGACGGTTTTATTCAACTGTGGAATAACCTCTATAAATGTAATTAAGAACATAAGAACATAAGAAAATGGGAGTCTGCAGAAAGCCGATTGGCCTAAGCAAGGCAGATCCCTGTCCCACACAACCCCAATTCATTACAAAGCCCAATTATAGGCTTCACACTCTAATACCCTGAGGATCATCTTACCAAAACGGTTAGAGATTAACGCAGGATTATGGAGATCTGCAGAGCGCTGATTGGCCCAACCCGGCTGATCCCCCTTCACACCCAACCCTTCTCGTCCATATGCTTATCCAATTTTATCTTAAAGCTCCCTACAGTTTTAGATCCCACTATAGCACTTGGTAGTCCATTCCACCCGTCTACAACTCTGTTACCAAACCAATACTTGCCTATATCTTTTCTGAAACGAAATTTATCTAATTTGAAACCATTGGTAGGAGTTCTTTCGCTATCACTGAGCTTTAGTACATTTGTCATGTCCCCTTTGTTAATCCCACTAACCCACTTGAACACCTCTATCATATCCCCTCTAACTCTATTAGTATCCACTAGCCCAACTATCTTTTTGGCGCCCACATAACCTTCCTAAGCTGCATACCAACAAAAAATATACGTCACCAGTAATGAAAAGGTTAATAATCGACCATTTCAAATATATATATATTGACGGTAATAAGCCCATCTTATACCGGTTGGAAAGGTTAAGGGAGACCACCTCGCTTTTTTTCTCTTTCTCTCCCTCTCTCTTTGGCTTTTATCCATTCGGCCCCATTCAGCCTACTGTTGTAAGAAGTTTACCCCCATCCAGGTGTCAATATTTTCCTGTCGAGCTGTAGCGAGTCAGCATATAATTATATATATTTTTGTTTTGACGGCAAGCAAAATTTGCACATTTTTCGATAGAAAAATGTCTCCAGCGAAGCCGGATATCTCCTACAATGCCGGAAGAAATCGACTCCTGGATGGGGATAAACGTCTTAAAACAGTTGGCTGAATGGGGCCGAATGGATACAAGCCAGGGAAAGAGAGAAAAGGAGAGAAATATAACAAAAACGGTGAGCCCCCTTAAGCACCATCAATATACCCAATGAGCTTATATACCTGTTTTATACCCTTGAGTAAGGGGAGAAGGTCGTTTTTCTGGGCCCTCTTCTTCCTCGTGTATAGGCACATTAGTTTTCAGATGGTATGACGTTCGCCCCATTAGTTTTTCGATTTTAAAACCATTCGTCCCATTTCTATATCAATATCAAGACATTTCGTGCCATTTAGGTGTCAATTTTGTCCTGGCGAGCGATAGCGAGCCTGTAATTTTAAGAGATACCGTCCTTCGGCTGGAACATATTTCTATCGAAAAATGTACACATTTATCTTGAAGGGGGTTTAGGGAGTGTTTTTAAAGCTTGATGAAGGTATAGCGATGATACTAAAAAATAAATGAATTAAAAAAAAAAATAGACCCCTCCAAATATAACTACTGTCCCCTTAAGTACAGGGTGGGGTTCATGTCGTGTTCTTAACCCTTTGAAGATTATGACGCATTTTGACAGTATATTTTGGCTATCATTAGGCGATTTGATACAGTTAAATAATGATCTGTGGGGACTAAAACGATGCAGACTATCTAAAAAAAAAACATGATTTCCATATACCCTTCCTTATCTGAAAAAAATCGTCTACTAATAGCCAGCAAACAGAACCGAAATGCGTAGTTGGATCTTGAAAGGGTTAAGTTAGGGCAATTTTGAATGTTGACTAAGTAAGAATTATCCCCTTTTATCACCACCATATTCATATAATCAAGTCTATAATTCCTATTTGTTCTCATTATATGTATACGATTAGTGCATAAGTAATGAAGAACTTTGGTTTACATTGAATTTTGCATCACATGTAATATATAGGAGAAATCAATTATAGCCTTTCCTTTATCGATTGTTATTACCATCTCTCTCTCTCTCTCTCTCTCTCTCTCTCTCTCTCTCTCTCTCTCTCTCTCTCTCTCTCTCTCTCTCTCTCTCTCTCTCTCTCTCTCTCTCTCTCTCACACATTTTACATCTTTTTGTCTTCCTCGCTCAAACGTTTCTTGGTGGTCGCAATTGAACCGGCGGGACAATAAAACGTTACGGCCGTTTAAAGCCGTTGGCGATAATATTATTACCATCCGTTATAACCGATAAAAGTAACCGGTGTGCTGGGGGTTAGAGAGAGAGAGTGAGAGAGGTGAGTGAGTGAAATAGATGGTAATAACATACTGACTAGAGACGACTGTGGACTTATCCAGCAAGACTTAAACGACCTCGAACATTGGGAGAACACCTGGCAGATGTCTTTCCGCCCCGATAAATGTAAACTTCTCCGCTTTACCCGCTCCCGATCTCCCATCACTTTCAATTACACATTACACAACCAACCACTAGAATCAGTTCCTTCATACAAATATCTTGGCGTCCACCTCTCCACCAACCTATGATTCAACACCCACATTCATCACATACAAAGTCAGGCAAACCGCACACTAGGGTTCTTGAGGAGGAATTTACACAATTGTACAAGAGACATCAAACACATAGCTTATAACACCCTTGTTCGCCCAACACTGGAGTACTGCGCCGCAGTATGGGATCCATACACTCAATCTAACATTAACACACTTGAAACAAATTAACACAAAAGCAGCCAGGTTCATCACACACAATTACACGCAAACCCCAGGCATCACAACCCGTATCAAAAATCAAATAAGCATGGAAACCCTTAACACTCGAAGACTCAGGCACAGACTCACAGTAATGTATAAAATCACACACAATTATATTGACATTACAAAACATGAATACCTACACAACTCATACCCGCAACACTCGTAACACCTGCAACACTCGTAACACCCGCAACACTGCAACACCCGCAACACTGCAACACCCGCAACACTGCAACACCCGCAACACTCCTCGTAACACATACTCTCATAAGTACCAAACATACCACACTAATACTGACCTTCTACAAACACTCATTCTTTCCACGAACCATACGGGATTGGAACAGTCTCCCAGAAGATACAATAAATAGCCCTACACTAGACACATTCAAACACAGAATAAACTAACATTTCGCCCACATCACACACACACCATAAACCCTCCACTTAGCTCCCCCCATCCTATATCCTGACCCCCCATCCTCCACCCTAATACCCTTATATGTGCGATATGTGCAAGTCCAGCGCCCTACACATTATCAATCCAGATCGAGACAGTGAGTGAGAGGGACAGTGAGTGGGAGGGACAGAGAGAGAGAGAGAGAGAGAGAGAGAGAGAGAGAGGAGAGAGGAGATGAGAGAGAGGAGAGCGAGAGAGGAGAGAGAGAGAGAGAGAGGAGAGAGAGAGAGAGAGAGAGAGAGAGAGAGAGAGAGAGAGAGAGAGAGAGAGAGAGAGAGAGAGAGAGAGAGAGAGAGAGAGAGAGAGAGAGAGAGAGAGAGAGGAGCGAGAGAGAGAGGAGCGAGAGAGAGAGAGAGAGAGAGAGAGAGAGAGAGGAGAGAGAGAGGAGAGAGAGAGAGAGAGAGAGAGAGAGAGAGAGAGAGAGAGAGAGAGAGAGAGAGAGAGAGAGAGAGAGAGAGAGAGAGAGAGAGAGAGAGTTCAAAAAAGCAATACAGACAGATTTTCTTAGAATAGATGAAAGTACTAATAGATAATAATATTAATTGATAGACACAGATAAAACAATATATACCATAATAAGACCATGATCCAGACACAAATTACTTGTGGTTGTTATAATATTTAGGGGGATGGGCTATTTATTATTATTATTATTATTATTATTATTATTATTATTATTATATATACCGGTATATATATATTTTTTTAGTTTCATCCCCAGAACTCCATCAAACTTAAAAAAAACTTTCTCTAGACCCCCTTCGAGATAAATGTGTACATTTTGTTCCTCCTACAATTACAGGCTCACTATCGCTCGCCGGGAAAAAATCGACACCTAAATGGTACGAAAGGTCCAAATATTGACAAAGAAATGGGATCTTATAATCACCAAACTAATAATAGGGCGAACGTCTTTTAATCTCAACACAAATGGGGCTAAACATGAGGTAAAAGGGGGTCTAGAAAAACTACATATATCTCCCCTTAAACATGAGATGCAAGAGATACTTATGGACTTTCATGGTTTCATATTGTTTAATAACATTGCAACCAAAAATTATCCGAAGTACTTTTTACACATATTTATATTACATTTTTCCCTGATTAATTACAATATTGATAACAATAATAATATATATATATATAATAATAATAATAAATATAACAATAATACTAGTAATAAAACAACTACTACTACTACTACTTCTAATAATAATAATAATAATAATAATAATAAGAAAGCTAATGACAATAATAAAAGAAATTCCAATCCGTTAAAACCGTTACATCCCCGCGGCACTTGTAAGGTCTCCACGCACGTTTGAATATTCGAAGCGTAACAACCGCCGCGATATTTAAAAAAAAAATCGGTTACATAAGAGGATCAATCAGATATGTTTCAGTCTTTGTTATAGCCTTCAGTCCTAGCCAGGCATATTTAATTAACCCCTGCTGTACCGGCGACGTCGTTTTAACTTTATTCCAGTTTTATTTAGACGATTATGTGCATTTTTAGAAGGATCTGTGGTAGTAAAACCGGTTGAGAGAGATAGTTCGAAGCCTTTTAATTGCGGGAGACCCTTTTTAAACTGAATAAAGTCGTCTATTAGTAGCCAAAATAAAATACAAAAATACGTCGTCGGTACAGAAGGGGTTAATAGTTCTGTACGATGGGGGTCTATCCTGCTTTTATTCTGACTATGTTTATACAGTTTTATTCAGCTTCAGAATAACCTTTTGGCGTTACAGAGTTAATGTAGATAATAATCCAAAGATGTGTGAGTTTTCTTGAAGATAATAATATCGTTGATTAAAAAGCGGAAAAAATTTGATAATGACGTCATCTTTGAACATGCATACATAACGTAATAATAATTGCATAAATAACTCAAACTATTATCACATAATAACTATAGTCATACTTAAGACCTGCCTTTTATAACTCCATAGTCTTGAATCACTTATAGGGGGACAGACAGATAGATATATCGATAGATAAATAGATAGATAAATAGATAGATACAGTAGGGGAAGAAACATATATAACAAAATGAATAGCAATAATGTACATAAATCAACGTAGACACACTGGCCACATAGACCTTACATGATCCCAACGAGATGGCCAGAACTGATATAGTTAAAGGGATTTATAATGTGTGTGTGTATGTCTGTGTGTGTGAGAGAGAGAGAGAGAGAGAGAGAGAGAGAGAGAGAGAGAGAGAGAGAGAGAGAGAGAGAGAGAGAGAGAGAGAGAGAGAGAGAGAAAGAGAAAAATGAAGCCTTGAGATTAACAATCGTCAGCTGTCACGAGAGAGGGAGAGAGAGAGAAGAGAGAGAGAGAGAGAGAGAGAGAGAGAGAGAGAAAGAGAAAACAAAAGAGAGAGAATATAGTATGTTGCAGTATGAGTTGGTGACATACTGTATATAATTATAAGGGAGCATAATTATATTATAGTCCAACCGGTTATATGGCTTCTATACCTGCATATTAATAAGGTGTGATAGTAGTTTGTATGGCTTCTCCCATCGTCAGCTGTCAAATTAAAAAGCGAGAGAGAGAGAGAGAGAGAGAGAGAGAGAGAGAGAGAGAGAGAGAGAGAGAGACCCCTTGACATATAAAACTCGTCAGCTGTCATCTTACGAAATATAGAGTGGCCGCCAAAAGAACAGTTGGATTAAAATTTCAAGTAGCTTCCGCCGTTGTCTTAATTAATTAATTTTCTTGAGTTCACCCTCGAGATTTCTCGGGTTTTATGATTATTTTACAAGCCCTCCTAAGACGATGACGCTTTTTGTTTTTAATTGTAATCTGGATGTCACAAAAGTATTATATACAGAACAGCTGATGAATAAGCGGTGGCAGCCGACATGTGATACTTAGTTATTAGTATTAGTATTATTATTATTATTATTAGTATTAGTATTATTTAAAGGTATAGTTCATCTCATTAAAGGTAGGCCATAACTCGTGAACCCTAACCTTGGTAACTCAAAAAAACACTAGATCAAATGGGCTTTACATTTCCGACACCTATTCCCTGGCAGACTCTTCCCAAATGGTAACAATGTTAGCTCGATTGCTGTAGTCATTTATGAGTTATTAGAAGGTTGGGTTCAGGATTTCTGGCCGACCTATAACGAATGGAGTATACTGTAGGTTGGGTAGCCGATCATCTACAGTCTGTGAGCAGTGTGATGGTCAGAGAATGCTGTTTGCTGGAAGGTGTCTCGATTTAGTGACCACTTACACTTTTGAGGGTGGTTAAGGGGAGACTGACCGTTTGTTTGGTCAATTAATTAATTTATTCATATATTTTTTTAGTTTCCTCCCTTGACCTCCATAAAGCTTAGAAGAAAAAAACTAGACCCCCCCCTTCAAGATAAATTTGTAAATTTTTAGGTAGAAAAATGTCCCGGCCAAAAGCCAGTTCCTCTTAAAATTGCAGGCTCGCTATCGCTCACCAGGATAGATTCGACACCTAAATGGCACGATAGGTCTTAAAATTGACAACGAAATGGGGCGAAAGGTGTTAAAATCGCCAAACTAATCGGCCGAACGTCTTATAATCTCAAAACTAGTGGGGCTAAACATTAGGGAAGAAGGGGGTCCAGAAAAACGGTCTGCCTCCCCCTAACAGCAGTAAAGACGGTGTCACACGAACGATTTTACCGTCTAATTTTTGCTGGCAATTGTAGTCTGACGGGTTCAAAAATATAAGTCTCATAATTAAACTACCTAATATAATATAATTGCAATCTAGTTTCCGATTCCAATGAGAACTAGCCCAAAAATAGTACGAGAACAAAACTTGCCCAAAGAACATTGCCGGAGAAGTGATCGTGTGACACTGGTTTAAGGGGGGTCATCTGTTTTTTTTTTTTTATCTTTCTCTCCTTTTCTCTCTTTCTCTGGCTTGTATCCATTCGGCCCCATTCAGCCAACTGTTTTAAGACGTTTATTCCCGTCCAGGTGTCGATTTCTTCCTGGCGAGCGATAGCGAGCCAGCATTGTATGGAGAAATCTGGCTTCACCGGAGACATTTTGCTATCGAAAAATGTACAAATTTAGCTTGCTGTCAAAACAAATATATATATAGATGTTGGCTCGCTACCGCTCGTCAGGAAAATATTGACACCTTGATGGGGGTAAACGTCTTAAAACAGTAGGCTGAATGGGGTTTGAATGGGTACAAGCCAAAGAGAGAGGGAGAGAAAGAGAAAAAACAGAGAGGTGGGCTCCCTTAAAGGTGGGGGCGCATTGGTTGAGGTAAACATGGACAAATAATCGCCAACCTGCATATAATTATCCTGTAAAATGCAATGTCACTGAAATAATTATGACCCCCCTGGTATAAAGGATTTTGCGGATCGTCTAACCACCGGGCCTGTGCACGTCACCACCAGTATCCTCATCCTGGACTGGCATGGTGGACTTACACTCTTGTGACGTCACGAGGCCCGGGTTATAGACGATTTCCACAAAAGTCCATTTATCCCCTTGTTAATAATGATTTCAGTGCCATTGCATTTTGCAAGATAATTATGTACAGCTTGGCGATTATCATTCCATGTTTATCTCAACCCATGAGCCCCCACCTTTAAGGGTGAATAGAAGCACCATTTGAGGAAGAACGCTATTGACAATGTTTCGCAGATAGCTTCTTCAGGTTACTAGGGACCTGAAGAATGCTATCTGCGACACGTTGTCAATAAAGTGCTTCTCCTCATATGGTGTTTCTGTCACCATGTCCAAGGTTATTAAAGGGGGAGTGTTTATTTATTGGTCGATGTATATATTTTAAAGGGGGAGGGTTTATTTATTGGTCGATGTATATATTTTATTATTATTATTTTTATTGACCTCCCTACATCTCCATCAAGCTTAACAAAACATCCCCAAGATCCCCCTTCTAGAAATATTTGTACATTTTTCGGTAGAAAAATGTGCCGGTCGAAACCGCGCAGGTTCATCCTAACATTTACAGGTGCACTATTATCTGCTCACCAGGGAAACAACAAAAACCGACACCTAATTGGCACAAATGGTCTTAATGTTGACGAAAGTTATAGTGCGAAAGGTCCTGAAATCGCCAAACTAATGGGCCGAACGTCTTAACATCTAACAACTAATGGGGTTAAACATAAGGGGGAAGTGGGGGCCAGAAAAATTAACCATCCGCCCTTAAGGGGGGTGACCTGTTTTTGTTCTGTCCTTTTCTATCTTTCTCTGGCTTGTATCCATTTGGTCCCATTCAGCCTACTGTTTTAAGGAAGTTTATCCCCATTCCAGGTGTCAAATTGTTTACTGTGGTGAGCGGTTTTTTAGCGAGCCCAGCATTATTTCTATTTTTGTTTGACAGAAGGCTAAATTTGTACATTTTTCGATAGAAAAATTTCTCCGGCCAAGCCGGATTTCTTCATATAATGCTGGCTCGCTATCGCTCGCCATGAAGAAATCGACACCTAGATGGGGATAAACGTCTTAAAATAGTTGGCTGAATGGGGCCGAATGGATACAAGCCAGAGAAAGAGAGAACAGGACAGAAATAACAAAAACCAACTATCCCCCCTTAACATACGGCCCTGTGTATTGGTCGTGTATGCTTTAGTGTGTGTACGTATTTATGTATGTGGGAAGTTGTGGTCGTCTTTGAGTTTATAATTAAGTGTGGGTGTATAACTGTATGATGAACGTGTGTATGTGTGTGTGTGTGTGTGTGTGTGTGTGTGTGTGTGTGTGTGTGTGTGTGTGTAAATGTCAGTAGGTGCGCGCTATCATGTG